>CM037877.1:25615196-25985196 GCA_021292165.1 Shinisaurus crocodilurus | reverse complement strand
CCTGGCAAACCTGAAGTGCAGACTGAAGGGGCAGAATTGCAGCTTGAGATTGATAGGCAAATGGTCAAGGAGCACCTGATTACTCTGAACGAGTTTAAATCTCCAGGGCCTGATGAGCTGCATCCTAGAGTAATAAAGGAACTGGCAGAAGAACTCTCAGAACCACTGTCTATTATCTTTGAGAAATCATGGAGGACAGGTGAAGTGCCAGACGACTGGAGGAGGGCAAATGTTGTTCCCATCTTCAAAAAGGGCAAGAAGGAGGAACCTGGGAACTATAGGCCAGTCAGTCTGACATCAATCCCCGGGAAGATTTTTGAGCAGATTATAAAGAAGTCAGTCTGCAAGCACCTTGAAAACAATGCAGTGATTACTAGAAGCCAGCATGGATTTGTCAAGAACAAATCCTGTCAGACTAATCTGATCTCATTTTTTGATCGGGTAACCTCCCTTGTGGACTGTGGGAATGCTGTGGACATTATATACCTGGACTTCAGCAAAGCTTTCGACAAAGTGCCTCATGATATCCTGATTAGTAAGCTAGCTAAGAGTGGGCTAGATGGAACAACTATCAGGTGGATCCACAATTGGCTAAAGAATCGGACTCAAAGAGTGCTTATCAATGGTTCCTTCTCAAACTGGGGAGAGGTAACGAGCGGGGTACCACAGGGCTCGGTCCTGGGCCCGGTGCTCTTCAACATTTTTATTAATGACTTGGATCAGGAGGTACAGGGAATGCTTATCAAATTTGCAGATGACACAAAGTTGGGTGGAACAGCTAATACTCTGGAAGACAGAAACAAAATTCAAAGTGACCTCGATAGGCTGGAGCGCTGGGCCGAAAACAACAGAATGAAATTTAATAGGGATAAATGCCAAGTGCTGCACCTAGGGAGAGGAAACCAAATGCAGAGTTACAGAATGGGGGACACTTGGCTCAACAATACTACAAGTGAGAAGGATCTTGGAATTGTGGTAGATCACAAACTGAATATGAGCCAGCAATGCGACGTGGCTGCAAAGAAGGCAAATGCAATTTTGGGCTGTATTAATAGAAGTA
Organism: Shinisaurus crocodilurus; assembly: GCA_021292165.1. Taxonomy (NCBI): domain Eukaryota; kingdom Metazoa; phylum Chordata; class Lepidosauria; order Squamata; family Shinisauridae; genus Shinisaurus; species Shinisaurus crocodilurus. The sequence continues at coordinate 25,984,136 of CM037877.1, read as the reverse complement.
TAGCTTCCAAATCGCGGGAAGTGATAATTCCCCTTTACTCGGCACTGGTTAGGCCTCATCTTGAGTACTGCGTCCAGTTCTGGGCACCTCACTTTAAGAAGGACATAGACAAACTGGAGAGGGTTCAGAGGAGGGCAACAAGGATGATAAAGGGACTGGAAACAAGGCCCTATGAGGAGAGACTGAAAGAACTGGGCATGTTTAGCCTTCAGAAGAGGAGACTGAGGGGAGATATGATCGCACTCTTCCAGTATTTGAAGGGATGTCACACAGAGGAGGGCAAAGATCTCTTCTCGGTCATCCCAGTTTGCAGGACACGGAATAATGGGCTCAAGTTACAGGAACCTAGATTCCACCTAAACATCAGGAAAAATTTCCTGACTGTCAGAGCAATAAGACAATGGAATCAACTACCTAGGGAGGTGGTGGGCTCTCCCACTCTGGAGGCATTCAAGGTGCAGCTGGACAGACATCTGTCAGAGATGCTTTGACCTAGATTCCTGCATTGAGCAGGGGGTTGGACTCGATGGCCTTGTGGGCCCCTTCCAACTCTACTTTTCTATGATTCTATGATTCTATGATTTATGAACATACTACAAGGAGCAGACTACAGAACATGCTCTGTGAGCAAACTACAGAGAAGTACAAGCAGTTTTGCACTTTTGATCCAATTCTGCAGCATCACAGCCACTTGTAGCTCCCCAAAATATTTAAATGACTGTTATTTATTCTTCTATACGTTTGCACCCAGATTTTTTGGTGGAAGAGCTTTACTTAACTAACAGCAGTAGGTAATTCCCCCCCCCCCCCCCGCTATCACTTAAGTAGTACTATTCCAAGAAATGATGTACAATTAAACAGTGGAAACACTTACCCACTTGATTAGTCCCACCAGTAGGTCTAAAGGTGGCACTGAAACATACACGGAGAATAACCTCTGTATTCTTGTTTAACAGGCTGATCTTCTTAGGTGTGGATGAGACATGTATAGATACAGTTGCTATACTCTGAGACCTAAAATACAGAAAGATTTGCCTGCAAACTCAGTCACACAAAAATGGAGATTTGTTCTGGGATGTATATAGAATTTATACCAACAACCTTAAAACAAAGGTGACTCAGGCTGCTATACTACATATGCTTACTAGGGAGTAAGCCCCATTGAATATATAGGGACTAACTGAGTAAACACGTGTAAGCACGGGCAGCTTAAGCATGGGCAGTTTAACTGAGTAAGCACGGGCAGCTTAAGGGAAATAGAATATTCAATGATCAAAAAACCTTCCAGTTTCAGAGCAGAGTTAAGGCTATCGCATGTTGGCTCAAGCTCGCTCCACAAAGCCAGGAAATTGGAAGCTTAGGCTGATGCCTCAACAGATGTGCCTTGTGATCAGTAATTATGTTGTGTAATGTCACAAATGGTGCTTGCTCACAACTTACCCTCCATGCACCCACACTTTTCCTTGGTCTTTCAGGCCCAAATCCAGATGGGGAGTGCCTGGGACCAGCAAAGATGCCCCATGTTTTCCTGGTCCTGTATTGCCTTATGAAGCATCAGAACTTTAGTGTATTGCTAGAGGAATCCTCCTGTGAGTTGACCCATGCCTGTTTGTTGCTTGTAAGCAAGCACAATTTGTGACATTGCACAACATCATTACAAATTGCGGGGCAATCTGTTAAGGCATCAGCTGAAGCTTCCAATTTCCTGGTTTTGTGGAGCTTGAGCCAACTGGGAGAGCCTTAACTCTGTTCTTAAACCAGCAGGCTTTTGATCATTGAATTTACCTGGTTTTTAAAAAAGGAAATTTATTATTACAGGGTTCTGAAAAAATAAAACAAAAACTAAAAAACAAAACACACACAAAGTCATTAACTGAGTAGATGTGTACAAATGAATAGATATGTCCCTGTATGTTCAGAATAACTTACTTCTGAGCAAGCCTGCACAGGATTCCAGCATAGCCTTTTCCTTTTCCTCCCTCTCTTCATCAGGCTGAGAGAGTGATTCTCTCAGCCTTCAACATTACCTCACTCATATCTCAGATGACATTTCCCTCCTACCTACTGCTCTCCTCACAGTCAGAATTCTGACAAGAACAGCGGAATCCAAAACACAGGAGTACCGGCAGCATTCTAGCATCAGAGTAAAACTGAGCATGCCAGACATAACTTTGCCAGCAGTTGCTGCCATAGGCTTTCATGGGGCAGAAAAACCTTGATTTATTATTTATTATTATATTATATTTATCAATCGCCCATCTGGCCGGTCACCCGGCCACCCTGGGCGATGTACAATTAAAATACAGCAACAACACAATAAAATATAACAATTAAAACAATATAAAAAATTCTCATTAAAAACCTAACCCACCCCATATTCCCGCCTGAACAGCCATGTTTTTAATGCACGGCGGAAGCTCATCACAGAGGGGGCATGGCGAAGGTCACTAGGGAGGGAGTTCCATAATGTGGGGGCCGCCACAGAGAAGGCCCTCTTCCTAGTCCCCACCAGCCTGGCTGCTCTGGCTGATGGGATAAGGAGAAGGCCGTCCGTGGCAGACCTTGTTGAGCGGCCTACTTGATGTTGCTGGAGGCGCTCCTTGATCATTTCATAGATTTCATAGATCATAAACTACTGCTCAGAATTTCACCAAACCAGTGAAAGGTACACCTCCTCACCAAGCCTGAATAAAGTACAGCGGTAGTTTCCCCAGAATTGGAAAAAAATATATGATAGCCCAAGCTGCAACTTGAGTAAAAAGTACAATTTTCAGCACTTTTTAAACTTATTGTATCTGTGGCCATTTGTATTGGATTGAAATTTTGCGTGACTGTAAACCTCATTTGATAGATTGTGGATGCCAAAGTTTCAAGTTATTGGATCTACAGGTCTCATTTTTTATGAGCAGTAGAAGTTTGAGGCTTATAATGGTGGAACCTGGTGTTTTTTTTTGGTGGGTTTTTTTGGCGACTCACCTCAACTAAAGGGGATGCTCCCGTGCACCTTAAATATAACAGAAAGTCTAGAATGCTTGGGAAACTAGTGGTGGTATGGCACAGAGGAGAGAAAAGCACTTTTCAGAAGTATTCATACTAAAAAAAGCCAAAAGATATATATGTAGTTAAATATTTTGCCAGCTATACTGCTCAGTTGTATCTCTTGTCCGATGTATGTTTCAGTTCAGTAATGCTATCAGTCTCTACTGAGACAATAGAGAGATAGTGAAGTACCATATTGTTCTTCAAGTAAATTAAGGGCGCAATCCTATTGAGATGAGCATGAGCCCCCGCACCTGGAGGCTCACGGTCATCCAATGCAAGTGAGATACCGCATATCCTGGCGACCTCAGTCCCCTCCCCTCCTCTCTGCCCCCTTTAGCCCCTCTCCAAGGTTGCTTTCCTGGAGCATGTTCTTTCCCGGTACAGTTCTTTCCATGCCAGCTGGGAGTGGGGGCGAAGGGGCGGAGCTCCAGTTGCCAGCTCCAAAGTTGGAGCGCTGTCTCCTGCCTCAGTGCTGGGAATCTGAACTATCCTATGTCCCCTCAGATGCTGTCTAGGGGCCATTGAATCGTTCCCTAACAGGACATAATGGTTCCTTTCATACTAATGTCCAGCATCACATTTTAGTTGGCTCACTGAGCCCCAGTGTATGCAGTGTTAGCAGGCCAGGAACACACCCTGGACGTAGGCTGCACTGTACAAAGGTAGCAACCAGCACCCAATTTAAACTGGATGCTGGGTACTTGGATTTTAAAATTAATAATAATTCTGTCACTTCTTTAAAAATCCTCTACTCACCAGAGCTGAATCACTTTTCCGTTAGAGCCCACAGATACATCGGTTATTCTATCACCATTTAAATCGCTACGCCCATCTATTGATCTTCCAAAATACTGGAGTTGCTGGCCAAATGCAGGGTCTGATCCTGAAATTTTCTGGAAAGAGAGATTGTTTACACTGGAGAGGATGGTGTCTCCAAAGAAATTCAGTTTGGGCGCATTCGCACATCACACTAACCCACCCTGGCAATACGCCACAGTGGGTTGGTTGCTGGCCAAACAACCCACGGTGTGCTCATCAGACAATCGGGCTCACTGTGTGTTGTTCGCCCCTCCCTCTCCCTCCTTCCCCCGTGGTCTTCCAGGCAGTATCCCAAAGGACTCCATGACAGGACCAACTTGCCTGTTCCCCCCTCCTGCCATGACTGCAAACCCTTGTTCACTCGCTGAGGCTTTTTTGCCCTTTAACCTTTCCTTTTTTGGAGATTGTGATCTCCCGAATGACTGCCAGTTTTCACGATCTCCATTCTTGGCAGCCAGTGATAGCTGTCAGTGGTTGGCAAACTTGTATTTAAAAAAAAAAGTTTGCGCCCACAATAGATGCAAATATTTTCATAATCTTAAAAAAATATATTTAGCTGCACTTGTGCAACAACCTCTTCCCGGTACTCACGATGGGGTCAGTCACCCAGGTTTGGATGACATGACAACCCATCGTGGGTAAAACAACCCCATGAGTTGTCAGGGTGGCTTGTTGCCCATGAACAAGCTACCCTGTGGGAAACAGTCTGGGTTTGTATGACACAACATCCCACTGTGGCTTGTGATCCATGATGGGTTGTCATGTTGTGCGAACCCCGACATCACTTTGTTTCAGCTACAAATATTAGGCTATAAATATTTTGAAGATTCCCACACACCCACATTTTTCATATTAGCAATGAAGTTGTTATCCATTTTCATTATGGTTTTGTGAGTTCCTTACAAAAGCACGTGCATCTGACAAAGTAGAGTCTAGCCCACAATAGTTTATGCCATAACAAGTTGGTTAGTCTTTAAGGTGCCACAAGATCCTTTTTTGTTTTTACTACAAGGGGTTAATATAGACACCTTTCTAGAATTATCACAAAATTACGGTGGTCAAATAGAAAAATAATAATACAATCCCTAATTATTTTATTCATTTAAAATTATTTCTAGGCTGCCTTTGTGTGTGTTGAATTAGCACAGTTCATATAATTAATGATCCATGCTGGATCAGACCAAAGGCCTATCTAGTCCAGCATTCTGTACCTGCAGTGGCCAACCAGATGCCCATGGGAAGCCCACAAGGAGGACAGGAGCGCAACAGCACCAACCCACACATGTTTCCCAGCAGCTGGCACTGTGAAGCATGCTACCTCTGATGCTGGAGATAATAGTCATCATAACTAGTAGCCATTGATAGCCTTCTCCTCCATGAATGAGTCTAATTCCCTTTTAAAGCCATCCAAGTTGGTGGCCATCCCTAAATGTTATGGTAGTGAATTTCATAGTATAACTATACCCTATGTGAGGAAGTACTTCCTTTCATCTGTCTTGAATCTCCCACCATTCAGCTTTACTGGATGACCCTGGGTTCTAGTATTATGAGAAAGGGAGAAAAACGTCTCCATATCCACATGCTGAAAGCAATTAACAGCAATGCCAATACAAGCTGTGTAGTGAATTCTTACAAATTAGGGGTTGTATCCAATTGGTGTCCCTCCATTAACAAAAGATTCTTTGATTCAGTAGCAGCTTCTATGAGCAGAATTGTAGTTTTGGTGATTCCTCCTCCCACCTTTTCAGCCCCATCCCCTAAATCTGCTCTGCAAAATTGGGGATTCCTTTGGACCAGTGTAGGAGGTGGCAACGGGGGCTGAAGGTGAAGGGGAAATAGCTGACCGTCTCCTCTGTTGGATCAAACAGACTTCCATCAGTGGAGAGACACAAATTGGATATGATCCTAAGCTTCCATTAATTAAAAATTATTACTACATTTATATCATGACTTTCTTCCAAGGAGCTCAAGGGGTCTGCCTGGTTCTTCCTCCATTTTCCCCCTCACAACAATCCTGTGATGTAGATTAGTGTGAGAAATGGTGACTGACCCAAATGAGCTTTGTATCTAAGAGGGAGTTAAATCTGGGTCTCCCCAATCCTAGTATAACACTTTAACCATTACAGTGCATGCTGGCTCTTTATAAAAATTAATATTTGCTAGATTTATATACCACTTTGTATTTTTTTTAATAAATCAAAGTGCTTTACAAACCAATAAAGCAATTAAAACAGTCTAAATAAAAAAAATCAAAATCAACATGAACAGCAAAGCAAACAAATAATTAGCAACCAATGTCACAATAATAATAATAATAATAATAATAATAATAATAATAATAAAATAAAAAGACCTTAACTTGCTTGTGTAAACACTAGGAGGGATACAGCCAAATACACAGCTGTGGCAGGGTGCACCAAAGCTCTTGGGACAGCCATTGAAAAGTCCTTGGCTGTCGTGGAGGCCAATCTGGCCTCTGAATATGATAGAACACGAAGCAGAGTCTCCTCAGCTGATCTTAAACTACAAGCAGGTTTATACGAGAATAGGGACTAGGTTTAATGCTGCAGATTTTCAATTAATTCATCACAATTATGCAATGCGATGACAGGAAAAGACCCCAAAGAAATACAGGATATTGGTCTACCAATGAAAAGTGATGACAAGATAGCGATGCGATGTTCGAGCTCATTGAGATTCCCCGAATTCCTCCCTGAAGCTTGATTTGCCTTGTTCACTTTCCCAAATGTGAGTGTCTTTTTTTTCTGATCAGGAAAAATGTGCATTTCGGATCAGGAACAAATGTGCATTTTTAAACACGCGCACCCAAAGTGCACACTTTCCTCCCATAGGCTAAAGCATGAAAATGCAGATTTGGGGGAGAAGTTTCCAAGAATTACACCCCTGCTCAAGTTTGGGGTTGTGAAAGGGACATTTTCCCGCCAGTGTGGCGTAGTGGTGAGAGTGTTGGACTGGGAGCTGGGAGATCCGGGTTCTAGTCCCCGCTCGGCCATGAAACTCACTGGGTGACTTTGGGCCAGTCACTGCCTCTCAGCCTAACCTAGGGTTGTTGTGAAGATAAAATGGAGAGGAGGAGGATTATGTAAGCCGCCTTGGGTTCCTTGCAGGAAAAAAGGCGGGATATAAATATAATAAATAAATAAATAAATAAATTGTGAACAGGAATGAAATTCTCGTACATCCAAAAAACATTTTATGAACCTGGACGAAGCTCTGGACAAGTCAAATCAGGGAATGAGTAACAAGTCCCTGATCAACAGTATTATTTAACAAAGTTACATACCTGGGAATACTTTGTCTGTATCGTCCTTTGATTACCATTGTAAATATAGATAGCACCAGCATTCTGGTTTTCTAGTGGCGCTCCGACTATCACATCATTAAAGCCATCTAAATCAACATCTGAGATAGCTGTGATAGCTGACCCAAACCGAGCATTTTCTAACCCTTCAGGACCCACCAGAAGTTCTTGTTTGCCCAAAATGCCCTTTGAGAAAAGAACAGGAGAAGAGAAAATAACCTTATATTAGTGTTGTATTAAACTCACTAGACTAAAATTCTTGTATCTTAATGTAATTATTTGGAACAGGAATGGAATTTCCTAGTTTTTACCAAACAATAGAAAAGGAAAAGTCAGCTGTGGAAATACTTACTCCCTTGACTTTTGTTGTGCCAACTATAAAGGAAGTGCCAAAAACAGCTTAGGGACAAGTAATAAAAACTTTCTGTTAAGCATCTCAGGATGTATCACTAAAATAAAAAATCTCCCTATACTTCCTGCGTTATCAATTATTACTGTAATCTGCATGAAATAGTACAGTTGTTCTATCAGGCACACGGATACAGCTAGGGGTACTATGTGTGTGAAAGCCATCCTCATATGGATTTATTTCTTTATATTTATATTTATTTATCACATTTATATACCACCTTTCTGTAGCCAATCAAGGCCATTTGCAAGAATTTCAAAAACAAGAATATTAAAACAAATATAGACATAAGTAAAATGTTAAAAACATTAAAAGCCTTAAAAACCATAACAATGTAAAAAGCCAAATTAAAAAAAAAGATGGGGAAATCATGTGTCCATCCACATCCAATCTAATAGCTGGGTGATAGATGCAGTACCCTTTTAAAAAGTGTAAATTCTACCATTCAGCCATTTGGGAGCGGGGACCATTACCCTATTAGCCAGCTAGTAGGATTTTAGGTATTTTGAAAGGGCTCCATGTGTGCAGCCCTAGCTACTTCAAACAGATGCCTTAAAAAAAATTAATTAGTTTTTAAAATGTGAATGACACCAAAACAAACCAAATGGATCACTTAGTGTAAATATGTATGAAATATACATCCATAAGTATTAAAAAGTATGTAGTAATACAATTATACATAAAGATAGTTATGCATAAACTTCAGAAAAAGCAGACCAAATACAGTAATACCTCGGATTATGAGTAACCCGGTTTGTGAGCTACTCGTAAGACGAGGAAATTTTTAGCATAAATTTAAATTTGAAAGACGAGCAAGTCTCGCAACATGAGCAGCTGCTGCTTTCAAATTTAAATTTATGCTGGAAGCATGTGGAGGCGCCGGCGGCCAGCTCCCCGTCAGGGAGCCCCTGGGAGACGCAGCGCGGTGTGGCCGCTCGCTGGGCCGGCACCTCCCACTGCTTTGCCGGAGCTGGCATACCACAGGGCAGGGCGAGCCCTCCACAGGGCTCCATGCTAGGGCAGAGCGAGCGGCCGCGCTGCGCCTCGCCTCCACGGGGCTCCGTGGAGGCGCGGCATGGCCGCTTGCTCTGCCGGCGCCTCATGTTGCTGCACCGCCTCCCTGCTCGGGAGGCAGTGCAACAGCACGAGGCGCCAGCAGAGCGAGCGGCCGTGCCATGCCGTGCCTCCACAGGGCTCCCTGCCCGGGAGCCCCGTGGAGGCACAGCAAGGCCGCTCGCTCGGCAGGCCGCTCATGCTGCTACACCGGCTCCTGGGTAGGGAGGCGACGCAGCAGTGCGAGGTGCTGGCCGAGCAAGTGGCCGCGCCTCGCCTCCACGGGGCTCCCTGCCCGGGAGCTGGCAAAGTGCTGCTTTGCCGGCTCCCAGGCAGGGAGCCTCGTGGAGACGAGGTGGAATGAATCATTTGATTTCCCATAATTTCTTATGGGGAAATTTGATTTGAAATACGAGTGTTTTGGGTTGCGAGCATAGTTCTGGAATGAATTATGCTTGTAATCCAAGGTATTACTGTATCTATGTATTTATCCACCCGCAGGTGGCGTCTAAATACCACCCGCTCAAATGTTGAAAGCGTTATTAGGTCCTCAATCCATTGTGTTATAAGAGGTGAGCATTTATCTTCATGCAGATGCCTTTGGATTGAGACAAGATGGCTACTGTAGAATTGTTGGTTTTTTCAACAAAATATTAACTAATACAACAATAGCAGCTTCCTCTTGGGCATCTGATAATAAAATGCACTGTAGTTGTCACTAATCTATGCCATTACACAAAGGAGATTCCAACCTGGATCTAGGAATAACTGAAGTTACTGGTTGCTTCAGGGAAGACTATAGTCCTCAACTGTTCCTGTACTATGATTGGAAAGTTTTCCCATTCAAACAGAAAAATCAGAACCATGATACTGTGTAAATTTAGTTTCCCATTTATAGACAATGCGCTTATAATACTGGGCAGTGTCTTCTATTGATCAGTTTATCTACTAGTTGACATTCACACTTGAAATATCCATTAAAGACTTTGATTAAATTAAATAGTATCACCAAATACCCTACTGGATCTGAAATTAAACACATGGTTTTGACTCTTGGTTTTCAAAACTATCTGGTATGCAGCATTTATTGATTATATTTAAAAGACCAAGTACTTGGGAAAATGCCAGAGTTTAGAGGTAGTGGCCTGGAATATTTCACTTACCTTTCTCACAGAAAACATGTAGACTCTTCCTTCTTCTCTTTTTAAGTCATTCATGAACATTGGTGCACCAACCAACAGCACATCTGTTACTGAGTCTCTATTAACATCCACTGAGCATACTACACTGCCAAAGTAGGAGCCAATCTGAAATGACGTGATCATTTTTATTAGACATGCAAGCACCAGTAATAGCCACACATTGTCATGAGATTTGTGCAAACAGCATGCAGAACTTTAAGCATACAAAAAACATCACCTTGCCAGTACACTGAGAGCCAGTGTGGCGTAGTGGTTAGAGTGTTAGACTGGGACTCAGGAGATCCGTGTTCTAGTCCCCGCTTGGCCATGAAGCTCACTGGGTGACTTTGGGCCAGTCACTGACTCTCAGCCTAACCTACCTCACAGGGTTATTGTGAGGATAAAATGGACAGGAGGAGGATTATGTAAGCCGCCTTGGGTTCCTTTCAGGAAAAAAGGCGGGGTATAAATATAATCAATCAAAAAATAAATACATGTAAATGTGTACTTGTTGAAGCAGAAACCCGCGAAGTTAATAAATACACCATCAAGAACACTCAACATAACTTGCCTGCTCTCCTCTTTGAGAATGAACAACAGTTACATTGCCATGGACATCAACCTCATAAACCACTATTCTACCAGTGTAGTTGGACCGAGGAGCGCCAGCAGCAAAATAGACAGTATTTTCCATTGAGAGAACAGCCATGGAATAACCTGAAGGACAAAGTTGTAGTTATCATTATCAAGTAACAACAGTATACTTGTCCAAACAGAAAACTGTATGTGGCAACGTACTTGCAGAGCAATCTTAGTCACTTCTCTACTCTGGCAGGGGTGGGTGGGAGTGGGACCAGATGTAGTTACAGCAGTGGAATGACTATTGCATCCAAGCTATCCCCAGCTAAGAAAAGTAGGGGGGAAATAAAAAAAAAAAGTAGGGGGGGGGGAGAGCGATATTCAGCTTACACTGTTTCCTCCCATTGGAATCAATGGGAGGAGAATTGCTCATGCCTATCCTGCCATAGATTTCTCCAGTGTTTCGGAGCATGTACTTTGAATGAGGGGGCTAGGATTCAGCATAGGTGTGCACCTCCTCTATGTCCTGCCCATGACTCCATGTTCCGCTCCACAGTGGAGCAGCTAAGCCAGTGGAGCCTTGCCATAGTTTCCAGTGGAAGATCTGCAGTGTCAGTGGCATCAACAGCCTTCCGCCTCTAACACCCCTCAGCCACTGAACCAGTGAATATGGGGCTGCACCCTCAGTCTACTAAAAGGCCAATTTGGGGCTGCACCCTCAGTCTACCAAGGTCGATTTGGAGCCTCGGGGAGACAGCGGCACAATCCTTTCCATGCCAGCTGTGAGTGGGGCGGGGCAGGGTGTTGACGTTCGGAGATCCAGCTCCGAGCTTGCAGGACCTCAGAGCTGGGGCTCTGAATAATCCTATGCCCCCCCCCCAGACAATGTCAGGAGGCCGTAGGATTGTGCCCTAAGAAATGTATAGCACAGACACTGGTTCAGAACACTAAAAACATAGATGTTTGAAAGGCCAGGGAGAATTAAAAAAAAAAGAAAAAAAAAAGCAAACTCTTGGCACTGAAATGACTATAAAGAAGGTGCCAGGAAAACCTCCCTGGGGAGGGCTTTGGAATAGAGCACATATGTGCTTTCCCGACCTCGGAGAGCAACTGGTGCAGTTCTTTCTGCACCTGCCGCGAGGGGGAGGGGGCCAGCACCGGAGCTCTGATTCCCAGGTCCAAGGTCTGAGCCCTGTCTCCGCAGGGAGCTGGGAATCCAAAATATCCTATCGCCCCCCATAGGTTCAGAGGAGGGCAACAAAGATGATAAAGGGACTGGAAAAAAGGCCCTATGAGGAGAGATTGAAAGAACTGGGCATGTTTAGCCTTCAGAAGAGGAGACTGAGGGGAGATATGATAGCACTCTTCCAGTACTTGAAGGGTTGTCACACAGAGGAGGGCCAGGATCTCTTCTCGATCATCCCAGTTTGCAGGACACGGAATAATGGGCTCAAGTTACAGGAACCCAGATTCCACCTAAACATCAGGAAAAATTTCCTGACTGTTAGAGCAATAAGACAATGGAACCAACTACCTAGGGAGGTGGTGGGCTCTCCCACTCTGGTCTGGAGGCATTCAAGGTGCAGCTGGACAGCCATCTGTCAGGGATGCTTTGACCTGGATTCCTGCATTGAGCAGGGGGTTGGACTCGATGGCCTTGTAGGCCCCTTCCAACTCTACTTTTCTATGATTCTATGACCCCCTTACCCCCTCTCCAAGGTCAATTTCCCGACCTCAAAGAGGCAGCCAGCATGGTTCTTTCCATGCCAGCTGTGAGGGTGAGGGGAACTGAAGTGTGGATCCCCAGCTCTGAGGTCGGAACTCTGTCTCTGACCTTGGATCTGGGAATGTGAATTATTCTCCCCCCCCCCCCAGATGATGTCTAGGGGCCACAGAATTGCTCTCTTAATTAACCAGTTAAAAGACAAATTACTGATCAACTAAACCCTCCCTCCAAATGCTGACACTTCTAACTTCTCATGTTCAGTAAACTGTTCCCAAGTACAAATATCTCATATAAGATGGCCTGGAAAGATGACTTTGAATTACATTTACTCAGAATAATTTCAACAGTCTTAAACAGGAGTGCAGTTTTGTGTTCAGAGGCATTTGATAAATATTTCACTGTGCCATTTGAACTGCCACCCTCACCTAAATAGGAGCTCTGATTTCTGTCTTGCAAAACCTTTTCAAATGCTTCATACGGAAACAGGGTATCTTGTTTTTCTGTTTCCCGGATCACAGTCCCAGTCCATTCATAGGCCCCAACTGCACCCAACATCAGCACTTTCTTAGGAGAAAACAAAATCAAGGCAAACAGGAATTAAAATATAATCAGATTTTTATTTAAAGTTAATGTGCAATCCTATGCATGTTTAGACAGAAAAAGAAGTCCTACAACTCCCAGCATTCCCCGGCCAGCTATGCTGGACAGGGAATGCTGGGAGTTGTAGGACTTTTTGCTGTCTAAACATGCATAGGATTGCACCCTCAATGAGCTTATGGAACTTTGGAAATATGGCAGATGGGATGATTAGACACAAGCTATTGAGAAAACATCTCTGCCTCTTATACGAGATTGCTTACTTCTAGAGATGGATCTTACACTGGAGAAAGCTATAACTCTCGCAACTCAAATTGAGATGGCCCTGGCAGAAGCTAAAATAATGAGTGTGGATAAAGGGGGTGTAGTGCAAGCAGTGGATCTTCTGCATAGATGTTCAGATAAAAGACAGATAAAGGGGTATGAAGAGAAAGCTGGTCAAAAGCAATCAAGTCAACAAAGTCAAAATCTAATGAAGCTCTGTTTTTGCTGTGGGTCTTCACACCATATGTCCTGCTAAGATGGTAAAAAAGGGGCATCTTGCTAAAGTATATCATTGTAATAATCAGCAAGTACACATAGTTACCATACCAGATGTTACCATTTTGAGTGTGGACAGGGTTGGTCCCACATACATGGTGTAAAAAACTATTTGTAATGTTAACATTTTTGCTACAGCTGTAGGGATATCAAAAGACATTGAATTCATGCTGGATACTGGCTCAGCAGTTTCTATCTTGCCTGAATCAGCAGATATACCTAGCAGGGGTCTGCAACCTTTAAGACAAAAAGAGCCACTTGGACCCGTTTCCGAAGAAAAAAAAAAACTGGGAGCCGCAAAACCATTGTGACATTGTGCCCCACATATAAAATGTAATAATTTCCCTACCTATGCACCCAACATAATCCACCAGCAAGAGCTGGTGGATTATGTTGGGTGCATAGGTAGGGGAAATTATCAGCTGACGGATGATGGGGGTGTTGCTGGTGGATGATGGGATGCCACCAGCAACATCCCCCCCCCACAAGCAGTAGCCCCGTCATCAGCACCATCCAGCAGTAGCACCCTCATCATCCACCAGAAACACCCTCCATGTGGTAATAGCACCCCTCATCATCCATCAGCAGGATTTGCTGGTGGATGATGGGGGTGCTACTGCTGGGGGGAGGGTGTTGCTGGTGGATGATGAGGGTGCTACTCAGGCCTGTCTTTAATGTGGGGCAAAAGGGGCAGCTGCAACAGCTGGAGGCACCCTGATTGGGAAACAGAGCACTTCCCCCTACCCTGGGGCTCTTTAGCTGTTGCACAACTACAACTCCCAGCATGCCCGGATAGCCAAAGGCCTACCTGCCTCCTCGCCTGCTTGTGCTCTCCGCGGCGAGCCGGCCGCGCTGGTCCCTCGACACGCTGGACCCCGCGCTATGTTTTTGGCGGGGGGGGGGGAACTTTGGCGCGTGCAGGAGCCCTCCTCTCTTCTGCCGCTCACCCGCTCGCGTCCCTGCTGCCCAGGGGGGGTGCTGCCGCCGCGCCAAAGTTCCCCCGCCCCGCCAAAGTTCCCCTGCCAAAATCATAGTGTGGGGGTCCAGCGCGCCGAAGCAGCTGGATGTGACGCGGCGGCGGCTTCAGCGGCTCCGGCATTGACTCCAGCGGCGGCGGCAGCTAGAGCGGCGCGGAGAACGCTCCGCGCCGCTCAGAAGAGCGAAATCGGGCTGCCCCCGCCAACAGAATCAGGCCATATGTGAGGCAGCGGCAAAGTTTTTTGCGGAGCAGGCAGCCTTGTCCTGCTCTCCTCTCTTCCGCTGCCTGCCTGCTCGAGTCCCTGCTTCCGGGGTGTGTGTGTGTGTGTGTGCCGCTGCCAAGTTTTTTTCCCTGCAGGAGCCCTCCTCCTGTCTTCCACTGGACCGGTTGGAGGCACGCAGAGGAAGGTAGGGGGAAAAATATTTGGTTTTTTCCCCCAGCATTCACTCAATAAGACACACAGACATTTCCCCCTCCTTTTGGGGGGAGAAAAGTGCGTCTTATGGTGCGAAAAATACGGTAAGTGACAGGCGCCCAGGCCAGCATGCTACTTCTATCGCTTTTCTGGCTGTTTCCCCTCTAACAGACCAATGCTACTTCCCATTCCTTTTATAGGCTGTCTTCCTTCAGCTGGGTATAATCCCAGCCCTCTTAAAGGTACAACACCTACAAAATCTCCACATTTTCTCCCCATCTTAAGAAACCTCTATACTCTCACAACCTATCACTACATAATATAATCCTTAGTCCAAACAGGTGGTCATCTGACACGGATAGGCCATCTTTCAGGTTAACTTTCTGGTTAGTAAGGCCCAGTTGCTGGCATAGTCTGTAGCGCAGGTGAGAAAGGCAAGTCATCCCACAAAATGAGTATCTACATAATTTCTGCAGCCTACTGGAGCAAGATAAGAAGCATTCCATGGATGTTCACAGTGTGGGAAATCATGGCATTTACCTGTATGTCTGTGGTTCCCTCGTACACAAGTTACTGGACCAGTGTGTGAAGAAGTTGTAGGAAGTGGTTCCCACACTGATCTGTATGTTATAGAGACTTCAGTCCCCTTTATGCATTAATCATGAAGGGTCTCAGTGCATAGGAAGAGGCAGTGTCACCAGTCCTGCTGCCTAGGTTGTGCACCTCCCTGCCCCACCAATTTCCAGGTGTTGAGTATGGGAGTCTGAACAGGAACTTAAGAAGTAGACCTCTACAGGAGTGGAAACCCTGCATGATCAGGGTTCCTGCTCCTATGGAAGCCTACATGCATAGGCTTCACCTTCTCAGATGTCCACACTCAATGCATGGATGTCAGTAGGTGGGGAAGCTACACCACCGCAGGGCCTGGACCAGCCATGTGGTCCTCTTGCCCTTTCTACACGGATCCTTTCGCACAATTAATGCATGAACACTCTCCTCGAGACTTAATTACTGCTTAGGTGGTTTTGTGATTCTGTACCCTTCTAAAGTTGTCTTCTGCATGTCAAAAGTATAACCATGTGTGTACAACATTTAATGTTATAAAATACACAATACCAGTGAATGGATATGGCTTCACATGGCTTGGAATAGCCCTAGTGTGATACAGCGAAGCCTTCAAGCAAACTTACACAGCTGACAGACCTGGACACATTGTGCCTGACCCATCCGAGTGAAGCCATGCCCACTGGCACCCCCAGGCATGGCCACTACCATGGTGCACCCCTATAGCCTACTGATGAAGGGGTCTGTCTGCTGCATTCCCCTGAGGTGGGGCTGCCCCACAGCAGGGGGTGGAAGGAGCAGGTGTATAAATCTACTAATCTTGCCAAACTGTATGGGCTGCAAAGCTATGTGATGGTTAGGGAAGTCTGCCCCTAATGGCTGAAGATATTACTGCAGGCTTCAACGGCATGGACACATTTAAATTAGTTAAAATAAATTAATGGGTTTTATAAACAAAATGAACCCAGGGCCCCCTCAGTATGCATGCCAAGGTTGAGGTGTCTAGAACTCACGATCTTGGTGCTATGGCACTGATGGATGGAAGGACAGACAGACACACACCCTCTTTTATTAGTATAGATAATAAACTAATTAATGTAGTCTAGTTGTTAATATAAGCCAACGTAAGTTACAAGATATTTGTCACCTTTTGCTGTGAGTAAGAAGCACTGAAACCCACTTGTGACATTTCCAGCTGGAATAAATCGCCTTGATCAGTGCCTGGTGGGGAATAAAACCGAGCGGTTATTCACATTAACATCCCAGTTGCCAAAATGTTATTTAGAAGTAGCCACAATGATTTCAGTGGGACTTGCTTTCAAATAATGATTGGGATCAAAAAGCTTTTTACTAGTAAGCCGTATCACAAACTCAGTCATCTACAAAACCACTCAACAGCAGTCATGGGGTGAGGGTGCTTTTCATCTTGGCGAGCGCGAGTAAGAATACCCTTTGACAGCTTGTAATGCAAATGCCAGAATTTGGTAGTTACATTTTTGTTCATTGTTAACAGAGCTTAAAAAGAATGTATTAAGAATTATATGATAAAACGAGTGATATAAACATTTACAATACTATTTCAGTTGTGCTAGGAAAACAGCGATATCCCATCGAAATACTTTATTCCATAGATGGGGAATGCTGTTGGACTGCAACTCCCATCATGCCTCACCACTGACTACGCTGACTAGGAATGATGGGAGCTGTAGTTCAGCAACATCTGAAGGGCCCCACATTCCCCCACCCCGGCTTTATTTAGTACCTTCTATGCTGAAAATTTGTTCTCTCAGTGTTCCTGCTTCATCTAAGAGTGCTTTCTCAGAGGACACATTAAAGAAAAATTTTGATATGGGATCACTAGCAATTCCTTGGATTTCTTTGATTAAATTTGTAGTATCCTTCCCATGTCTAATTAGATATCCTAATACCTGGAAGAAGAGAAAGAAAAGTCATGTTTACTTTAGTAAGAAACGTACAGAGATACAGTATCTCTATTTGCAAGGGACATAAAATGATTCTGCATTTGTTACACAATGTTTCTGTTTCCCCCTATTCCTTTACACCAGTGTTCTCCAACCTTGGGTCCCCAGATGTTTTTGGCCTACAACTCCCAGCATGCCCCAGCCAGGGCATCTGGGGACCCAAGGTTGGAGAACACTGCTTTACACAATTCAACTTCTTAAAATCTTTGGCTATGGTGGATCAAGTGGCAAGGGTAAAAAGTAAGTGCGCTTGCTTCCCTTGCCGAGCACAGTAACCCAGTAATGAGTGCAAGGTACATGCAATTAGAAGAAAGTGAGCTTTTAAAAGGAGGAATCGCCTTTCCCTTGTAATGTCCTCTTACTGCTCCTATACTTGTACTGTGCATCTCACGGCTAAGATCATACAAAAAGGGCAGCTAAATGAACCCTAAATAACACCAGGGATTCCCCTGTGCGCTACTCCCCCTCCCAATGGGCGAGCAGTGCACAGGAGTCCCCGCTATTATTTCTGATCTCAGATCAGAGCTAACTGTGGGATTCCTCCAGGCGGGATTCTCCCAAGGAATGGGGATTTGGAAAGCCAAGCCCCCCCAGAAAAACACAAGGAGGCTCCACGGGCCACATGGAGCTTTGAACCTGGCATATGTACACTTCACAGGAAACTGTTTCCAGGGGCCCATTGTCACTGATCTTTCAATCTCCTTACAATGCTATGCATTAAATAAAGCAAGGCCAGCTAAAATTACAGTCATAATAATGAAAACCTTACTTACTGCAATACCAAATCTAGTGATATTGTCCTCATTGCATTTAGTTATGACTTCTTGCAATCTCGAGCCATCGTGCGATTCACCATCTGTCACAACAACCATGACTTTAGAGGCTGTTGGCCGCCCACCAGCTTCTTTTGAGAAAGCATTACGTCTGAAATGGACAGCACGTTCAATTTACTAGCCACAAGTACTGCTTTTAATGCATGTTTTCATTAGTACTGCCACAACCAACAAAGTAAGGCTGGGGAACAACTTGGCTGCAGAATTCTTAGCTGTTAGCACCGAGCACTTACAGCAGATTAACATTCAAAGTCCTATTCAAACACGGGTTTAATTTGCCTTCACGTGAAGATTTTTTGGGGGCACTGATTGAGTTGTTCTGTTGTTGTTTTTAATGAAACAAAATATCAGTTTACATGAGCATTAGCTTCTCTTTGTGTGCTTTACCTGGCATACTCAATTGCTTTGAATGTATTGGTTTGATCCCCTCCCTTCTGATTGGTTTGTGACATCGCTTGTACAACATCTTCTTTATCTCTGTACGTAGTCAGGTTGAACACCACTCTTGGGAAATTACCATACTGAATTAAGCCTACCTAAAATTTGAAAAAAAATAAAGAAATGTAAAACAAAAGGTATTATAGTACTAGCTAAATTAATCAGTGTGAGAAATGTCTATATGGCATACAAGAATGTAAGTTTGTATTGCCACCTCATGCAGAGCAATTTATGTTACCGATAATGTGTTGTGTCAAATGGTGGCTTTGTACTAATGGAAAACATTTCTGCTTGCACAAGGCAAGACACATGGATTTGGCCAGTCCCCCACTACCCACTGCAACCCTCCCCCATGCCCCTCAAAAAAGCTGCACGTGATAGTTGGTGTTACTCTCCAGAACAGTATGGTATATGGCATGGAAGGCTGTGGTAGGTAGGACTGCTGAAAATTAGGTGTCCCTTCTTGTGAAAGCAGGCGCATTTTCCAGTAGCCCAGAGGTATTATGTAAGCCGCCTTGGGTTCCTTGCAGGAAAAAGGCGGGGTATAAATATAATAAATAAATAAAATAAATAATGTTTGAGAAGAAAACCATACAGATGCCTGTTTTTATAACAAACATTAGAACTTTTACACACAAGGCAGGGTTAAATGATCTTAGAGATCTCTTATCACATTTACAGTATTATTATTATTATTATTATTATTATTATTATTATTATTATTGACAAATAACTTCTTATTATCATTGTTGTTGTTGTTATTGATAAATAACATTCAAGTATTACATTTAACTCATTTGAAATAATCTAAAATGAACACACACACACAGTCTGACTATTACATATATTCTATTGAAAATCCTAGCACCAAGCAAGTTCAGAGATTAAACAACTCTGTGAACATCTGTTGTCTTCATAACACCCAACAATAAAAGTCATTTCTTTGCTAGTGTGATGTTATTATATATGAGGCACAGTCAGATAATTCCCAGACTGCTTTGTACTCTGGAAATGCATTCGTTAACTTTCACCCTTCCCCACCAGCCCTCATAGCAATTAAACACACCAGGATAATAATAATGCATTATTTTACAAGTTGCAATAGGCATTAAAGTATCCCCCCCCACAGATGACACTACAAGTAACCAGCATGCACTGCTGCTTCCCATAATACTGCCTCAGCTAGAACAAAAGCATGCAGCAGAATGGAAAGGAAAATCTATTGCTACTGTTCTGATCCCAGAGAAACAAGCTTTATAATGAGTCAGACCATTGGTCCATCTAGCCCAGTATTGTCGTCACTGACTGGCAGCAGCTTTCCAGAGATTCAGTTGTTCCAGCCCTACCCGGAGATGCCGAGGATCAAACCTGGGACCTTCTGCATGCAAAATAGGAGCTCTGCCACTGTGGTACAGCCCCTCCCACCTTCTGAATCCTTTGGAGATAGAATGAACACCTAGAGATGCTCTGGTGACTCAACCTTGAGTTTTGCTTTGTTTCATTTTTTTTCCTGCTTCTCAAGCTCAGACTACCAAAACTAAAAATTCTGGTAAAAAAAAACAAAAACAAGATACTACTTTTCTATAAAAATTGACAGACTCATTAAGAGGTTGATATATCACAAAAAAGTTGCTTAAATCCACTCACCTGAGTTTTTGTGGGGCCTATATCTAAACCTTGGGCAAATTTTTTCAAAAATGCCTTTACATCATCCCAAGGATAAATACTGTTCGACTCATCACATACCACCACGACATCTATGGCTGAAGAACATGCTGCAAAAGAAAAAGACAGAAGAAGTGCTTGTATGATGACGTTTTCATGCCCACTGTGCCCATCATAAATCACAGAGTTAAGGTAGAAGGGAAATGAAGTGACTTGTGTTCTTTCCAGATGATGAAACCCCTGCAGTTTCTGAGACATTAACATATATAACTTTTTAAAAGTTCACAAAATGATATGGGCATGGGACCACAGACAATGTAAAAAAGCTGCCAAGGACACTTTACACTAGCTCACAATCACAATGGACATGCCAACTAAAGAAAAATAATCACATTTCCGCTGCAAAAAGAATTACTGTTTGAGTAGCCACAACCCTTCCACACACATCTAAAATGAAGGGTAACTCAGAGGCTGAACTCAAGAGACTTACAAGCATCCTCTGCAGAGCGGGGGAAGCAGTGGAGGTGATCTCCGCCTCCTCGCTCCTCCTGCTCTGCAAGTCAGCTAGACAGCTGATTTCGGCCATCTAGCTGCAGCACTTCAGCCAGGCAGGGAAAGAGGTTGGAGCGCCGCCAGGTACCTCATAGCCTGGCGGCCCCAGTCCCCTCCCCTCCCCGCTCCCTTTACCCTTTCTCTGAGGTCACTTTTCTGACCTCAGAGAAGCAGCAGGGACGGTTCTTTCCATGCTGGCTGAGAGGGAAGAGGGGGATCTGAGCTCAGAGGTCGGAGCTCTGTTTCCAGCCTCAGATCTGGGAAACTGAAGAATCCTATGGCTCCCTAGATGCTGTCTAGGGGGCCACAGCATCACTCTTGAGTCAGCTAGCTTTGAGTGCATCAATTCTATCTCGTTTTTAAAGCTTGGTGCATTTCTTACTGAATCTTGTTTACATTCACTGCCTTACTTTGCACAGCAGGTGAAAAACTTCTCATGAACTGGAAACTTTGACTGAACTCAGAGCAGATTCCTGTCGCATAGTACTGGCTTCCACACTGTTGTGCCCACAAAGGACCACATGTCTTTGAAACAAAAACACAAAGAGGAATAATATTCTTTTAAAAAAACACTTTAAGGCAGACACCATTCTATCCCCCTCCCACCACATTAGACAGACATATTGGCCTGGTTTGCACATAATGCTAAGCCATGTTGTGGTTTGTTGAAATATGGTTTGCTGTTGCATCTGAAACCATGCCCCATAAACAAACCATGGTTTGTTAACCAGTTATAAAACACAAATAGATGGTTTGTTGGCTTACAGAGTCTAGCTTGTCTAAACCATGACTTTTCGTGATGTCTGAAACTAGAATTGTGTCTTATCCCTAGCTTGTTTGCGCTATTGTCTGCCCTGAAAGAGGCTCCCAGTAAGAGCAGTCTGAAAATGAACGCTCTGAAGTATGGCAAAATGGGTGGGAGAAAACAACCCAGAAATAGGGAAAATAAGCTGTCATTTGTTTGCTTGTCTGCAAGTCAATTCATGCCTAAATCGACAAACCATGGTTACCATAAACCATGGCTTAGCATTATGTGCAAATGCAGCCACTGCACTGGAGATAGTTATCTCTGCTGCATTGCATGTATACTACATTTGATGTACTTACAGAGCAGTAAAAAGCTAAGCACCTCACAGTATATTAGGGCTGAGCCAAAATCCTGCCTGTCAGTTTCAACATCCTGTTCATGGACTGTGAAAAGAGATGCACCTTTTGTTCATTTTTTTCAGAGGCCCTGCAAAAAGCTGAAGGGTTATCCCACTTACAAGAAGTGGCAATAGTACTGAGCTGCTGGGCACAATTTTTCTCTCTCTCTCTTCGCCCACAAAATGCAGGGTGGGTGTAGAAAGCATTGCCCTCGCTACAATTTGGCTTCTGATATCATCACATAATCAAATCTCATTGGCTGTTTGGTGTTGGCATGAAGCCAAATCTGAGTGAGGGCACTGCTTCTTGTCCTCATTCTGGCACTTTGTGGGTATAAGAGAAAGAAAAAGGATGTCCAGCAGCAGTGGGGAGTATAGTTCTCAGCACCACAAACGGGCAGCAGAAAAAGGTAGGCAGGGTCCTTTCATGAAAACTTTCACATACATCCCGAGTCCCTTTCAAACCAAAAAAGGTCACCAGAGAATATTTGGCTCAGCCCTAGATATTCTCTTTCAAACAAATTGACTGGAACTAGCCAGCAGATGCCACCACTCCTGTGATCTTATAACACTAACCTCTCTATGATTTCTATTAACTGTATTATTTCATTAGCACCAGCAGTAAACAAGTTTAGTTCTAGCTATTACAGAAGCTGAGCAATTGCTGTAGCCACAGTTTCATATATAAAATCTACAATCAGAGCAATGTTTAATTATTAAGGGGAAAAATTCTTTGAAGTCTGACATTCTTCCATAGCTCTCACTAGAAGAGAAGGTGAATGTGTAACATTTAAACAACATGTCACTCCTTCTTTCCTGCACTATGATGTTTAGACAAAAATGTCTTGCTTCTTTTCTGTGGAAGGAAGTGAATGATTTTTTTTTTTTAATTCCCAGGTCACTGAGGCTGCAATTGTAAACACATTTACAAGGGAGTAGGCATCGCATATGAAGGGGCTTGCTTCTGAGTAGACATGCTTGGTACTGCACTATTACAATGCAATCCTTCACATGTTAAGTTGGTCAAGCACCAACAGAAGCAGAAATATGCCCCAGGTCACACTCCTCTTCCACGCCAGTTTCCTGTCTCTGCCAGGTGCTAAGTGCCCATTCCCTGCCTACATGAATAAAGACATCCTCCAGCCTTACTAGAAACTGACTGGATAAATTCCCATCACCTGTCAATCAGTTTCCTCCTGTCTCTGTAGAATAAAGGAAGATGTTTTAACTGTGTCCTGTTGCCTTCAACTTGATCATCTGAGAAGACCCAAGCCAAGAGCATTTGTGAAACATCCTTATAGTATGCAGTGTGGATCATGTAGACCTTAAACTTGTTTTATTTCCTTTACTGATTGTACTTTGCTTTCTTCCTTTCTCAGTTTAACAGAATCTTTTTAATTTGGATTTTGGGTGTTTGTGGCCACTTACTCGGAACACTGCAAGGAATAATCTCCAGTGTGCCTAGGCTGCTTAACACTGCACTATGTGCATTGATCTAACCTAAGGGAAAGCAATAGGATCACGGCTGAAACCTTGCAAAGCAGCATCTGTAAAATTCAGTGGGCTGCAGATTCTCTCCTTAGTTTAAACTTGCAACTTCTGAGAGTCCCTCCTATGCAGAAGTCAAAGAAGAAAGGAAGGTGGCAGCAGTTTGCAAGAAAGAGTAAAGTGTTGCACACAGGCCCACTTTGCAGGGTTGGTGTATGTCCTTTCTCCACAAGTGTGTTTTTTTGTTTGTTTTTTTAAAGCTGGCAGTAGAGGCAGCAACAGCATGGAGAGGGGAGACAGTATACTTGTGTCTAAAAAGGAAGTTGTTCCAGATATGTGCACTGCAATGCTGTGTGGAGCTCCTTCCCTTCTGGATGATTCCTGCTGAATAGGCACATGGGGTTGGCAGTCACTGGTTGGGAGAGGAACTGTGGAACACAGAGCTGTGCTAGTAGGCCTATCACATAACTTTTATTTCAAATTTTTCTTACATGGATTATATGATGACATAGACCAAAGGGGGGCAGGGCGGGCAAGGAATGTGTAAAGAGTTCCAAAAGCCTTCAAAACCTTGCCTTGTTTTCCTGTCTCAACACATTAGCAATTTCCCTCTGTGTAGTATTCACATCCTAAATTTTAATTACCTGTATTGCAATATGCACAACTATTCAGTGCATCTGCTTTTTACAATTCCCATAAATGCTATATTGCAGCTTTAGATGGGTCTCTATAACGTAAGAAACATTACCCATAATGCAAGGAAGTCATAAGGGACTTGTTTTTGTTGCATCCACAGCATGTAAACTCAACATATTGAATGTGCTTTTCAAGACTATGCAAACAGCGTGCTCTAAAAGGTTTCTCAGGACGTCATTTCAGACTTCATTATCACCAAGCACAGAGAATGCTTCTGAAGAGCTACAAAAGTGAGCACAACTTTTAACTGTTTGCAGATTTTGTGCATAAGCATTATATACAGAAACTGAATTCCGCTTTAAAGCTTAGGTGATGGCCTTGAGATACCTCCCCACTCTGCTAGGCCTGGTCTGAAATAAACATCTGAACAGTGGCATCAGCATTGCCAGCAGCTGCAGAAAGCAAGATGGCAGAAGCAGTTCCTGGGATAGGACTGGACCAGTTTACAGCTGTGCAGGAGGAGGAAGTGGAAAGAAATGGTGTTTAAATATCAAGATATGGTTGATAATGCGGGGAAACCTCTTTGATAAGGCAATTGCTTGGGAAGCTGGAGGTCAGGAGCATTTACCAGACTGAGGGTATGTATTGAGGCCACTTAATGAAATCAGTGGGTGCCAGAACCAAGAAGCCGACTCCCCCCCCGCCAGTCCTTACTGATTGCTAGTTTATCCCTGGAAATATATGCAGCTCACCCTAAGAAAAGGGTGAAAAGCTTATCCAAAGGTGACCCAAGGGGAAGAATTCTTGTTATATACAAACACACACACACAGTTTAAAAGAAAAACTTTTAATAATTGCAATTTGTTTATCCCCATTTGGATAAACAACCTACTGCAGTGAAGTAGTGTTACCTGTTCACTGTTCACACAGATAAAGGTAGAAAAGATCACAGTTTTGTCACTGACTTGGAACAGAAGTTATGCTTTTATTACTCATATGGTCAGCAGTACTTACCAAAAAGCCTCCAGTTATTGAGTTTCTTACTAGAGTTAATCCTAGATTCATATCCTCCTTTATCTCAGTAACATTTGGGATGCTTGCAAAAGCTGAAAAGACACAATACAGTGTAAATCCAAGCAATGATTCAAGGTGCTGTTTTTAACATACAAATCCTAAGCAGCTTGATCCCTGCATATGTCTCCTAACTATGTCCCATTTCATCCCCAAAAATAAAACAAGTGTGCCCTCTTAATAAGCATCATGCATGAAGCATCTGAACAACTGTTTGTGGTAAGTATTCTGCATTCACAGAGTTACTTTTCCCTGGAAACCCAGCTGAGGAAGTGTATTTCGGGGGCAATAGTAGGACTCTATTATTTTGTCCATCATTTGAGGCCTGGATAAAATAAGTAGTTTATTTAAAAACACACACAACTGCATGTTCTTTGGATCAACAGATCATTACCCACATTGAGCTATTGAGAGAGTGGAATACATGCTCAAATAAATGCCATCACTTCAGAATTAGGGATATTTTTTAATAACCCAACCCTGATTGGTGCTTCTGCACAACTTAATCCCGGAGTTGTTTTGATAGCTCCTTGGTCTTCATGATGCTGTTTGTTTATATACGCTCTCCAACAAACAATGGGGCCTTCCAGAAACCGGTGTATTTAATCTGAGATCATGTGTCACTGGAATTGCACACAGGTGGACTCCATTCAACTACTTACATTACAATATGTGACTTCTAGAGGAAGTGGGTTGCACCAGAAATTATTTAGGCATGTCACAACAAAGGGGGTGAATACTTATGCAACCAACAAGTGCCGATTTGTTTTTGTTTACCTAACTTTTGTGCCATGATAAAAAATATTTTGCACCTTCACAGTGCTGAGTATCTTGTGTACATCAAGTGGTAACAATGCCAATTAAATCCATTTCAATTCCAGGTTGTAATCAGGGATGGGGACTCGGACTCGAGGACTCGACTCGTGAGTCGGACTGAGTCCCCCCTCTGACTCGACTCAGACTCGAGTCCCAATATTTTTAATGGGACTCGAGACTCGACTCGGGACTCGAGACCAATGACTCTTCAACATTCCTGGGCTGTGCCAGAAGGAGTGGAGAGAGAAGGGCGTTCACCAGCAAAGAGCGCATGGAAGCGAGGTGTGCCGCTGCTCGGCCACTATGGACGGCTACCAGGAGTGCAGCCCCAACAGTGTGTCAAGATTTATTTTGATTGATGTGTTGCGTACTTGGGAGAGGCAGAAGAAGGACCTGAGATTACTCTGTGTGGCTGCTCTGAGTGTGTTTCTGGTTCCAGCAAGTTCATCACCAGTGGAGCCGGTGTTCAGTGAGGGTGGATTTGTGATGAGATCTCACCGTTCCAGAATGGGGGCCAAACATTTAGAAAAAATCATGTTCCTAAATGCAACATGGATAAGTTTTAGGAAGTACAGCAAGTTTATTTTTTAAAATCATTTTTTAAAATGCAACCTTTCAGACATTTTGGGTTTGGCTGCCTCGGCCTGCCTGTCTGGGGTTCCCAGCCTCCTCTGCCTGCCTGGTCTCTTCTTGACCAGTTCAACAGTTGAATTGTCCAAGACAAAGGCCTCTGCCTGCCTGCTTTGGGGTTCCCTGCCTCCTCTGCCTGCCTGGTTATTTTGGGTTTGTCTGCCTGGTCTGTTCTTGCCACAATCAGTTGCAGAGTTTTGAAATAAAAAGGCACACTTGTGCCTAGAATTTATTTAAGCCACACATCTGAAATAGCCTTATTTTGTTGGGAAAAAATCCCATTGATTTTAATAGGGACTCGTGGAGTCAGCTTTGGGAGTGACTCGTGACTCGTGAGTCACCATTTTGGACCAAGGACTTGGACTCGGACTCGAGACTCGGGTCCAAAGACTCGTGACTCAACTCGTGACTCGAGACCAAGGACTCTTCAACATCCCTGATTGTAATACAACAAAATGTGGAAAAGTCAAAGGGGAATGAATACTTCTGCAAGGCACTGTAATGTTACAACTTACTCTGCAAATTCATCCTTGAACATGTGGTTTCCTGTTGATTAACAGCACACTTATAGATATCTCCCATTCTATTTTTGGGATATCCACTCCAGGGTGAAGCAACAAGCAACCTGAAAAACAGACAAAACATATCATTATGAAATGTTCAATCATCCCATTTGAAACATTCCATTCTAAAACCGAAAACTGAAGATAGGACCTCACAATACTATAGTATATTGACCTTTAAGGTTGTTTCTTTGGTCCTCTGTAAAGCTGCCTTGCTGAACACCAGCAACTTGTAAGACGTTTTAAGGAGAACTAGAGAGCTCAGCTTTGGGGAAATGGTGGGCAAAAACTTAAGATCGTATTTCCAGTGACTGATGGGGCCTGGAGAAACATTGAGAAGCTGGCACTAACAGAAGCAGCAGTATTTGGTGAAACTGATTTCATGGTGCAGAATAGACAAGGCTGTACATTTCTCTGTAGTCATCTGAATTCAGGCCTGTGGCTTATGCTGGCTCAGCTTGTCTGAGTGTGGAAAGCTAAGCAGGGTCAGGCCTGGTTATTACTTGGATGGGAGACCCCTCCTCTAGTTTCCTGCTCTGAGCAGGGGGTTGGACTCCATAGCCTTGTAGGCTCCTTCCAACTCTATGATCTATGAAATCTATGATGTCTTTCATGAAGGTCTTACTGTTGGCTTACCTAAAATATACACAAAAAATAATAAAGTTGCCAAGCCAAGGGGCCAGAAACAAAAACCCTGAAATGAGACCTGTGAGTTGCAAACATTCCCCTTCTCCTTTCTGCCACTTCCTCCATATAGTCCTAACAATGAAAGCAGGGTATAAATATAAGAAATAAATAGCAGTGCAATCCTTACCCTGAAGCTAACTCACAGGAGGGGGTTGGGACTAGGTGGAATGGCTTCCGTATCTATGTGCGTATGAGTGGGGCTCTGCCCATGGAAGGCTACCGCCAGCAGTGTTCCTGCTGGCAGGAGGCCCCAACGCAGGGCATTTCAGGGGCATGGCACCAGCAGCTTTGGATCCTAGGATAGGATCATAGAGTTGGAAGGAGCCTGCAAGGCCATTGAATCCAACCCCCTGCTCAATGCAGGAAACTAGAGGAGGGGTCTCCCACCCAAGTAATAACCAGGCCTGACCCTGCTTAGCTTTCCACGCTCAGACAAGCTGAGCCAGCGTGAGCCACAGGCCCTCCCTCACTGACACCAGGCTGGAGCTGCTGTCGTGAAATTACCATGGGGGAGGGGGGATTAAGAAAAACCTATACTGCCAGGGGGAAAAAGAGAAACCACTACTACCACCACCACTACACCTTCCGACCTGGCCAGCACAAGCTAGCAGGGCTTAGGATGCAGTGGTGGAACTGCTACCCTTCCACTTAGGATTACTTTGCAAGTCTGTTCTCAATAACGTTGTTTCCAAATCTGGTCTCCTCCTCTTTTCCCACTCCTGTTTACAAGAATATGGTTCGAGATAAATTCTTAGTAACAGGTTAGATTCTTAGTAACAGGTTAGATTCTTAGCACAATTATACAGATTTCTGATGCTTAATTCATACAGTGATTATACCACACCCTTACAAAACACAAAGGGCGCAGTCCTGCAGCCAGGAAGTGTACAAATTCAAGTTTATAAGCCAGTGCAGCTCTGATAATCACAGAGCAAAATGCTGGCAAGCAGCCAACACAGGCTCCTGCTGCCCGGCCACAGAACCCCACAGTGTATTCTGCCTAGCTCTACACCTAAACAAAAACAGTGGAGTGTGGTGCCAAAAGAGGAGTGTGCTGTGGAGATGACCACAGGAGGAAACAAGGTCAGGGTAGCACTGGATCTAGCAGCACCCATTGAAACTCAGAGGCAAACTAAGCAGCTTGTAGTCCAAGAAGTCTGAGCAACAGAGCTGTGGTTTGCACTCGATCATCGATCAGGCGATCACTCGTGACCGAGTAAGATTGTCTTCCGGAATAAAAGGAGGAAATTCTAAAGAAGATTGTGTAGACTCTAGCGATGGGTCCGTAAGTGACTGTGGAGGCCAATTCTAGATCCTGTGGCTCCATTGCTGGGAGTTCGGGGAGCCTTTGGGGTCTGCACAGGTCAAATTCTGCAGTAGCCATGGTTCGCCGCTGCGGCACGGGGGCCCTTTTAGAGAAATGCGATATCAAGTCTGCCTTCAGGTTACTCCCGGTACACCCCGATGACTTTGACTTGCTCGGTTTCCGTTTCCAAGGCCAGTTTTACGTCGATAGAGCTATGCCCATGGGCTGCTCTATCTCTTGCTCGGCTTTCGAGACTTTCAGTTCATTCTTGGAATGGGCCTTGCGTAATCAGACCGGTTCAAGTCAAATTATCCGCACTAGGCACTGCTGGATGTTATAATGCTGATGAAGTTATTGGTATCCCAATAAACTACCTTATGGTTACAGCTGGTGTATGTGTTTGTCATCATCTGGAAGGCTCACAGGCCACTGAAAAAGCCTGTGCATGGTGGCCACCAGCCTAGGAGGAGATGGTTGCACACACCTACCAACATGCTCAAAATCTGGTTTTTGCATAGCAGTATTCTCTTGGCCCACTGTGTTTTTCTAGTACCTCCAGAATATGCGCACATGACCAGCTCACCACAGCCACCACACTCAAGTTTTTTCAATCACTTTTTCATATGGGCTATATGCACCCAAGGATAATGTGAATAAGGTCCTAACTGATTACCATGTTTGGAGTCAAGCAGGCTGTATTTAAAAGGAGAGGGTGACATTCAACATCATGAGAGTGGGCTTCAGCTCATGCAGTGGGACTTCTCCTCGCCCTGAACACACACACACACAGACCCAAAACTGCTCTGGAGGGACCTCCAATCCAGGGAGGAGGAGAATCTGTTTCACCAACAAATGGACACTGTTAGATTTCCACCAAACAATAAGCTATTCAGATACTTCTAAATCAATGTTAGTGTTCGGATAAGCACATAAATTTTTATGACAACTCTATCTCTCCTTTTCATCTAATCCAGGTGAGGCAGTGGCTGTTCTGAATCAGTGCCTGGGCACGGTAATGGACTGGATGAGGGCTAATAAACTGAGACTCAATCCAGATAAGATGGAGGTACTGTTAGTGAGTGGTTCGTCTGCCCGGCTAAGTGATATTCAACCAGTTCTGGATGGGGTTGCACTCCCCCTGAAGGATCAGGTTCGTAGTTTGGGGGTGCTCTTGGATCCACAACTGTCATTCGAGGCACAGGTCAACTCGGTGGCACGGAGCACCTTTTATCAGCTTAGGCTTATATACGTCCTTATCTGGACAGAGATAGCCTAGCTACAGTTATCCATGCTCTAGTAACCTCTCGTTTGGATTACTGCAATGCGTTATATGTGGGGCTGCCTTTGAAAACGGTCCGGAAAGTTTAGCTGGTCCAAAATAGGGCAGCAAGATTACTAACGGGGACTGGCTGACGTGAACATATTATGCCAGTGCTTTCTCATCTGCACTGGCTGCCAGTCTGTTTCCAGGCCCGATTCAAAGTGCTGGTACTAACATTCAAAGCCCTAAACGGCTTGGGGCCAGGGTATCTGAAGGATCGTCTCCTCCCATATGTACCTCTCCGGACACTAAGATCTTTTTCAGCGGTCCTTCTCCGAGAGCCCCTGTCAAAGGAAGTGAGGCAGGTGGCTATCAGGAGGAGGGCCTTTTCTGCTGTGGCACCCCGGTTGTGGAATGAGCTCCTCAAAGAGGCTCACCTGGCACCTACATTGTACTCTTTTCGGCACCAGGTGAAGACCTTTATATTCTCCCAGGCATTTTAATCATTTTAATCTTGTAGCTGTTATTAAATATGTTATTGTAATTTGAACTGGTGCTGCTAGCTTTGCTGTTTGTTTTTTAATCTGTGGTTTTAAATCTTATATTTATATTATGTTGTATTTTATGGTTTTGACTGTTGTGAACTACCCAGAGAGCTTCAGCTATTGGGTGGTATAAAAATGTATTAAATAAATAAATAAATAAATAAATAAAATATAGATATCCTAGAATGCAAGCAAACTTCAGCATTCATTTACACAATAGCTTGCATTTTCCCACACAGGGGGAAACATTGCAAATAGATGCAGAGTATTATTATTCTAGCTTTGTCACATAAATGAAATGTCTGGAGTCATTCTGTAATTATGGGTTCTGTCTATGGGAGGTAGCTGCAGTATATTATTCATGCAGACAGTCAAAATGAAAATAGCTAAGAATTTCTCACTTAAAATAACCATTTTGTTGCCTATTAGGTTGTGCTGAATTTGCGATTGATTAGTGCCTTGTTCCTTCTACCACTGCCCTGCGTTTCCCTGCAACTTGCATGCATAGTTATTTGCAATTGACAGGAGGCTTGCACTCTACTCAACTCTATGGGGACAAGATGTCTATATATATTTTTTGTTACATGTCTGGATATATACTACATCTTTACTACATGTCTGGATATATACATCTTCCTGTTCACACATTTAAGTGTTTAAAGGTACAATCCTATGCATGTTTAGGTAGAAAAAAGTCTTACAACTCCCAGCATTCTCCAGCCAGCATGGCTGGTTGGGGAAAGCTGGGAGTTGTAGGACTTTTTTTCTGTCTAAACATACATAGGATTGCGCCCTATTGATTTCTAATGACACAAGGGACAGCACGACAAAGGTGAATAAATCCTGGTGCCCTCATCGGACGTGTTTCAAAGCCAAAGTGTTTCATTAGTAGGGATGACTCTGAGACAAGTGTAAATCTGATTTCGTCTTAGTTTTGTGTCTGAAATATATTGACTTGCCCTCTTGTTATCGAAGACTTCAGACTTTTAGGCTGCAATCCTATGCACGTTTAGACAGAAAAAAGGCGTACAATTCCCAGTATGCTGGGAGTTGTAGGCCTTTTTTCTGTCTAAACATGCATAGGATTGTGCCTTAAGATAGCAATCAAATACCACTGTTGCCCTGGTGCTGTGTAAAGTATAATTTAATTCCAATATGCAGCTCCAATTGTATTTCGCAAATTTTATGAAATTCTGCCTTTTACTAGGTATAGTTCTAGTATCTCATTGCACTGGGTGCTGCTGGAACCAACACTATGCTGATCTTATGGTACTATGTCCCTCTACCCAATTTCAATGGATATATCTACTAACATTATCTTCACCCACTTCTTTATTCCCTGACTAAGGTAACTGGGTTTGCACTAGTCAGGAACACAAAGCCATTGTTACTATTTCATTGATTCAAATGGGTGTTGTTGGCCCATACTTTGAGAAAACCTTTATAACCTACTACAAATAAAAAAGTGAAACTCCACCAATTCTTGCTGGCCTCCCAAACACTGCTAGGAAGGCATGCCTGCCCCATCTCTCTTAAAACCAAGACAGAGGAACATAAAATACGTTGAAAATCACCCTGAAAAAAGGGTGGCTTTAAAAGTTAAAAAAGAAAAGTTTATATTTTGTTTTTGTAGTATATAAATAAAAACAATAAGAGACACAAAACAAAACCTGGAGGAGATATCAAAAAGAATATGGAAGTATCCATTACAGTTCCTTTATCTATATAGATTAGTAAGGTGGTCTACCTAACCTCAGAAGCTAAAAACAACTTCTCTCTGTCTGTCTCTTTCACACACACTCACACACACACACACACACACACACACAGTCCATATATCAATTGAATATAGAATGGGATGTTCTGCACGCTTACTTCGTGCTCTGATTCCTATGAACTGCCTATTCTTCTTACACAACACAGTGACTAAACTTAAATGGTACTGTGGAGAACTGTTACTCAGCTTTCCAAACATCCTTTCGATGAATATTCTCGCCAAGGGTCTAAAGTTTATGAAGTCAAGAACTGTACAGACACAATTACTAACATACAGCAGACTGTGGGAGGGAGCAGATCAAACACATCATGGGTTATCTGTGAAAAACATATTATGACTCAGCTCAGAAACAGAAAGAGGTGCAGCACAAAGTCAACTTTAGGTCTTTTGTCTGAATGTTAGGGAGAATGTTTGACAATGGAACAGACTGCCCCGGAAGGTGATGGACTCTCCTTCATTAGAGGTTTTTAAGCAGAGGCTAGATGGCCACCTATCAGGAGGGCTGTAGTAGTGGATTTCCTGCATCAGCAGGAGATTGGACTAGATGACTTTTACAGTCCCTTCCAACTTTATGATTCTAAATCCTTTGCAATCTACAGTTTATTCGTTTATTTATTCATTACATTTCTACACCACCCAATAGCCAAAGCTCTCTTGTTAACACTCTTCTATTTTTTTTAAAAATGACATTGATGGAGGGAGCAATCCCACAGCCCCTGAACAGCATCGGGGGGGGGGGCATAAGATATTTCGGATTCCCAGAACCGAGGTCGGAGACAGCACTCTGACCTTGGAGGGGGAATCCGTGATCTGACCCCCTCCCCGCCAGAAAGAACTGCACTGGCTGCCTCTCTGAGGTTGGGAATGCCGAGGTTGGAGAGGGGGGGAAAGGGGGCGTTTCGGTGGGCAGGGAGGGGAGGAGACTGGAGAGGCCAGATATGAGCTATCCTGGGGCCTCCCCAGCCTCCTTTGACATTTTATTATTATTTTTATTTTTGTTTATTTATTTTATTTCTATACTGCCCAATAGCCGAAGCTCTCTGGGCGGTTTACAACAATTATAAAATACAGTAAAATACAATATAAAATACAAAGAATAAAAAAAAATCATTACAAATTCAGTATTACACATTTAAAAACCAAATTTAAAAGTGACTTAAATAGCTAAGAACAAGGTAATAAAACCAGACCAGCTGAAAAGGTGACATAATAACCCTCGTCACATGTACTATTTGGAGCTGTTAAATGCCTCGGCATAGAGGGCAGTCTTAACCTGGTGCCAAAAGGATAGCAGAGTTGGTGCCAGGTGGGCCTCAGTGGGGAGCTTGTTCCACAATTTGGGGGGGGGGGTAACCACAGAAAAGGCCCTCCCCCTTGTTGCCACCCTCCGAGCCTCCCTTGAAATTAATGCAGAAGCCAAGCTGATACAATCTGAATTCTATGTTGACTCCTGCACAGAGCTATTTCCTAAACACCCCATAAAAACTGAAATCCTGTGCATACTAAGCTGGGAATAAGTCCTCAGTTAGACTTCTTAGATATTTATTTAAAGCCTTTTAATCCTGCCCTTCAAACAAAAAAGGATCCCAGAGCAGCTTATAAAAAATCAATAATAAGACAGCCCCCTGCCTCGGGCTCACAATCTAAAAGACACAATACAAAAGGAAAAGGGATTGGAAGGGAGAAGGAAAAATGCACACTTGGGCACTAGAACTTAATTGCAAAGTTCTTATATGTGTAGTTTCTGGCAGGGAGGAGGGAAGCAAACTCCTTGCAGCTGCTCCTTTGGCTGATGGACAGGGCCAGGTTGGTTCAACCATTAAGTTCTTTCTGGGAGGCAGGAAGAGCAGCTTCCAAGTAGGTCTTGGTCCTTTGGCCGATGGAAGACTGTGCTCCCCTTCATCTCTACAGTCCCAGGGAAACATACATAGATATGCACACAAGTCCAGGGAGTTGTGGTGGTTTGTAACCATGTTGAGCATTTTACACTGGGATTTTAATTTTGTTGAAACTTATGGACTGTGGAAGTTCCATATATTTATTATGACACAAAAAGAGACTGTGGAAAATGCCTTGGGGGGGGGGGCAAAGTGGAGCTGGGACTGTGCTGGAGCCAAGAGGTAGACGTTCTAGAGGTGGAACTGGGAACTGAAATTGGTGGTGCAGCCCATATGGCAGCATCATTCGAACTGCTCTGTTGAGTGAGCAAAGTTAAAGTGCATGGGTTGGCATTTTTATATGATGTCTACCCAATCCTCAACCTTCTCAGTAGAAACCTGTCCAGAAAGTAGATGTGGGCTTTCTGCTTGGTGCTGTGTGAATAAGCAGTGAAGGCTGTAGGACAGCCCAGATCTCTCCAGATGTTTTTGGCCTAGAAGCCCCATCATCCCTGACCATTGGCCAGGATGGCTGGCACCGGTGGGAGTTGAGGTCCAAACCATCTGTAGGGACCCAGGTTGGGGAAGGCTGCTCTAGGAGCTGTGAAGATGCAACACCAGCCCTCTCTTCATCATGGTTAAAGGATTGAGAACAGGCTGCAGGTTCATGCAATTCCTGCTACCATCTCCTTCTGCAAAGCATCCTAGCTTCAAATGCAAGGTTAGGACCACACCAGGCGTGCTTCCAGATGAGTCTTATCATGCAATAAGACTGCCTCATTCATGGAATTTTCCCCGTGGCCTTCCTCCCATTTCCACTATCCTTTTTCTTTCCACAAATAATCCATTAAGGAGGAAATGACTGCACAATGTCATTTGATCAATAGCACTAGTCACCCTCTGTCTGGACGCACCCCAGGTTTATGATTAACAGGAAAGGCAGGAGGAATTTTTGCACAAGAAAGGGTAAGGCTGGGGAAAGGAAACACATATCCTATAGCCTGTTCCCTATCCTTTAAACATGGTTAAGGGATATCTAGCATTATTGGAAGCCTGCACTGGTCCTCAGGAAAGAAGAATCGGCAAAAGCCTGGTTTAAAGTACACACTCCCGGATAATACACACTCCCTCTTACATGACAATGTTTGGGGACTGGTATTTTTTAGCAAATATTGTAACTAACCCTGATTTTGAAATAAGAACGAGGTAGAAATTTAAAACAGAAACAGAACATCTTGTGAGTCTCCTGAGAACATGCTACTAGTTAAAAGCAACAGGTTTGAAATAAAGAATATTTAAAGAAAACTTCATAGCTACAACACAGTTGCCCTTAGGTTTCCCCCCTGCACTATGAATGTACAGAAAATGCTTACCATTTGCCTTCTTGATTTAAAAGCTGCTGAACTGTATATCCAAATTG
Organism: Shinisaurus crocodilurus; assembly: GCA_021292165.1. Classification (NCBI taxonomy): domain Eukaryota; kingdom Metazoa; phylum Chordata; class Lepidosauria; order Squamata; family Shinisauridae; genus Shinisaurus; species Shinisaurus crocodilurus. The sequence continues at coordinate 25,948,218 of CM037877.1, read as the reverse complement.
CTCACTTCGAGGGGCCAGAAAATACTTTTGCTCCTTGGAGTCCAACATTGTATGCTTCGCAGCAGTTTTGAAGGATGCCTATTAGAGGAAGAGTGATATTACCATAAAAATCAATTAAGGAAAGAAGTTGATGTACTCCCTTTCTTCATGCCAATTCCACTCAGTATTTGGTTTGTGCGTCACCATGGATGGGATATTCCACCTTTCCACTGCATAGGTACAGCAACTGGTATATTGTGACAGAATTCAACATCTCGTCTTAATTTAAAAAACAAAACAAAACAAACAAAGCAAAAAAGTTTCTAGCCCTTAAGATGGAGGAGATAGGTTTAAAGGGTAGGGGTGCAAAAGGTACATAGGAAGCATGGGAATCTGCCATATATTGAGTCAGGCTATCCTAGCATTGTCTGTCCTCACTAGTGGTGGATCTCCAGGGTTCCAGGTGGAGGTCTTTCAATTACCTGCTACCTGATCCTTTTATGGCTAGAGGTGCTAGCTAGCCATAACAGAGATGTGAACCTTCCACATACAGGGCAGGTGCTATCTATGCCACCAAACAATGGTCCCCTCACCTTTCAGAAGCTACTGTGTATACACAGCAAGTTCTCAGCCGAATTTATATTGGACAAGGAGGGTGGCTTCAGAGTGCCACACAGATCTTTGACTTCCCATGATGAGCAAAAGCAGGATAAATCGCACAAAGCAAGCAAATGTATTTTCTTGGTTGGCATAATTAACACAGGCCACGGAATTAAAAATTTTCTTCTTAGGTGCCAATTCTGAGCCACCTTGCCACGCAATTTTGTCTTGATTTTATTATGAGGTTCACACAGCCGTGCACGCCGCCGTAACTCTATCCAATAAAACAAGCCTTTATCATCGTGTACTTTAATAGCTGCTTTTCCAATAATGCCTATGAATTCTTGTCAGCATTATGTAGACCCAACTCCCCCTCCCACCACCACCAAATAAAACTAGATCAAGGAGATGATATACTTATGAGTAAAATAGGCCTGTGACTTACGCTGGCTCAGCTTGTCTGAGCGTGGAAAGCTAAGCAGGGTCAAGCGTGGTTATTACTTGGATGGGAGACCCCTCCTCTAGTTTCCTGCATTGAGCAGGGGGTTGGACTTGATGGCCTTGTAGGCCCCTTCCAACTCTATGATCTATGAAATCTAAAACTAGAGCAATCAACACCGGATTATAGTTTTTAGAGGAGAATGGACTTAAACATTTCAGTATTGTTTAAATCTACTGTTATCTTGCTAGAGCAAGGAGTCAATCAGAAGATCTCTAAAGAAACTTCCTGACACTGTTGGTATGCCCATATATGAACCTCCTACATTTCCAGTTCAGCACTTTAGTACAAGCGAAGAGAACAGAAAACAATACCCCCAAATAATTAATTTTGGAATCAAGAGCTTCCAAAACGTACACGAGGACATCCCTTGCCTTAGTTCTGTGCCCTAATTCCAGATGTGTGAGAAAGGCACTAGTCTGCATATTAACTGTTTATTTATTTTATATCCTGCCTTTTCCTCCAAGGAGCCCAAGAAGGGTACATGATTCTCCTCCTCTTCATTTTATTTTCACAACAACCCTGTGAGGTAGGTTAGGCTGAGAGTCAGTGACTGGCCTAAAGCCACCTGGTGAGCTCCCTGGCTGAGGGGGGACTTGAACCTGGGTCTCTCCACTCTAACAACCCAATTTGGCCCTCCACAGTTCCCCAGTCGGCCATGCCCCCTTCCCTACATTACTAGGTGGCTCCCACTTTCCTCCCCTAACCGCCTACCATCTGGTGGTTTCCTGGCATTTGTGCAAGTTTTTCCCCCATTCTAAAAGGTTGAGATGCCTCTCCTAAGGCTTAGTTCCTGGCAGTAAGAACTTCAAGCTAAACTACGCTTTGCCTTCAGCCCCACCCCTTTTAACTCTGGCCCCACCCACCACTAGAATGCCCCCCCCCCCAGCTTCTCTAAAATTGAATTTGGCCCTCAGGCTGAAGGAAATTCAACACCATTGATCTTTGTCAGTCACTTTGCTTCAGCCTGTCTCTGGGAATGTAATATAGCCTTTCTGTAATAACTCCCGTTATTGTCAAAAAAGTCAACAAAGAAGAGCATGCATGCATTTATTATCCCTCATTCTTAAACCCCACAGGAAGTAATATAGTAATAAAACTAAACATATCTAACGATGATCTCTTGCAAAAAATTCTAGGGAGTGAAGTAATTTAGCACATAAAGATAAACAGCAGCAAAGAAAGGCTTCCTATGTCATTAATTGCTGGGCGGGAACTGTGTAGGAGGGAGAATACAAGTAGATGAAATAACGCAGGCATTTCCCGAATACTCCTCCATGAGACAGGCACAACCACTTACAAATCTTTTACGGGTGTTTCTGATACGAGGGGTTGATTATGGTAAAGCTCTTGAAGGCAACCACTGGGTTCCTGTCAGGAATTGCAAGAGAAGGACTCGAAAATCTGAAGGATAAGCTCCTATTCCTTAACCACTGGGCTCATCCAGACATCACAATAAACCATCCTGCGAATGAGCCTCAGTGGGTTGGTTGTTCATTGAACAACCCATGGTACGCCTGACAGATGATCAGGCTTGCCGTGGCTTGTCCCTTCCTTCCCCCTCTGTCCTCCAGCCAGTATCCCAGTGTCCTTGGCAGAACCTGTCTTGTCGTCCCCCCAGCTCCAATCACTCCCCTTTTTGTAGTCTCAAAAAAGCGCAATTGGGGTCATATATTTTTTTCGGCCCCTGAAAATTGCACAACCGTGTTCGTATCTTCTTGTTCTTGTTCTTCTTCTTCATCATCATCATCATCATCATCATCATCATCATCTTTTTGGTCTTTCTCAAGCATGCACTCATGGCTGTCCAAAATGTGTAATCTTGCCTGGTCAATTTCCTTGTCTGCTTCAGCTGTCAAAGGGAGCAGCAAAGTGGAGTAGGCAAGGCGAGACTGCATATAGGTTACTTTTGCGCGCACCGTTGTGAGGGACCAATTGCCAAGTTGCCAATGGAAAAGCACTGGTAAAGGTGGGGGGAAGTGGCAAAAAGTGCTCCAAAAGGTGGGGAGGGGACAATATATCCCACTTGGCAATGTAATCCTCTGTTTTTTAAGTGTTGAACTGACAGTTCTCATTGTCCTCCACCTTTTCAACACTTCCCCAAGTCTCCGGCTAAGCCAGAAAGGGAAGATTTCATAATAGAGTTGGAAGGAGCCTACAAGGCCATCGAGTCCAACCCCCTGCGCAATGCAGGGAACTAGAGGAGGGGTCTCCCATCCAAGTAATAACCAGGCTTGACCCTGCTTAGCTTTCCACGCTCAGACAAGCTGAGCCAGCGTGAGCCACAGGCCTGTATATATTAACTGCCACCTCTTCAGAACAGTTACTGCGGGTGTGCAAATTTCCCCTCCATTTACCTCCCAGACCTTAAATTGGCACCAATTTCCCCTCCATTTACTTCCCAGTCATTAAATTTGTGTATATTTCTGCAGGTTTTTTAGAACTGACAGGGAACCGCAGCAGGAACTGCTCCAAAAAGGAGCCACAAAAAGTGTGTTTGTGGGTGGGTGGACTTAATATTTCCCCTTCCTGGAGTATCTGGGGGAATCAGGGAAGTGTTGAAAAGGTGGAGGATACTGAGAACTGTCAGTTCAACGCTTAAAAGACAGAGGATTACATCGCTAAGTGGGAGATATTGTTCCCTACACTCACTTCTGGTGCACCTTCTTTTGTGGCTCCCCCCCCCCCAGTGCTTTTCACGTGACAGCTAGGCAACTGTGTGCAAATTAGCCTATATGCAGTCTCGCCTTGTCAAACTGTTACCTACTCCACTTCACTGCTCCCTTTGACTGCTGAAACAGATAAGGAAATTGACCAGACAAGGCTACACATATTAGATAGCCATAAGTGTACACTTGGAAAACAACAACACCAATAATAATAACAATAATAATAAAAAAATACGATCCCAACTGTGCATTTTTGAGACACTGAAAAATAAAATTTGAAAAACCAAGGAACGAGTGACAGTCCTTCCAAAGTGCTGCTTTGGCATCGGTGGAAAGGCAGTCACTGACAAGACTGCAGAAACAAGAAGCAGAGGGTTTTGCTGTTCTTGCCGAGCGGCTCCATAGCCATTCCCAACAACAAACGAAGAAGTCACCCTGCTGGGTTTAGAAGCCACAATAACCCATCATAGGCAAGAACAACCCTAAAACAAGCCATGGGTTGTCATGGTAGCTCATTCGTGAAAAATAAACCAACCTGCAGAAACCGCACTGGGTTCAGACAACATGACAACCCACCATGGATGGTTAACCATGATGGGTTGTCATCTTCTGCGGACTGGATCACTGTATCACAAGGACAGCTGGTCAGAGAAGAACTGTTTATTTTTAAAAGTGGTAACCCTAAGATGCATAGTTTATGGACACACAACATCAACAGTTTATACGTTGCCTAATTCAAGCTGTGTCTAATGGCCAAGGATGATCTCATGAAAATGAAAGGATCTTAAATGTTGCCAAGCATGAAACACTAAAATCTGTTGCGGGGAATGGGGACTTTTTAATCCGGACACAGACTGTTTTATTTATTTATTTATTTACTTATTATATTTATACCCCGCCTTTTTTCCTGAAAGGAATCCAAGGCGGCTTACATAATCCTCCTCCTCCTCTCCATTTTACCCTCACAACAACCCTGTGAGGTAGGTTAGGCTGAGAGTCAGTGACTGGCCCAAAGTCACCCAGTGAGTTTCATGGCTGAGCGGGGATTTGAACCCAGAGCTCCCGAGTCCCAGTCCAACACTCTAACCACTACGCCACACTGGCTAGTGGTTTACAGATAAGAGCTCCCTGGATTATACAACTGTGTAGGTTATTCCCAGGCAAGCCAAGGATGGGGTACATATGGCAGTCTGGACTGAAGATGTAAGTTCTAAGTTACAGCCTGAGTGACTTTGCTTGTATTCTGAAGCTCAAACACTTGCCCACTATTGCCAGTGGGCCTAATAAATGGCATTCTTTCACCCAATTTTCAGTGCCATTTTCTCCTTTGCTGCTACAAGCATGCCAGCAAAGCTTCAGGGGGTACAGCTCACCACATATTTCTGAACTGATAGGATCAGCTTCCCTGATAAGAAAATATTGATGTGCTTTATATTGTATTTATTTATGTCCCCTGTTTAGCCCATCCTTCCTGCTGCTGATGTAAACAATGAATAGGTATGAGACGACTCACAGGAGGATTCCTCTAGCACAGGGGTGGGCAATGTCTGGAGCTCCAGGGACCATTTTTGGCCCCTGGGGGCCCCCATGTGGGCCACAGTCCACGGGGCACTCCCACACACAATAGCCAAAATTGCAAGTTTGCTGCCAGAATTCAGTGGCAAACCACTCCATAGCACTAAAGAGTGCTACAATCATTAAATTTAGCTTCTTCGCAAGCTAAATGTAACCCTTAGACACACACAGCGTAGAAGCTACGGCATGCCCAAAGGGCCAAATTTAGCTTGTAAACAAGCATAATTTGGCAGTTGAGCTCCGTAGCTGCTATGGATACCATGTTCTTTTAAGGGAATCTAAAAAAAATAAAATTGAAGGGGGCAATGCGGAGTGGCGGGGGCTGCAATGGGCTAAACCCAGCAGTTAAGCCATGGTTTGTTGTTGGTTTAACAGCTGGGTTGTTTAGCCCCTAAACAACCCAGTGATTCAGGTTTGCCTATGAACTGACTGATCACAGGTTGTTGATTAAAAGCGCAAGTGAGAAGCATGCGGGCAGCATGCTTGCTCACTTCCGCTTGTGCACGGAATTGGAACTTTTTTTTTTTTACAACTCTCCTTAACCAATGGGGCTCTCCTGTGCCCTTTTAATACTATAATATTTGTGTGTGTGTGCGCGCGTGTTTTAAAGAAATCTATTTTGGAGGGTGCTGAAAGCGTTTCTCTCCCAGGACACTATTTATCATAGGGGCAGCCCTGCTCCTTGAAGTTAGTTAAGGGGACATCCTCAGAATATGGATTGTTCTGAGATTATGTCTGCACATCTGTCACGCAGACGATGGGTTGTGGGAGCGCTCCTAAACTGCAACTTGAAAAAGCAGTCTGACCAAATGAAATGAAACGTAGTAATAGCAATTACATTCTATGTAAATAGATAAATAATTGTTCTGATAAGAAAGAGAACTGCTCTCTACAGGTCATCTATAATTATATAAGGGCACAATCCTATGCAGGTTTAGACAGAAAAAAGGCCTACAACTCCCAGCATGCCCCAGACCCAGCTACAACATAGCTGGGAGTTGTAGATCTTTTTTCTGCCTTCACTTACATAGGATTGTTCTTCAAATTTGTTAAACGTAAAATGTGATGTTTTACTGGCAGAGAGAACATTGTTTAAAAAGACAGACAAGGATATTTTTCTGGTTTGCACTTTTGAACTAAAAGGCAGCATGCAGGAAAACATATTCAAATCTCTGTACTCGAATTAATAAGAAAGAGCTAAGTTGGCTCCATACCTATTTTTAGCCTATAAATGAATAAGAGCTTCTCTCTTTTTTGTGGAAGGGAGGATTTATATTTAGAAAGGCAGTACATGTGTCTAAAATTCAATAATGGCATAATACAGTTTCAGCTTTACAGCTGTGACATTTTGCTACTACTCCAAACAGTTATACTAATAGTGAACTCACTGTCCTAATGTAAATCTTTATAAAGCCAAAACAGCACCATCCGTGCACAAGAGGGCATCAGCAGCAGGCTTGGGGGGACCCCAAAGTTTCCAGAAGCATTTTAAAATCTTCAGAAAAAAGAAACTGAAGAGGGTCCCCCCCCCCTCAAAAATCATCACTAAGCTTGTTCAGTTACCATGATCTGGCTGGGGGTGGTACAGAAAACCAGATGGAATGGAGTATCCTGGAAGAGGACATGGTTGGCTGGCTGGCTGGCTGGACTCTTGAACAGGAACACTTCACACTGCAACATTTTGTTGCAGGCCCACTTGCGTTTAACTGTTGTAAGACTGCAGGCTACATGGCCTATTCCTTCCTGGAATGTATATAATTGGCACATGGTTTTTCAGGTTTTATTTTATTTTGTAAGCATGACCACATGTTAGCCTGAGGTTTTTGGATCTGAAATAGACTGTAAATACTACTTTACATACTGTCAAGATGAACTCTTTCTACTATTACACTCTTCCTTCAGATTCCACTGCAAACAATGAGAGATCTGTATGGCAAAAGGGAATGGATAATATCTGAGTGGCTAATGACCATAATAGCCAAACAGAACCTCCGCATTCAGAGGCAATGTACCTCAGAATACCAGTTGCTGGCAGGCAAGATCGGAGAGGCCTATTGCCTTCATGCTCTGTTTGTGGGCTTCAAAAAGGCATCTGGTTTGCCATGTAAAAAACAGGGTGCTTGCCCATTCTTAAAATGGCTTCTATGGTGTGCATGGCTGGTCACAAAATACCCATTTCCCAGAAGGCAAACTGGTGATACTCAGAGCTTTTCTATACGAGTCTCTTAATCCACTGTATCTACTTTCATGTTTTTCGCAGAATTGAGATCGGACATCTACACAAAGAGCTTTCCCTTTCCTACTTTTCTGCTACATAACCGCTAGGCGGCACTGGTGAGCCTGGTGGGAGCCAAGAGAAGCGTCTGTGGGCACACTGGTGCCCACTGGAACCATGTTGAAGACCCCAGACAGACAGCTCATTTTATATCATAAGAATTATGTAGGCTCAAGTGTGCATTGATCAGTTTCACCCCTGGGGTTTAAGATGCAAAAATATGAAAGGAAGGAAAGAAAGTCTAAATAGGTCCTTTAAATTCCAACTCTAACAAGAATCCTAGAAAAGCAAAAGCTCTTAAACTAGAGGGTGATACATGTCCGATTAGCACATTTTTGGACATCTTAATGATGATCATCTGTGGTGGTGATAAGAGATTATTTCTCTGCCACCATTTGTACCTGTCTATTGCAACCGTCAGAGATGTTCCAGGTTGTAAAATGCCTATTGCAGCTAAGTCTGTAAGAGGGGCTGGTGGAAGCCTCAGTATCCAATTTGAAAAACATTTTGTGTACATTTAAACTCCACACTTGTAGTAGCAGGGTAGGAATGCATGATCACACCATTGTTTGACCCTCAAAGGGTTTAACTTTTGGAAGTGCCTGATTCAAGCAGTTACAAAAAGCTCAAAAAGCACTCACACAGCGTACACCTCCTCCACCTCTCCGTTTTCTGAACCCAAAGACCAAGAGCTTATATTTGGGGCTAGAAAAAGGGGAAGACAATGGCAGGCACTCCCAGGGTCTCTTGCAGAATGCCTTCACCTTCTGGGGATGGGACTGGGACTACTACATGAATAGCATAGTTCTCCCAGTAAGGATTCTGGGACTGGTAGTCTCAGCCCCATTCCCAGTAGGGAAAGGTCCTCTCTGGCTGAGCTCTCCAGCTTCTAATGATCATTGTATTAATTTGTGGTTTTTAATATTTCATATTGTAATTCTGTTTCTTTTATAGGATGCTCTCCGATATTCATTTGGATAGAAGAGCAGGGTAGAACGTAGAAGTATTTAATGATAATAAAATAAATATGGGGAAAGAGATAAAAGTAAACGATAAAAAGAAGTGGAACAAAGGAAACAGAAATATGATACGCTACACTCCGTTACAGTGGGATGGGGAACATGTTCTAATTTTCAATTTTTTTCTGCTTTATGTACCCTAGTCATTGAGGGTAAATACTGCAAAAGATTGTAACTACTTTATTACTGGGTTTGACTAGGCTTGTATCCCATTGGCCCTATGACTCTTCAATAGTTAGGAAACATCACACAATCCATACCAAATTCAAATCTATGCCCCTGGAGTCTTCAGTTGTGCATGTATCTTAAATGAAAGGTTATGTTTTCAAGCTCCTGTGATTAAGGTGATTTTGAAGTGCAAATGGATGCAATAAAATTTATGTCAGTCATCAGAGAAGAGTGTATCATTAGGTTTAGGGGAGTTCTTGGCCTCTTTTCATCCCAGTGGGTCTGCAAACTTGACATTAGGCCTGAAGCATATCTTCAAATCAAAGATTTGTCAATATTTCAGATGTTCAGTTCATGCTTTTGAAGCCTGTTTCCCATTTGTGAACTTCAGAAACTATAACCACAATCTGAAACTAGAATATTTGGATTTAAGACAACTGCAGTCCCAACCCTACACACATTTTTGTGTTAGTAAAGATCAAGGAAGACTTAATGGTGCAATCACATCTGATGTGCATGTGTCTGCCCGTTCATGTATAAAGCAGGTTATTATTTTTATTATAAAATATTAGCATTGGTGAGGGGAGCTGAATCCTTCTCTTTCCAGCTCAGGATGGATGTATCTGTTTCACTTTTTATAATGTTTGCATTTTTTCAAGCACAAGCCTGCGCCATCCCATTTCCACATCAATTTGCAATTTTTTTAAAAAGTTCTCCATGAAAATTTGTACACATATGAAAATTTGTATGTATTTTTCTCACTTGCTGCTTTATATGGTAGATATATGATATGGCTACTAGTCACTTTTCATTTGGTCCTAAATCCAGTCTATGGCAAGAGGACTTGTGCCTAAGGAAACACATGTAGGCTTATGAAACCAACTGGTTTATAGCAAAGAATTGTGACTTACGGTAACTGTCTTATGGATTGTACTGTACATTTGTAAGAAGATTTAAATTTATTTGATATTGGCTAAACTATTAACAGAACAATTAATAACAACATCTGCTCTTTTGCTAATTTCATAATTGAATGACTGCTGTCGCAGTATGAAAAGGATCTGTTTTACTGGATAATTGCTGGTTAAAGGACTTTATCCACAATTGCCTAATTTTTGTCAGAAATAATAACTTGCAGAACAACAACAACAACTGCATGCAGTTCAAGCTCATACAAATGGCCGGGTCCAGAGAAGCCCTTATATGTGTGCAAAGAATTTCTATGTGTACATGGGTGGTGGGTTGCCGATGTTCCCTTGCAGCCCCTTGCGCTACAATATGAAGCATGGCCTCCAGAAAGGGATGAAGGAAACATGTCTCATCAAACCAATACAATTACATCTCTGCACGCTATTCACCTAAAATATTTTTGAAGTATATTAATGTATTGCCTCTAATCCAGTCCTCAATATCCAAGCCTCTGCCGAAATATAGAAGAAAAAAGTAACAGAAATGCCCTGTGCAACATCCTAATGAGGCTAGTTTTGTTATCAGCTCCAAGACTAGCAGTACAACCAAGCAAAACATGTGTTTCTTGCAGATATATTTTTAAAAAGTGTTCTCATGAAGCACACGTCACAAATGTATTCCTTCCTGTTATCTCTTTCCTTCAAATGGTGATGTTTCTTGAAGTTGTGGCTAGCAGAATGGCCTCCCGAAAGGCAAGGCAACATCCTTTGTCATACTAAAAGTGGTACAATTACAGCTCTCTGCAATGTTTATCTAGAATGCTTTTTGTAAATAAATAAATAAGTAAAAGATGTACATAGGATATGACATCAATGGCGCTGCAACCTTGTAAATTCCTTATGAGGTCGCAGTGTTTCAGAGTACCCCCCAACCTTGTAGCGGCACGGTTTCTTCTACGCTGGAGGGGAACTGAGCACAGAAGACCGTGCTCAGTTCCCTCATGGGGGGGGGACATTCCTGGAGGTGGGGAGGGGCAAGGCTCCACCAGATTCCAAGGAATCCAGGCAGTGCCTCAGCCTCTCCTCCTTGGGAAGAGGAGGGAAACTTTTAGATGGCCGAAATCAGCAGTCTAGATGTTTTCCAGGGTGAGGGGAGAGCAGAGGATGTCCTATCCTCCGTGCTCCTCCATCCTCCAAGTTCGGAGGGTTGCGGGCAATCTCATTGGATTGCACTGCCCAAAAATGAATTTAAAAATAGAGACGTGGGGGGGGGACCACCTCCACAAGACCAAAGAAACATTTAAAGGCTTATTTGGCCACAGATACCTATGATAATCATTTGTGGTTTAAAAGACAAGAAACGGTTTCTTTTTTAATGTTTCCTTCCCTGACCTTAGCCACCACAGGAAACCAGCTATTCATATGCGCGCTCCCACTGCCCTCCACACATCTGATCTATGCAGTTTGCGGCAGTGCAAAGGCTAAAAGGGAGGGGCGATGGCTCAGGGTGATGGAGTACATGCTTTGCATGCAGAAGGTCCCAGGTTCAATCCCCGGCATCTCCAGGTAGGGCTAGAAAAGAGTCCTGCCTGAAACCCTGGAGAGCTGCTGCCAATCAGTGTCAGTCAGCAATACTGGGCTGGATACTAACTCAGTATATGGCAGCTTCCTAAAATGATGAACCAAGAAAGAACCCTGCTCCACGGCAGTCACAAACATAGCGCAGGCTTATTTATTCATTTGTATTTACATCTTGCGCCTTCCCCTGGGGTATGGCCAGGCTGCAACAAAACTGAAATATGGAGTTATTTTTTTAAAGAAAGCACACATCCCAGATAAGGAGATAAAATGAGATAAAATGCGAGCGCTAATGAAATTAAAATTCCACACCTGTAACAGATTATTAACCAAGGCTAATTAAAAATAAGATGTTTTATAAATGTTCTGGAAATTTCAGATTCACATGCACACAATGATGGACTTTGCCAACTACATGGGTATTTTGAATATATGCATATGTGACTGATCACAAAGAAGGCATTTCTACACTGTAGATTACGTGCTGGTAATTCAGGAAGAGTGTTGGGACATGGGCCAGATTTTGAATGGTCATACTTACATTTTTAGAAACCAAGTTATGCCCTGCTTGCGAATCTCCCCAAGGCTTCTGTAGGTAGATGCTGAACTTAGAGACACTATTGGTCTTTCAAATTGATGTTACACTCTCAGATAAGCAAGAATTGGGTCAAAGCTGCACTGCTAAGCAGATTTTCTAGAGATAGGGTATCAAGAGGGTCATCATGTTCCCCCGGGGTGTGTGTGTGTGTGATCTGTTGGAGGCTGCAGGCCAGAGCTAAATGTGGATGAAGCCTGCAACAGTGCAGAATGGCATAGCTTTCTCCCACCCTCTCTCTCCGCTCTGTGTGCGCCACCCCCCCATCTCTCTCTCTCTTTCTTTTGTATGCAACTCCATCTCCGCAGGCCACATAAAATTAGAGCCGCAAGAAATTGGGCCAAGAGCTACATGCAACCCTCCCTGTTCTAAGCTGTAACTCGGATTGACTCACTTCTGTATAAACATGCACAGACACAAGCTGCATGGACACATTAAACAAACTTCATATAGTACAGCAGAAGTGTGTACGTGCTGAAGATTAAATAAGTGCCAGCTTCCATCCCATAACACAGCATTCCTGTAACACAGCATTAATGTGGCACCCTCCAGACGTTTCAGACCACAACTCCCATCAGTCCCAGTCAGTATGGCCAGTGGTCAGGGATGATGGGAGTTATATTCCAAAACATGTGGAAGGCACCAGGTTGGGGAAGGTTTTACATTTTCTCTCTATAAAAGGCTAACAATGATTTGAGGATGAAACACAGAATGGTGGCTAGCTGCTTTGTGTACATGAACTCTTGAACAAAAACATTAGTTTTCAATCCATGGTCCATGAACCATTAGTAGTCCACAAGCTCTATGCAGATGGTCCACACAGAAAGACGGCAGAACCATTGAGAATATCTGTACTTGGTTCTGCACTTGGTTTAGTTTTTCTAATTTTGGAGATAGAGGCCATTTTGATGAGGGCTGGATTATCAAACAGGCTGACAAAGACCCTGACCTGGGGCCTGTGATTTTCATAATACAGCATTGGAGCAGTCTATTAATTCCCCCCCCCCCCAAAACAATTACTAGTTAAGACAAGAATGCAGTTATTAAAATATGAGTTATGTATGTGCTTTGACTTGTAGAACAAATGAAGTTTATTAAGTGGTTGGGCAAAATTGCCTGCAATTTTGAATCGTTCGTCAAAAAGAAAAAAGACATTTGAGAACCGCTGCCCTAAAACAATCAAACATATGCTACTGGTATGGAGCTTCATGAACAACTCTGATCGGAATGCAGCTTGTGTCCTGTCTGCATTTCAACATGGTAACCATGGAAATGGGGACAAGCCTGCACAAAGCTTAACAAAGGAAACCTTGAAATGAATAAATGAAAATGACAACAGTGAACTCTGAATGTTCAAGACTTTTAGGAGCACTAATGGCATGTTCTTGCCTTCTGAAATATATATATATATATATATATATATATACCCACATATATATCCATTGTCCCCAAAATCAATTATAGTACATTCAAATGAATTGTTTTAAAATAATCTAGCCATATTTAAATTAGTCTGTTTTTAAAGTTGTGATTCAACAGGAATAATTTGAGAAGTTTGAAAGTTGTTTCCTATATCCTAAGTAAGTGTAATGTCTAAACTTATTCTCCTTTACATATTGTCTGATGTAAAATATGTAATTTGTAAAATATGCCTCGTATAATTTGTAAAGTATGCCTGACTAATATGATGCTCACTTAGTCTCACTTTGGGTGTTCACTGTCCACTACGTAGTGGGGCCAGGAAGTCATGTTCCACCTATTTCCAACTGGTTGGGTGTCATGACTCCCCTGGGATTCCTCATAGGAGGAAGATCTACAGCGCCTGGATCCAGATGTCACCAGTGAACAGGCCACTTTAGAGAACCCCAGGGTTGCCCGACAGGCCTGAGCCCTCTGAACAGACGGCTTCAGATCTGCTTGGCTTCTGAAGCGGAGGGGGATAATGAGTCCTCACCTAGCCCAAGAGAATGCTAGTGTCTAAAGATACAGACTAGAACAGTGACCAAGTGAAGGAGTGCCCACTTGCTGAGGAAGACTCCTCAGGAGTAAAGGCCTCTGCATGAGTAAGACTTCTGCCAGAAGGCCTATAATGACCTGCAACTGAGCCTTGGGTGGGGCTCTGAGAGCTAAAGTTTATAAACCTCAGTCTTAGAGAGGGAGGGTTGATGGGATGATGTCCGTGTACCAGCTCTGAACTTTGCTTTCATCCTCCCTGATTGTTAGCCCTTGCTTCCCTGGACCCCCTTGTATTGGATGTTGGCCTGTCTTGTGACTCTGTGTTTGGATTTGCTCTTGCCTGGATTTTAGCTCTTTGATTGAACTCTGTTGCTCTAGTCCTTTGACTGCGCCTTGTAACTCTGCTTGCGGATTGCCCTTGGTTGGATTTTTGTTCTTTGCTGCACCCAGCTGGCCTAAACCTTGGACTACCTTGTAAACGTGCTCTTGGAACTTAACATGCCTTGGCCTCTCCTGAAGCAGGATACTAGTTCAGCCTTCCCCATCCTGGTGCCTTCCAGATGTGTTGGACAACAGCTCCCAGCATCCCCCAGCCATCCCCCAGGCATGCTGAGAGTTGTAGTCCAACACATCTGGAAGGCACCAAGATGGGGAAGGCTGAACTAGATTATATTTGCCTTTCTTATGGCCAATGATTGCTTCTGGTTACTGACTGTGCTACCATCTGATGACTGGTGCTATTTATTTCATTTCTATACCACCCAATAGCCAGTGCTAGATACTGGGCAAAGAACTTGGGCATTTATGTGAGAGCAGAAAGGGACACCTGCATCCTTTTGGTAATACCAAGGGCAATGTAGTCACGCCCCAAATTTCCAGAGTTGCAAATGGTGGTTGTTAAGGCTCCTCAACTAGCACAATTACATCACCATTTTCACCAGTGGTGCAGCCTCATCTGACATTCAAGGCAGAACTCTACCACTTCCAGGTCCTGGACCTTGCCCATTCTTTGATATGGTGTTTTCATCTTCCCGAATGGATCTTATTGATGAAAAAGTAGCTGCCCATTTCCTAACCAAAATTATGGTGTCCTTCCTGCCCCACCCATTCCTCTCCTCCAAAGTGGTCGCAAAGGCAATATTACTGCTAAGCTCCCAAAAGGACTGAACAATGGAAGATTCCTATTATGTATTATTAGCTAAGGATGTTTAGTTCATATGTCTTAAAGCTTGATGCTATTCCTAATATTTTAAATATCAAGGACCTGAAAATGAGTAGTAGGAAATGGAGCGCTCACTTGAAAACTTGTGCAGTTAAAACTTGCCAGTGCTTCTGTATTTGCCCAGGTGGGTGATGAGTCATGACCTACTTTGGCTACAAAGCTTTTATGTTATTCTTGCTCAACCTAATCACACTGCACATGCTTGGTGGAGTGAAACTCAATTTATTGTTAAATCATGTAAGGTGATGAAATTCTTCTTTATACTGGCTTGTTGTAGCAGTTTAGTTGGTGCAGAAGCAGTCACTGCAACTAAGGGCCAATTCTGACTGGGGCATGCTGGGAGTTGTAGGACTTTTGTTCTGTCTAAACATGTTATAGGATTGTGCCCTACATGATAAACCTCAAATGGAAATCACTGCAGCTTGCTCTATAAATGTTGTACAGACACAGATGCAGAAGTATTCCTTTTCTCCTGCAATTGTCACTATCTGGGCTGTGTTTCTCATATAACTAAATTCCATCTACTCTGTTTTGATGGCATTGGTACACACTGTCACTCTAGTCTGAATGCCTTTACAGCCTGAATTGGCGCTTTTGTTTAAGCCCCAATCACTTTCACCGAGAGAATAAAAGACAGATTAGACAAAAATGCAGATAGAATGTTTCATGGTCTGAGGCTTCATCCTTTAAAAAATAAAAGTATTAGAGGGCTGTTTGCATGCCACAATTCTCCCAAAAGGTTAATGGCTTTGTATCTGATTTCATTCCCTCTAGCGCTACTACATTCCACAATGTTTCCCATAATTACTGAAAGAACAAGTTGGAACAGAAAAGGTAAATGCTTTTGCATGGCACCTAACTTCACAGTAAGCTCAGATGAAACAATATCCTGATTTTTACAATTTGGAAGTGTTGGGGAGGGAAATGTTATGACAAACGAATGTCATAGCTGCTCTTCCCAGAAAAATATATGTTAGGGCTACCAAGTCACCCAAAAATACAATGCAGTTCATATTTCCACATTTCACATTCACCCTGGCCCAAGGATTAATGTGAAGCATAAGGTATGTGCAAGTTTAGCGGCATTAAAGGTATTCAAATAGAATGGTAAAGTGGGAAAACATGCTCATTTCTTAAACCTAGAATTAGGCTACTGTGCCTGCGCAAGTCTCCCCATGTTGCAGATCGCAGAGCTGAAGCTAACATAAAATGAAGTGGTCTGCTTGAGGATACTAATGCGTTGATGGCAAAAGTGAAACCAGAGATAACTTTTCTGTTCTTGAGCAATTGGGAGCAGCCCAGCAGACTTTATGTTCCCTCATCCACACCATCCTTTTGGAGTGTGAATTCCTACTGCCAGAGTCGATTGCAGTCGGGCATTGTGTCAGCAGTGATATTAACCACGGTTGAGGCTAATCAAGGTTCACTCCCAACTAGCATTTGAAACCAGGGTTTAAAGCTGGTTAGCCTTAACTGCAGTTCATATTGCCGTCAATGTAACTCTTAACTTTCCTTTAAGGCTAGGGGTGAGAACTAGCACTGCATAAGGAAGATTGTGTGGAGAGGAAGCATGCAAACCTATGCCCTCCTCCTGCCAGCAGCATTACCAGCTCTGTAACTTTTCTGGTATCTTAGATTGTTTTTGAAGAGATCCGTCTCTGGGGACAAACCACAACATTGCTCTGCCAAGTACTTAACTTCTAAAATGTGGAGCACCAGGGTCCAAGTTCGTGTGGAGGTGCTTCCCCCTACTCCCGAGGAGGCTAACTGTGATTGCTCAGTGACAAAGCACATGGCTGGTTCCAAGGGGTAGCAAAAAGGACAGTTCCCAGGGGGCTCACTCAAGAGATCAGAGGAAGCTAGACAAAACCTTGCAAACAGGCAACGCTGCTCCAATACGGGCAGAACCGTTACAGAGAAAAAAAAGCTACACTTCAGTTATACCACTGAGAGTTGGATGTTAGGAATACGGGGAAGCTGCCTTAGACTGAGTCAAACCATTGGTCCATCTAGCCCAGTGTTGTCGGAACTGATTGACAGCAGTTCTCCTGGGTTTCAGGCAAGGTTTTTTCCAGCCCTACCTGGAGAAGCTGGGGATTGAACCTGGGATCTTCTGTATGCAAAGCATGTGCTCCACCACTGAGCTACGGTCCCTCCCAAACAATGGGAGGAGTTTGTTTTTTTAAAAATTTGGCATGTGGTATGGCTTAGCTTGCTTGCATTATTGTGAACTGCCCAGGGAGCTTCAGCTCTTGGGTGGTACAGAAATGAATAATCGACATTGCAGATGCTCCCTCCGTATTCAGGCGCTCAGAAACTTATACGACAAGAAGGAGAGCGAGAATGAGCATGCTAGCTCCGCCCCCTCCATTCTCATCACCCTCCATGTGTTCAGGAAGAACTGAGGTGGGGAGTCTCTCCTGTCTGTTGAGGCTCTCCATGCAATGGAGAACCCATTATGCAGAAAGCCTTTGTGGATAGCAGAGGCTCCCTGCTTCAGAAGTTTGCCCTGAACATGAGGAGGGCAAGGAGAAAGACGGTGGGGTGGGGGAGTCAGCCTGCTTCTTCTCACTTCCCCTCCTCACGCATTGGTGTAAGTAAGCTTCTGAATCCCAAAGAATGACGTTTGTGTAACCCACTTGTGTATCTCTGCCTCTTGCTAGTTAAGATGGTCCACTAATGGTCTCCCACCCAGAAGCCTCCAAAATCCTACTGCCAGTCCTGGTGAGGAAAAGGTACTCTGCACAAGCCCAAAGGCATTCCCATCTTCACTATTTTATATATTGAGCAATGGAAAAAGGAGTTAATTATTAAATGTCAAAAACACACTTTGCAATAAATATTGTATGAGAGGAAAATTAAGCACAACACAGCCATGCCACACGTTTGGAAATAAGAGGTAGTTTGGGGCACAATCCTATGCATGTTTAGAGGGAAAGAAGTCCTACAACTCCCAGCATTTCCCAGTCACCCATGCTGGATGGGGAATGCTGGGAGTTCTACGGCTTTCACTGGACACTGATGGCTCCAACATCAGCGGGGCTGCATATCCACTCCAGACTTTACTCCGAAGTTTTAAAGAGCTATCCACAGTGCCGAACCCTAGCCACAAAATAGGTTCAGCACCATGGATAGCTCCTTAAAAGTTGAGAGTAAAATCCAGAGCAGATACACAGCACCACTGACACTGGATCCACCAGCCTCCACTTTATCTCTCTAAACCTGCACAGGATTGCGCCTTTAGTGTAGTGGCCAAGAGCTTAAGGTGTGAGCTCTGATGTCCCTGGTTTCAACCCTATACATACTTACCAGGATATAAGTTTCATTGAAGTGCGGGGGTGGGGGGGAGGGATAAATCTGAGTTAACATACTTAGATTCATACTGCAAATCTGAAATATGAGATTACTGTACTAATATTGGCCTACCTTACAAGGCAGGTGTAAGAATTACTGAGATAAAG
Source organism: Shinisaurus crocodilurus (assembly GCA_021292165.1). Lineage (NCBI taxonomy): Eukaryota > Metazoa > Chordata > Lepidosauria > Squamata > Shinisauridae > Shinisaurus > Shinisaurus crocodilurus. The sequence goes on along the minus strand of CM037877.1, from coordinate 25,929,714 downwards.
TAAGATATGCTACAGAAAAGCTAAACGTAGTTATTTGAAGAACACTAAGAAAAAGAGAAGATATTTAATTTAATTATTTATTTTTAAAAATTAGGCTGCCCTTAAGGGTAGAACCCTCTCAGGGCAGATATTTTGGTACTAAGTTATTATGATTAATTATGTTTATATCCTGCCTTACCCCCTAGAAGCTCAAGGCACTGTACATGGTCTTCCCTGCCATTTTATTCTCACAACAACCCTGCTCAGAGTGACTGGCACAAAGTTGCCCAGTGAGCTTCATGACTGAATAGGGATCTGAATATAGGTCTCCTCAGTTTGGTGCTTTCAGACAAAAGACTCCTAGCTCTACCAAGCAAAAGACATTGTGCCATTATTCAACCTTTTTCTCCATGGTTTTTGTTGTTGTTTTTGTTTTTCGTGGAAAGAAAAAAGATGGAAGAAGCATTGAGAAAACAGGGGGGGGGGTTAGAGATGGGAGACAATGTCATCTGGACACACACACACACCCATAAAATTCCGTGAATGAGGCATGGTGATTGAAGGGGGGGAGAAGCCACCTCTGGAAGCACCTTTAGTCCACTTTACCAGCTTTTACCAGCTTGGTGCCCTCCAGATGTGCTGAACTACAACTTCCAGCATCCCCCGATTCCCCCAGGCTGGCTGGGGGATGCTAGGAGTTGGGGTCCAGCACATCTGGAGGGCACCAGGTTGGGAGAAGTTGCACTACACTACACTGGCTATGTTTATAGGTCACTCATTCATTTTTGTCTGTATCATTGCCTTTGCTCTTTGTTATTATATAACAATAATAACACACTCCTCAGATTAGAGAGGCAATCCAGACAACAGTTAAAGGAATGTTATGTCTTTCTGGTTTTGACAGAGAGAATTACAGCACAATCCTACTCACATTTTCTCAGAAGTAAGTCTGATTGAGCTCACTGGGGTTAATTCCCAAGTAAGTGGATATAGGATTGCAGCCTAAACTGCTCAGGGGTGCTTCCAGTTGGAGGGCTCCTAGAGCTTTTCTACATGAGGGATTTATCATGCACTTGCCATTCCCTACACAAGATTGTTTACGGGTTCTTTAGATGTCATCATATCCCACAGTTTTGCTTCTGCATCTAATTTATTTATTTATTTATTTATTATATTTGTTAATCGCCCACCTGGCCGGTCACCCGAGCACTTTCACAGGGAAAATGTGGCATTCATTTGTGAAAGTGAAAGAAACGCCTTTTTTCACCTGTGTATTTGTATTATTCTGCTATACCGCAGTGCCACCTAGAGGTTATGTAGTGGAAAAGCAGGAAAGGAAACACTCTTCATGTACTTAATGGATCTCATTTCTGTGACGAACCCAAAAGTAGATACTGCAGATTAACAGCAGATTAACTGGCTCATGCAGAAAAGCTCCTAGTGCTAGCAATTAGAAAGCATTGTGTGTCTGTTTCACTTTTTTCTCACAGTAGGCTCATGAGTAGAAAATGACATCTAGATCCATATAAATTTCTGTAAAAGAATCAAGGCAGGGGTGGTGCTAGGAACTGAGAAGATCCAGGGCTCAGGCCCAAATGACAAAAACAAAATGCACAAATATGCATATGCTAATATAAAAGTCTCTCTCTGTGTGTGTGTGTGTGTGTGTCTTTAAAGGACCCTGTTGCCTAAGGACACCCATATTTGTAAAAAGGGATGTATGGACAGGGAGAAGAGGGCATTTGATTAATACAGCCTGTGGCTCATGCTGGCTCAGCTTGTCTGAGTGTGGAAAGCTAAGCAGGGTCAAGCCTGGTTATTACTTGGATGGGAGACCCCTCCTCTAGTTTCCTGCATTGAGCAGGGGGTTGGACTAGACAGCCTTGCAGGCTCCTTCCAACTCTATCTATGAAATCTATGATTTCGGGGTGGGGGGAAACCTCAGGCAGAAAGATTCAAGGGGGGGCAGCAGGAGGTGCAGCACATGCGGACAAAAAGCCAGCCAATCCAGGAGGATCAGATGCAACAGAGATCATCAGGCCCCCTGTACCTTTATTTCAGCAAGTGCCCATGGAGAGTAGGGTGGTGGGGCAGAGGGCCTCCCAGAGGTTTGGGGCTCCACATGAAAGATTCGGGGCTCCAGCCATAGTGGGTGGCCCCCTCTGAGGCCGGGCGATGATGTAACTTTGGCTGGACTGTGCACAGGGTGGCCAGGTGTCCTCTTTTACAGAGGACCATGCTCTATTTGAAGGCATGCTGTATTTGCAAGGCAGCCCTGCTCCATTATGGTTTAAAGAACCATGGGAACCGCTGCCCATCAACAGCACCTGGGCGGCAGCAGACTAAGCAGGGAGGCTCACAGGTCACAGTCTTCCACACTATGGTGAAATGCACTGTATTTCTATTCATGCAACAATAATAACGATAATTCTATTTCTGAATGTGCATCTCTACATACGTATATTCTAAACATTTCCTCAGATATATTCGGCGTATTTCGAAACGTGCCCCTCTCTACATATAAATTAGCATATGCAAATATGAATTGAAGCTGCGGGAACTTGGATCGCCTGTAAAGAATCTCAAAGCGGAGCCCCAAATGCTGTTTTCTCCGACGCTGCCACGCAGAGGAAGGGTTTAAGGGGTCGGCGGGACTCTTCCTTCGGGAGCGGAGGCGCGTCTGCTACAGCTCTCTAAGCATCCCTCCACGCTCCACAACTGGAGGGAGAAACGCGCCCAGCGGGAGGAGAAGTCCCTGCCCAGAGTGGGGCTGGTCCCACCTGCCTGAAAGTAAAGCCCCCACTGACTTACCTTGGCCGAGCAGCAGCAACAGCAGCAGCGGCGGCGGCGGCGGCAGGCAAAACACCCCTCGCCCTTGCGCGCCCATAGTTCCGAGAGGAAGCGGCGAGGAGCGAACCCAAGCGACGGCACCGAGGCGAGCGAGACGGCGCAAGGTGCAGCTCGGCACCGCAGGAGCGAGCCAAACGACCGCGTCGCTTTCGCAGAGTCGGCGTCCACGAAGCGAGGCGCGCTCAGCTCAGCAGCTCCGCCCAGTCCCGGCCACCTCCGCCACGCTCCTGAAAGAGTTCCCGGGGCAGGGAAGATCAGGGGAAACCCTCCCTTGGCGCCTATTCTTTCCCGACAAGCGCCTCCCGCCTACGAATTTCCCCACCAGAAACAAAAGTCTCTCTCAGTCAGTACAGCGTCCCGCCCCAAAACGCACAATATCCTTGGCGTGGACTCTGACTCCTTCACCTGCCTCATAAAGCTGCCCGCCGCCCACGTTTCCTAGTCTAGCTTACTGCCTCTTTAGGGCCTGGCCAGAAGTGAGGGGAAGCGAGGAGCTTTTTCTTTCCTTCTTTAGTCTTGAGCGGAGCGAGGACCTTTTTTGTGTCTTTTCTTTTCATGGTAAGCTGCTGAACCAGAACCGCGAGAAGCCCTTGTGCAAAACACGTGCCCAGTAGAGAGGGCCAATTATGCACCACAGTTCATTCTCTGCTATATGGCTTTATGGTTTATAGGTTTATATTTTAGGTTCGGGACAGACCGAAGGAAGTACATCTTCACGTAGCGCATAGTTAAACTATGGAATTCACTTCCACAAGATGTCGTCGTGATGGCCACCAATTTGGAGGGCTTTAGAAGGGGATTGGACAAATTCATGGAGGAGAAGGCTATCAATGGCTACTGGTCCTGATGGCTATATGATTGCTGCCTCCAGTATCAGAGGCAGACTGTACACCAGCCAGGTGCTGGGAAACATGGGCAGGAGGGTGCAGTTGTACTCATATCCTGCTTGTGGGTTTCCCGTGGGCAGCTGGTTGGCCACATGCATGCTGGACTAGATGGACCCTTGGTCTGATCCAGCATGGCTCTTATGTTCTTATTTGTTGTTGTTATTTGGGTGTTCTGGCATTTTAGCTGGTATTGGTTAATGGAAGCTTAAATGGCGAAGTATTAAATCTATGAAAATAAACAAATAAGTAATAATAATCAGCAGGGCCAGCCCTACCGTTAAGAAGTGTGAAGCAACCACCCCAGACGGTTGCTGCTTAGGGGGTGAGTAGTGGGAGCTTGGCAGCTGTTCTTATGAACTCTCTCTCTCTCCATGACATCTGTCCTGGGCTCCCTGAACTAGCCTGCTGCCTCAGGTGTGGTGGAGGATGCTATCCCATCACCAGCTTTGAAATAAGATTTAGCTGCCAATTATTTATTTATTTAATATATTTATTTGCTGCCCATCAGCCCAAAGGCTCCCTGGGCAGGATAAAAAAAGGATAAAAATAATCTTAAAACCAAAAATATCATTAAAATAGAAATAGAAATACAATATAATACAAAACAATAAAACAAAGCAGTCAGATGAATCAGACTGGATTACATAATCAGACATGGCTTATGTACGTGAACTGGGAAGGGGGATGCCATCTTGCCTCTCACCTCAGGCAGCAAAATGTCTTGGGCCAGCTCTGTCCAACAAAAGTACAGGAGTTCTGTCATCCTTGGCCTGAGACCTGTTTAAGTGTAAGAATGGGAGCTGCGAGTTAGGAAGTCCCAGGTTCAAATTTGGCCTTAATCACGAAGTCCCTGAGTGGCCTTTCTCCAGGTCATTCTTTCTCAGCCTCAAAGGTTCGATCTGCAATATGACTTGAGTACAGTTATACTGGCCTGCCATTCAGGGGTGTTGTGTGGATTACTCTGATAATTTTACATGAAGCACCTGGAACACTCTACAGCCCTATAAAAAGAAGGCATTTTGGCAGGTGCAACTCCCCCCAACACACACACACCTGCATGACAAGCTCCAGCTGCAAAAATAATCTCTTCTACTTAACTGTTTAAGGCATATGACAGTGATGGCGAACCTATGGCACGGGTGCCACAGCTGGCACGCAGGGACCTCTCTGTGGGCACTCGAGCCATTGGTCACCAGATCGCGAAAAGACCGTCCCCTTCTGCAAAACACTAATGATTTTGTTCTTTCTCACAGTGTGGAACAGAATGATTTTATTCTAGAATTCCTGTTACAGAATTGTTTTCTACATTGTTATCACATTTAAAAGATTTTGAAGAATGATGCACAGAGCATGGCTTGGATGTCATCATCATCATCATCATCAGGCGATCACTCGTGACCGAGTAAGATTGTCTTCCGGGATAAAAGGAGGAAATTCTAAAGAAGATTGTGTAGACTCTAGCGATGGGTCCGTAAGTGACTGTGGAGGCCAATTCTAGATCCACACAGCTTCCCACAGTGAGGACACAGGTTACCAGATAGAAGATGGTCCTGTAAAGGATTCATTTGACGTGCTTTTCGCTTAGCACGTTTCTCCCTTTCACCGTGCACTCGGGCTTCTTCAAAGTCCATGGAACCTTTGTGAAAGGCCACCCTCCATTTAGATCGTTCATGGGCCAGAGCTTCCCAGTTTTCGATGTTTATATTGCATTTTTTTAGATTTGCCTTATGAACATCTTTAAACCTCTTATATTGACCACCGATATTCCGCTTTCCATCCTTGAGTTGGGAGTAGAGTAACTGCTTTGGGAGACGGCAGTCAGGCATTCGAACAACATGACCGGTCCACTGAAGTTGGCGTTGAAGGATCATTTTTTCAATGCTAGTAGTCTTTGCTTCTTCCAGTACACTGACATTTGTTCGCCTGTCTTCCCAAGTAATTTGCAGGATTTTCCGGAGGCAACGTTGATGAAACCTTTCAAGGAGGTGGAAGTGACGTTTATAGATAGTCCATGTTTCGCAGGCATACAATAAAGTTGGTAATACAATGGCTTCGTAAACCAGTGTTTTGGTCTTCTTACAAATATCCCGATCCTCGAACACTCTATGTTTCATTCGAGAAAATGCGGCACTTGCGGAGCTCAGACGATGCTGGATTTCACTGTCGGTTAGCTGTAACAGAAAGATAGCTGCCAAGATAAAGAAAATGGATGTAAAGCCCTAACAGTTGACCTGAGCGCTGCATGTGTTGCTCTCAAACTAACGGAGTATGAGCCAAGGTTTGACAAATTATCAGCATGCATGCAATAGCAAAAATCACATTAATTGTGCAAAAGCATGCCCAATGCAAACTTTTACCTAATGCTGTGTTTGCAGTCCAAGACATAAAGTGTTTAAAATGTGTTAAGCATGTTTAGTTTTCTTGTTTATCTTGCTCATCCTAGTACAGGTTGACGTTTACTTTTACTAATCCGACACCTGTAGAAGCAGGGAAAGGTCCCGGGGTAAAGCTTGCCCCATACAATTGGGTCATTCCATGTAAAATCAACCAATGAATTTACCTGACCATCACCGATTTTGAAAAAACTTGGTGAACTTGTTGGGTCTGCTGAGAAAATAAGCTGCTCCAAAAATTAGACTTCTGGGACAAAAACTTTTGGAGATATGGCAATCAAAAATAGGAAGAAAAATGTTAATTTTTGTGTGTCGGACATCATTAAAATTACAGTAATTCCAGTTCTACAGAACCTAGAAGGTTAATCATGGTGTTGATGGAAAGCCTTTGAAATGCTCTTTCATTTGATATGTAACATAAGTGGTTTTTTGGAATAAATATATATTCAAGGTCAAATAGTAAAATGTGACCATGAATTCTGCAAAAACTATTTTTTTTTCTCCATGATTTTTGTTTTAGTGTTTCATCTGACAGTGCTTAATACATGTACCAATTTTCAAAATGGGGTTCTTAAGAGAAAACGAGTTACATCTTTTGGGGCGCTCTGTGTGTATGCGTCATAGTTCATATGAATTGCTATCTCACTGTACGTATCTTAAGAAAATATGCATTATCACTTAGGTTTTGAATAAAACATTGTGCTCAAGTACAAGCTACCCTGTCATAATTGTGCAGTTCTAAATTAGGTATTCTTCACAATAGCATACTTCTGACATTTTGTGTAGAATAATGATACTTCCTCTGGGTGGTCATTCTGGTATGAAATCAATCAAAGAATATTTCCAACTGAAAGCAAATTGCTTAAGGTTTGGTGAACTTGTCCTGCTTATTAAAAAATAAGTTGCAGGGCCTATTGTTTTCAGAAGAATGAGGTTTAAAATATGTACTTTAAAAGGTACTCACCAGTATGCTTGGGGAAAACATGTTCATTTTATTTTTTTCAAATAAATATACAGAAGTTTGACCTTGAATAATGACAAAAAACTCCTTTTGTTTTAAATAACGTTTAACATCCCTGGAAACATGTACTTGATTTCAAAATGGGACTCTTACTAACATAGTTATTTTGATTTACGGTACTTAGATGTGGGCTTGAAAAACCGTTATTGTGCATAGATGAGATTTTCCATTTTACTTTTATATATGCTGATCAGTTTTTATGCAGTTCAAATATTACTTGCTAACATTTTGTTAAATATGTAAGTCTTAAATTAAGGAGCTTTTCATAACAGTAGTTTCTAGTCTTGAAGTTGCTGCTTGACACTCTTTGTCTGTTAGTGTATAGAAGTGCCCTGTTGGGCAACAAGGATCAGCTTTTGTCAAAACAACTGAAGATGGTATCCATAGGACATCTTGTTTATCTGGATACATAAATGATTTTGCTGGTCCAGCTGGATGAAGAAAGCTCACTAACACTTCTGCTCTCTGATCATCTGTTTGTAAAACACAACCTAACCACCAACAAATCCTTGTATTTCTTGCAATTCCAGTTCTCCTTCTTTAATAGTCACTACTGTCTCTTTTCTGGATTCGCATTGAAATTAATATCTTTTAGTAGCAACAGTGTGTTTTGTTAATGGAATTACAGCGTGAATTTTCTGTGTCCTGGGAATCGTCTTGAATTCTCAACGCGACATTTCAAAAGCTTTTCTTCCCATTCATAATCTTTAGTTGTGGTGTATTGAAATGCAACCTGTGTGATGTTCTCCTTTGCCCAATCAAAGAGTTGATGAGGGGTCATGATTTGTTTTTCATACAGATGCTGCAAACTTGCTCGAGCAGCTAACCTTTTCACAGTGCCACCCAAACCATCACAAGGCCCTTTTCCATGCGATGTGGCAAAGAAGTGCCATTCTGCATCGATACCGAAATCTGACTTATGCTTACTTAAGTTGTTGAAGTTTTTACCATTTTTATACTGTGCTGCTGCACCATCAGGGAAATAATAGATCTTAGTTATGCTACCTGTAGAAATGGTGTGCAGGAATTCAACAATTTGAAAAGTCATGAACACATTGCAGCAGAAGTGGGGTCGGCACTTGTCATGGCTTCAGACCTGCCTTTTTCTTTCTTATCAGAATCTGTGAATAAAGCTTGATTTAATGTAGACATCCAAAGAGATATATCTCTGTGAAGGTTTGAGGCCTACCCATGCCTGGTTTGTTTCAGCCTGAAGGCCCCGGAAGCTCCGGAAGGGAGAGGGCGGGCTTAAGTTTTATTTCCCTCCAAAAAAAATATGTTTTAAGTGTGTATAAGGGGGTGAAGTTATTGTAGGGAGGTACTGTACATGTATAAGAACATTCACATCTTCTGAACTGTTCGGAACCCCGTTCTGGAAATTGGTACATATACTCAAGGTAAACATGGGTTATCTGAGGAAAAAAATCAGCAAAAAAAAAACATTTGGGTTTTTTTTTAATTCAAGGTCAAATTAAAGAAACTATGTCCTTGAATATTTTATTTCACATGCATGCTTCATGTTACATATCAAATAAAAGGGTAGCTTTCATATGACACCATGATTTACTTTCTAGGCCAGTGATGGCGAACCTTTTTGAGCCCGAGTGCCCAAACTGCAACACAAAACCAACTTATTTATTTCAAAGTGCCAACACTGCAATTAAACCTGAATACCGAGGTTTTAGTTTTAGAAAAACAACTCATACAGTTGTCCAAACTAATTAACATCTTTCGTCTTAAAAGAAAAACACAATAACAGAGCTTTCAATGATACAAACAGTTTTTTGTTGGAAAAAAAATCAACTCAAAAAATTATTATAGTACTACATTGTACACATAGCCTGAAGGGAATTTATACAAACTTTTAAAATAATTAGGCACATGTATTTTTGGATAAGGGATTCTCAACTTGTAATATGATTACCGGTATATGCCAGACTGAAATTGGATCATTCCATGTAAAATCAACCAAAAATTTTTGAAAAATTTACCTCACCATCTGCGATTTTTTTAAAAACTGGCATACTGGTAGACCAGCATGAGAAATGAACATACACCAAATTATAGGTCATTATACCTCACGGTGCAAAAGTACAGTGTGCTCAAAAAATGCCCCAAACACGATTTTTCAGCATTTGTGACTACACAAAAAGTATCATAACTTCCTTCAGAATTGGCCTAGAAAGTAAATCATGGTGTCATATGAAAGCTACCCTTTTATTTGATATGTAACATGAAGCATGCATGTGAAATAAAATATTCAAGGACATAGTTTCTTTAATTTGACCTTGAATTAAAAAAAAACCCAAATGTTTTTTTTTTGCTGATTTTTTTCCTCAGATAACCCATGTTTACCTTGAGTATATGTACCAATTTCCAGAACGGGGTTCCGAACAGTTCAGAAGATGTGAATGTTCTTATACATGTACAGTACCTCCCTACAATAACTTCACCCCCTTATACACACTTAAAACATATTTTTTTTGGAGGGAAATAAAACTTAAGCCCGCCCTCTCCCTTCCGGAGCTTCCGGGGCCTTCAGGCTGAAACAAACCAGGCATGGGTAGGCCTCAAACCTTCACAGAGATATATCTCTTTGGATGTCTACATTAAATCAAGCTTTATTCACAGATTCTGATAAGAAAGAAAAAGGCAGGTCTGAAGCCATGACAAGTGCCGACCCCACTTCTGCTGCAATGTGTTCATGACTTTTCAAATTGTTGAATTCCTGCACACCATTTCTACAGGTAGCATAACTAAGATCTATTATTTCCCTGATGGTGCAGCAGCACAGTATAAAAATGGTAAAAACTTCAACAACTTAAGTAAGCATAAGTCAGATTTCGGTATCGATGCAGAATGGCACTTCTTTGCCACATCGCATGGAAAAGGGCCTTGTGATGGTTTGGGTGGCACTGTGAAAAGGTTAGCTGCTCGAGCAAGTTTGCAGCATCTGTATGAAAAACAAATCATGACCCCTCATCAACTCTTTGATTGGGCAAAGGAGAACATCACACAGGTTGCATTTCAATACACCACAACTAAAGATTATGAATGGGAAGAAAAGCTTTTGAAATGTCGCGTTGAGAATTCAAGACGATTCCCAGGACACAGAAAATTCACGCTGTAATTCCATTAACAAAACACACTGTTGCTACTAAAAGATATTAATTTCAATGCGAATCCAGAAAAGAGACAGTAGTGACTATTAAAGAAGGAGAACTGGAATTGCAAGAAATACAAGGATTTGTTGGTGGTTAGGTTGTGTTTTACAAACAGATGATCAGAGAGCAGAAGTGTTAGTGAGCTTTCTTCATCCAGCTGGACCAGCAAAATCATTTATGTATCCAGATAAACAAGATGTCCTATGGATACCATCTTCAGTTGTTTTGACAAAAGCTGATCCTTGTTGCCCAACAGGGCACTTCTATACACTAACAGACAAAGAGTGTCAAGCAGCAACTTCAAGACTAGAAACTACTGTTATGAAAAGCTCCTTAATTTAAGACTTACATATTTAACAAAATGTTAGCAAGTAATATTTGAACTGCATAAAAACTGATCAGCATATATAAAAGTAAAATGGAAAATCTCATCTATGCACAATAACGGTTTTTCAAGCCCACATCTAAGTACCGTAAATCAAAATAACTATGTTAGTAAGAGTCCCATTTTGAAATCAAGTACATGTTTCCAGGGATGTTAAACGTTATTTAAAACAAAAGGAGTTTTTTGTCATTATTCAAGGTCAAACTTCTGTATATTTATTTGAAAAAAATAAAATGAACATGTTTTCCCCAAGCATACTGGTGAGTACCTTTTAAAGTACATATTTTAAACCTCATTCTTCTGAAAACAATAGGCCCTGCAACTTATTTTTTAATAAGCAGGACAAGTTCACCAAACCTTAAGCAATTTGCTTTCAGTTGGAAATATTCTTTGATTGATTTCATACCAGAATGACCACCCAGAGGAAGTATCATTATTCTACACAAAATGTCAGAAGTATGCTATTGTGAAGAATACCTAATTTAGAACTGCACAATTATGACAGGGTAGCTTGTACTTGAGCACAATGTTTTATTCAAAACCTAAGTGATAATGCATATTTTCTTAAGATACGTACAGTGAGATAGCAATTCATATGAACTATGACGCATACACACAGAGCGCCCCAAAAGATGTAACTCGTTTTCTCTTAAGAACCCCATTTTGAAAATTGGTACATGTATTAAGCACTGTCAGATGAAACACTAAAACAAAAATCATGGAGAAAAAAAAATAGTTTTTGCAGAATTCATGGTCACATTTTACTATTTGACCTTGAATATATATTTATTCCAAAAAACCACTTATGTTACATATCAAATGAAAGAGCATTTCAAAGGCTTTCCATCAACACCATGATTAACCTTCTAGGTTCTGTAGAACTGGAATTACTGTAATTTTAATGATGTCCGACACACAAAAATTAACATTTTTCTTCCTATTTTTGATTGCCATATCTCCAAAAGTTTTTGTCCCAGAAGTCTAATTTTTGGAGCAGCTTATTTTCTCAGCAGACCCAACAAGTTCACCAAGTTTTTTCAAAATCGGTGATGGTCAGGTAAATTCATTGGTTGATTTTACATGGAATGACCCAATTGTATGGGGCAAGCTTTACCCCGGGACCTTTCCCTGCTTCTACAGGTGTCGGATTAGTAAAAGTAAACGTCAACCTGTACTAGGATGAGCAAGATAAACAAGAAAACTAAACATGCTTAACACATTTTAAACACTTTATGTCTTGGACTGCAAACACAGCATTAGGTAAAAGTTTGCATTGGGCATGCTTTTGCACAATTAATGTGATTTTTGCTATTGCATGCATGCTGATAATTTGTCAAACCTTGGCTCATACTCCGTTAGTTTGAGAGCAACACATGCAGCGCTCAGGTCAACTGTTAGGGCTTTACATCCATTTTCTTTATCTTGGCAGCTATCTTTCTGTTACAGCTAACCGACAGTGAAATCCAGCATCGTCTGAGCTCCGCAAGTGCCGCATTTTCTCGAATGAAACATAGAGTGTTCGAGGATCGGGATATTTGTAAGAAGACCAAAACACTGGTTTACGAAGCCATTGTATTACCAACTTTATTGTATGCCTGCGAAACATGGACTATCTATAAACGTCACTTCCACCTCCTTGAAAGGTTTCATCAACGTTGCCTCCGGAAAATCCTGCAAATTACTTGGGAAGACAGGCGAACAAATGTCAGTGTACTGGAAGAAGCAAAGACTACTAGCATTGAAAAAATGATCCTTCAACGCCAACTTCAGTGGACCGGTCATGTTGTTCGAATGCCTGACTGCCGTCTCCCAAAGCAGTTACTCTACTCCCAACTCAAGGATGGAAAGCGGAATATCGGTGGTCAATATAAGAGGTTTAAAGATGTTCATAAGGCAAATCTAAAAAAATGCAATATAAACATCGAAAACTGGGAAGCTCTGGCCCATGAACGATCTAAATGGAGGGTGGCTTTTCACAAAGGTTCCATGGACTTTGAAGAAGCCCGAGTGCACGGTGAAAGGGAGAAACGTGCTAAGCGAAAAGCACGTCAAATGAATCCTTTACAGGACCATCTTCTATCTGGTAACCTGTGTCCTCACTGTGGGAAGCTGTGTGGATCTAGAATTGGCCTCCACAGTCACTTACGGACCCATCGCTAGAGTCTACACAATCTTCTTTAGAATTTCCTCCTTTTATCCCGGAAGACAATCTTACTCGGTCACGAGTGATCGCCTGATGATGATGATGATGATGATGACATCCAAGCCATGCTCTGTGCATCATTCTTCAAAATCTTTTAAATGTGATAACAATGTAGAAAACAATTCTGTAACAGGAATTCTAGAATAAAATCATTCTGTTCCACACTGTGAGAAAGAACAAAATCATTAGTGTTTTGCAGAAGGGGACGGTCTTTTCGCGATCTGGTGACCAATGGCTCGAGTGCCCACAGAGAGGTCCCTGCGTGCCAGCTGTGGCACCCGTGCCATAGGTTCGCCATCACTGTTCTAGGCCAATTCTGAAGGAAGTTATGATACTTTTTGTGTAGTCACAAATGCTGAAAAATCGTGTTTGGGGCATTTTTTGAGCACACTGTACTTTTGCACCGTGAGGTATAATGACCTATAATTTGGTGTATGTTCATTTCTCATGCTGGTCTACCAGTATGCCAGTTTTTAAAAAAATCGCAGATGGTGAGGTAAATTTTTCAAAAATTTTTGGTTGATTTTACATGGAATGATCCAATTTCAGTCTGGCATATACCGGTAATCATATTACAAGTTGAGAATCCCTTATCCAAAAATACATGTGCCTAATTATTTTAAAAGTTTGTATAAATTCCCTTCAGGCTATGTGTACAATGTAGTACTATAATAATTTTTTGAGTTGATTTTTTTTCCAACAAAAAACTGTTTGTATCATTGAAAGCTCTGTTATTGTGTTTTTCTTTTAAGACGAAAGATGTTAATTAGTTTGGACAACTGTATGAGTTGTTTTTCTAAAACTAAAACCTCGGTATTCAGGTTTAATTGCAGTGTTGGCACTTTGAAATAAATAAGTTGGTTTTGTGTTGCAGTTTGGGCACTCGGGCTCAAAAAGGTTCGCCATCACTGGCATATGAGCTGTGTTCTCCTTTACATCTGGCCAAATTCATGGAGGAGAAGGCCATTGGTGGCTACTAGTCCTGGCTGGCTATGTGCTTCCTCCAATATCAGAGGCAGTATGCCTGTGTACACCAGTTGCTGGGGAACAGGGGCAGGAGGGTGCTGTTGCACTCATGCCCTGCTTGTGGGATCCCATGGGATCCCACAGTGGCTGGTTGGCCACTGTGTGAACAGAATGCTGGACTAGATGGACCCTTGGTCTGGTCCAGCATGGCTCTTCTTATGTCCATATGGCCATCCTGAAGTGCAGTGGTCCTGCTGCTAATCTCCAGTCTGCCTCCAGGATCAGCATGACAATGGCAACCTCTCCATGTATCTTGTAGGTGTCAGTGCCAGCTGCATTAAATCACCATGGCTGGTACTTTGGAAAACAACAATAACAACACTTTCTGAAAGCAACCCTAGAAACCTTCCCACCAGCACATTCTGCACAGCCAGTCTCTGTCTTTCCCAAGTTACTTTGAAAATACAGGTATACATTCTTGGGAGCCACACTTGTACTATTTCCTCATGATGGGCTCTACCATTAGGCAGAGTGTGGTGTCCACCTAAGGCAGCGTATTTTGGGTGTCATGAAAGCCCACCCCAAATGACTAACAAAATAAAGGCACAATGAAATAACAAACAAAATATTAGTTAATTTGCTGCTAGGGGAAAGGAGAGACCCTTGTGGGATTTTCTGTCTTGGGTACCAAAATTACTTGGCTGACCTTGGAAACTTGACTAAAGGCTCCACCTCTTAAAGGTTGTGTACAACCAGATATTCAGGGAGTGTCCCTGAAAAAGGCAAGTCCTGACTCCTGGGACTGCCTGTAGAACTCACACTGGCCATCCCTTTCAACGGTGAGCTCATCAGTTGCCTGAAGATGTGGCTGTACAGAATTGTCATCCATTTCACAGTGGGGAGAAGAGGTCTACCATTTGGGGTTTTGCTTGTAAAGCCCTTCATTTATTTATTTACAGCATTTTTACCCTGCTCTTCAGCCAGAGAGCTTCGGCTGTTGGGCAGTATAATAATAATAATAATAATAATAATAATAATAATAATAATAATGGCTCCCAGAGTGGCTTACAAAGATTAATATTAGACAGTCCAACGGCTTGAGACCAACTTATCTGAAAGATCACCTTCTTCCATTTATACCTCCCTGGACCATGAGATCCCCTTCAGAGGCAGCTCCATATGCCCCTGCCAAGTGAAGTGAGGTGGGCGCCTACTAGGGAAAGAGCCTTGTCAGTGGCGGTATCCTTACTGTAGAATAAACTCTCCAGAAAGGCTTGCCTGACACCTTTTTTATCTTCTTTCCAGTACTTTTTTTTTAATCACCTAGGCTTTTTAAACAACTTGCATTATGCATACTATATATATATACACACACACACACACACACTGTTTGTTGTATATTAAATTTCATTTTATTCTCATTTCTGTAAGCTGCCCAGAGATCATATGTTGATAGGTAGCCATATAAATATGGTAGATAAAAACAACAACAGATACTTTAAAAGTCCTTTAAGGATTTCCAAGTGTTTGCATCCAGATGTTTTTTGAGGTGAACAGGTGAGTGCTTTCCCTGACTGTTGAATTGCAGAGGCAATCAGGCAATGCTTCTGTTCTGATGCAGCCCTATAAGGGAGCCAGTGAAACTGCTGCAGAACATACTGAGAAGACAGGAAGGGCCTATCAGAATCTTGGAAAATATGGAGATGAATTCACTCCACTCAGTGATACTTCCTTTTGTTATGAGTGATGATGCTACATGGTCAAATCTGATGTGCTACCTAGCACCATGATGCTATCTCACTCGCTACAGGATCCCTGGTTGGCTAGCACCACATGAAGGAGAAGACAAAATGGGGCCAGAGGAGCAGCAAAGTGAAGTAACACTGTGGCTGTGGCATTTGGGTGTTTTGCTGTGCTCAAATCTCTCTTTTAGCCTCTGCAATTTTCACAGACGATGATTTGGCTTCACCCCCATTATAAGCTCTTTTTCTGGCTTGTCACTGACTGACCTAGAACGAAGTGGTCACTGTGTTTCTGCTTCCTGTCATCCTAGTCTGTTCACAGTCTTTCCTGACTAGAATGCATCTCACGTTCTAACAGACAAAATTCTCATGCTTCCATATTGTCTGATAATTCAAGTTTAACTAAATATATTTGATAAGATTATTGAACTGGAAATCGAACATCAAATAATAGGAATGGGGTTTCCCCATTCCCAAAATAGGAGTGATTCCAGAAACCATTGTAAGATAAATATTTCAGATATATTGGTATTTATTTATTTATTTATTACATTTCTATACTGCCCAATAGCCGAAGCTCTCTGGGCAGTTCACAACATTTAAATACCCGCTTCTAGCTCACCACTTTGTTCTGGCCTTGAAAAACTGATCTCCTTCAATGATGAATATAGACTTGCCTTTTAATAACTCATTTGTTTATGACTACCATCCATGACATATATTGTTTTCTGTTTCCTGCAGTCACATACAACTGCAATGTCTAGCTTTGCTCAGCCACTTCCAACTAGTCACTTATTAATCCTTGTTAGAATGCAGTCATTCAACTTGCTGTTTATTAATATAAACACACAGACATGAAACATAATCTTCCTATGGGTGACTGGTCACTTCTGAATGCTCTCATTGGGTGTTCCCCCATGAGTCTTTTACCATGCAATTGCCCTGCCTCATTCACTGAATTTTAGAGGGAGGACAGCTGACAAGCCCTCAGTGGCTTATTAGGCATGGTGATTTGCGGCACCTGAGGGTGCCACCTTACCAATTCAAGCCCCCATGGCTTCTTGTGTTGCCTAAACCCAGCAAGGGTGGCTTGGGGTGGTTAACAAGGTTCAGACTACATGATAACCCACACTCAAGGGTTGAGTATGGGTTGTTATTGAACCATAGTTTGTTGTTGAAACATGGGTTATGTTGTCTGAACCCAGCCAAGATAACAAACCACAGTGTGAACCCACAGTTCACAACCCAACAACAAACCATGGGTTCTCTTCATGGGTTGCTCATGGTTAACAAGCCATGGCTTGTTAGCTCAGCTGGGTTCAGACAACATGATAACCCACATTTCAACAACAACGATGGTTCAACAACAACCCACATTCAATCCATACTCAACCCCTGAGTGTGGGTTATCGTGTTGTCTGAACTCAGTGAATGACTTTCACTTCTAAGCCTCCTGTGTTTTCCCATTAGCTTTTCCCATCTTTTTTTTTTCCTTTGGCAAGTAATCGCTTAAAGAAGAAAAGATACACTAGCTGCATAATGCCATTGGATTTGTAGCACTAGGAACCGTCCATCTGGAAGCACCCAGTGGTTTAATATAACCAACATAACTGGCTTTATAGATGTAAGGTGAAGAAAAAGAGAAGAAGTGGCAGCAAATCACAAAGAAAACATAGGGAGAGCCAGTGACCTGGTTCGCATGATCACCACAGCCCTCAGTGGCTTATTAGCCATGGTGATTTGCGGCACCTGAGGGCACCACATTACCAATTCAAGCCCCCATGGCTTCTTGTGTTGCCTGAACCCAGCGAGGGTGGCTTGTTGGGGGTGGTTAGCAAACAACCATGCAACAGGCCATGGGTTTGGAGTGGTTAACAAAGCATGGCAACAAGCCAACCTCACCAGGTTTGGATGACATGAAAAGTGACACCCGCTGAGGGTAATTATGCAAATCAGCTGGCATGTGACCAGCATGTGCACAGTGGTTAACAAGCAATTGTGGCTTGTTAACCACCCTGTGATTGCATGAACTAGATGAATGTTAGCATGGGGAATAGGGCTGAGGAAACCTGGGTTCAAATTCCCACTCAGCCACAAAGCTCACTGGGTGACCTTGGGCCAGTCACTATCTCTCAGCCTAACCTACTTCACAGGGTTGTTGTGAGAATAAAATGGAAAGGGAAGAGCCGTGAGCTCCTTGCAGAAAAGTAAAGGAATGCCATCCTTTTAAATTTCCTTTTTGAAATCCCTAATATACGACAAAGGGTGAAAGAACCACCCACTTCCTCGCACATGGGCTTCAGGTTAAAAGAGCAACACAAGATCCCTATTCTCAAAGCTAGAAGAGGAGCAAACACTCCCAAATACAAAGAACACAAATATGGGTATGTCATCATAGTTTCTTCCCTTCCTAGAACTGGTGACATCATTCTCTGTGTAGCAGTAGCCTACAGACATGAAAGTCACTTACTCTGCCTTCTTTTTCTTACAGATACACTCTGTAATTTAATCCACATGCTGCTGCTGAGGGAAGGAAGCTAGCCATGGCTTTCCAGAGGAAATAATTCTCATAGGAAAAATATTAATCTTATCAGTGAAGTATACTAAACATTTTCACATGTTTGTTAGGCAGTGTTCTTTTTGTTATCACAGAGTGCAAAGTTCAAAGGAGGGTAAGGATCTTACCACCTACCTTGTGTATTCTGTCTATCTGTGATAGGGCTGGCATCAGGAGCAGGCATGGCTAGCCACACCTCAGCAGGACAGGGACCACACCTCAGCAGGAGCCCACTGACAAGAGGGTGCCTTGCTGAAGGACCCTCTGAAAAACCTGGAGCTGGCACTGATCACACCACACAAATGTAGAATTTGTTTGAGTCTTCTGGCATTTGCTCCAATACAAGGCAGCTGAGGAAAGTGACTGCAGTCAAGAGTTACCTTCGAAATGTTGCTGGACATATTGGGGGCGCACGTTTCATCTCCTCCCCTAACACTGTTGACCAGGAACTCTCAATCCACATTACTACGGCCAAAAATGATTGCCTGCTGAAACAGGGAGGTTGGTGATAGTTTTGACAGAGGTAGCAGTAGGCATAGAGAACCCACTGGTTCTACCAGTCTTCATATTCCTGCCCAATAGACTTCAGATATCTTGGTAATGCTGTGGAGTGACCGAGAGATCCTAAATAAAAGCCTTCCCTAATATTTGACTGTTTTAAATTAAACATTCTTGGAAACGCAAATATCCTAAGAATTAACCATACATTGGGGCATACGGCAAGCCATTCGAGTTGGAGATTTGAACAAATTTTCTGACATCTCAGATATTAAAAACTAGATCTTGGGTTGCATCGGAACCTTGCCCGGAAACTGCCAATCAGTGTTCATAAATCATAAAGTGTTGGTTATTACCTTTAAAGCCCTACATGGTTTGGGTCCAGGCTACCGACGGGTTCGCCTTCTCCCGTACAATCCACCCTGCACACTCAGGTCCTCTGGGAAGAATTTACTTCAGCCAGCCAAAACTAGGCTGACGGGTATTACCCAGAGGACCTTTTCTTCTGCTGCTCCCAGATTATGGAATGGCCTGCTGGAGGAGATTTGTCAATTTAGCAGTATCTTAGAATTTAAAAAAGGCATAAAGACTCTTCCGGCAGGCCTATCCGGCAGAATTTTAGGATGCTTTTAAGATGCTTTTAAAATGCATTTAAGATGTTTTTAAGATGTTTTAAGATGTTTTATAATGTTTTTAAGTAGTTTTAAGATGTTTTAATAGTACGTGTTGTGTTTTGATTAGTTTATGTATTTTATATTTTTGTTGTTCCCCGCCTCGATCTAGACGGAGAGGCGGGTAAGAAATAATAATAATAATAATAATAATAATAATAATAATAATAATAATAATAATAATTATTATTATGAGAGAAAGGTAGTTCAAAAAGGTAACCAGAGAAGAATAAACTCAGCTTTGAATACAGGGAATGTAAAGAAGAAGAACCTATCGACTAGTCGCAGAGGCGGTCGAAGAGGAACTGAGGAGACGGGCGGGAGCCACGCTAAGGAGCACGTGCGAGGGGGAGGGGCTCCCACCCGGCTCATCTCAGCTAAAGAAGTTTCCGATCGATCTCAGCGCAGGCGCAGAGAACCCATATGTGTGTGAAGCACAGAGACCACGAAGAAGAAGAACGTGGCTCTCCAGTGCTGGCTTTAGGTTTTTGAGGGCCCTTGGACAAGACACCATCCATGGGCGCCCCCCCTCAGTGAGTCTACTTTCTCACAGCCATTGTCACCAGCTGCTGTTGCTCCTCACCTTCTTTCTCATGATGGCTACGACTTGACAGGCAGTGAGCCAGTGAACAAGTAGGTGGTGGCATCTACTGCTCCTCCTTCACACCACCTATGTTGTCTGGGACAGACAAGAGGCAGGTGAGCAAGCAGGTTGGAAAGGCGAAGAGGAAGAGCAACTCCAGGTGGCTGTTGTTATAGTGGGCCCCTGCTGGAGTGTGGGCCCTCGGCAGGTGCCCAAGCATGCCTGCTCTTGACGCCAGCCCTGTGTCTCTCAGTCAGTAGCTTTAATTTTAATTTTCAATTAATTGGTGCAGCTTATTTCTTTTATTGTTGTGTTTTTTGTGTTTTTAATTTATTTGTTTTTATGCTATGTTTCAATTTAAGATTTCGTTAATCTGGATTTTATTGTTAGCTGCCTTCTGTACCATTTTTTGGGTAGAAAGGCAGGATAGAAATTAATCAATCAATGAAGGGCACAATCCTATGCATATTTAAACAGAAAGGCAGCCTACAACTCCCAGTACTCTGTACAACAACCCTGAAGGTTGGTCTTAGCTTCTCTGGATGGGCTTGATTAAGATATTGCCAGCTGGCTTCAGTTAATCTGCTTTCACATAAAAAATAAACAAGATTGTAAAAATTATTTGCACAATAAAAGGGAATTGTAGGCCTTTTTTTTTTTTTTTTGGTCTAAACATGCATAGGATTGTGCCTTAATTAAACATTCTCACTGGCCATCTGCCATTATGGGTACTCCGATAGTTATATTCATATCACAACTGTGAATGTTGACTTCAAATAAATACTAGGCCAACATCCAACTATGTCCATCTGCCAACAGGGTGGTTTCCCTCTTTTCCTCTTTCCCCCTGCAGCTCCCTGTGTTCCCCTCAAATCTGCTCTGGAGGATTGGGGGACTCTCTGGAGAATATTTTGGGGGAACATGGGGGTTACGTGGAGGAGGAGAGGGTGAGAAAGTTCAATGGCATGAACAGACTTCCACTTGCGCACCGTTGAAGGTAGCTGTAGCTTCTGAGGAATATTTTATTCTACAATGATAAACAGACCTCAGAAATAAAAGCATTTGTCTTCTCAGTCACATTGGAGGCCTTCAGCAAAATGTTAACCTTGGTACAATTCCAGTGACAAATAGAATGTTTACAATAACCAGAGAACTCTCATATCAAACTGTTTCGGGGATGGCCACTCTCTTAGCACACCATGAATAGACTGTAATTTATATCTTATCAATTGTTTTTTTGTTTACATGCTTCAACGTAGGACAGAATTTCTGCCTTAAAAAACACATAGATTATTTCAACATGCAAAGCCAAAACAATTTGTGGCACATCTTTAAGCAAATTTTGAAGGAACTTATTAATGTTTTGAAAGGTGGCTCTTTAAGCCTAATGCCACCAGCTCACGAATGGAAAAAAGGAGTGGAAACATACAAAATGTGTGTGTTTATTTCATATGAAAATGGTCCAATTTTACTGTTTTATCACACTGAAAAAAAAAATTCATTCTTGCATTCTGGCATTTCTTTCTGTAGAAATGAAACTGCTTATATTGTGTGTGTTTTTAATGCCTTCTGATGATCTGATTGGTGAATTGTACATCATAAAGGAGCAGGATATTGCTGCTAAGGTAAGATGATTCAAGCTAACCTTTTCATCTGAAAAAAACACCCCTTTTGTGGGTCAAATTGTTCATCCTGCATAACACAAAATGTTTCAACATCTGCCTTCCAAGGAATGTTGCTAACAGTGTGGGAGTGACCAGTGAGTCATTTGAAGGGGCTTTAGCAGGATTCAGAACCCAATCTGCAGTTCTTAGGATCCAAGCCATAATATTGTGGCATTTTTACTTTTTTATTTTGGCTCACAAAAGGATTTTTAAAAATATTTCTAGCTGGGAAATTGTTATTACATATCAGCCATAGAGCAGAAGGATAATATAAACACAGACTAATTTTTTTTAAAAAAAGAAAGAGATGCATATATGGAGGGTGCTTGATTTCTTTTTAATGGTGAAATGCAGAGAAGAGTGTACAAGGACAAAAAATTCCCCACAAATAATTGTGCAGAAGAAAGCTCTTTTCTTCTACTATTCTGTCTTTAAAAACATGCACGTCTCAAGCAAGTTGTGCAACACCAATGGCACACTGCCCTTTAGTACCCAATTCACTTCTTCAACTGTAACTGATTTCTAGACACTTTGGTTTATTACTCTTTGCCGATCTTAAAGACGTGTCGGACTAAACATTTCCATTTCGTTGCAACATTTCCATTTAACCAAATCTCTGATCATTTGGATAGGTACGTAGCCTTGAAGAGTCCAGTCTTGCTCCCCCAGCATGTGGACGTGCAGGAAGAGCATGTTGCAGGGTGTGTCCCCCAACAGGAGTGAAGCAGAACTCCCCCTTCCTTGATGCACTGCACCGGGCAAGCTGCAGCAGTGTCTGAACGCTCCACTGCAATCCAATGTGCGCAGGCTATTCTCCAAAGGGATAAGTGCTAGGCCTTCTGTGGGTCCCAAGGATAAACAGACAGTTGGGTGGTCCTGTGTGGAGCATGGAACTCCCCCCCCCTCCTGCTTGAGGAGGTACAGTGCTTGTCTTGAATGACACACACAGGCAGGCATGACTGTGGCTCACTTGGTGCAGTGCTGGTATGGAAGGGAAGTTTCTCCTGGGCTCCTATTGAGACCTGTTCCATAATCTAGACAGGGGCTCTCCAACCTTGGGTCCCCAGATGTTGCTGGCCTACAGCTCCCAGCATACCCAGCCAGCATGGCTAATGGCAAGGGATTCTGGGAGCTGTAGTCCAGCAACATCTGGGGACCCAAGGTTGGAGAGCCCTGATCTAGATTCTGCATGCATGTGCACACACAGTCTGGGGAGGTGTCCTAAATGAAGTTTGCTCCACCTTTAAGAAATGTTCATTTAAAAACAATAGTTCTATTCCTTTTTTCTTTTGATACCCTACCACACCCACTGCTGTGTTCACTCTCAGGTCTTGTGGATGTGTCAAACTGAAAGAAAACAGATTGTGGGGACAGAATAACAAATAGAAGATGGAGAACAATTTTTCACGGGCTCAGCTGAAGATAGATTCAGTGAGTTGATTAACAGGAGGCAGAACTAGGTTAAAAGTTAGAGTCAGGGGACCTTATCAG
The DNA here is from genome assembly GCA_021292165.1 of Shinisaurus crocodilurus. NCBI lineage: Eukaryota > Metazoa > Chordata > Lepidosauria > Squamata > Shinisauridae > Shinisaurus > Shinisaurus crocodilurus. The sequence goes on along the minus strand of CM037877.1, from coordinate 25,906,660 downwards.
GAGTAGCTCAAGAGAAGAAAAAGCTGGCTGGGGATGAAATGTGAGGTCTCATTCCAAGATGGTTTCCCAAGGAAAGCATGGCCTAGTGTGCTGAAGATATTCAAAAGCAGGGAGGTACTTCTATACAGAGGCCTGTCCCTTTCATGCCCTGTCCATTCTCTTCCAGGAAGGCTAATCTGACCCCATCTGTATCCTTTTTGTAGAGTAGGGATTGTTTCACTCAATGGCTCAAACGAATGACAGTCCCACAGTTCCTTCTTGCTGGCGCTCTGTAAATATTTATGTTAACAACTTCGAGAGTGCTTGCTGTGTGAGTCTGCTGCAGCAAAAACAACAAAGGAAGTTGAGGCGCAGATTTATTATGAGTCCGTATGTCTAGAATCTTCTTCATCAGGCATATGACATGTTATCCAACTGTTGCAGACATTACCTCTCAAATTACATGGCCATTTTGGAATTGTTTTCCTCTATACCCATGTATGGTATATGTCAAACTTCATGTTATCTTAATTATGTAGCTTGTAGCTGACTCTTCTCTTGCTTTCTTATTCAATAGTAAGTGTGCACAGCATCAGTTTGGATTGGGACCAGCATCGTGTAACTGGAGGGGAGGATTAGGCCTTCCTCTCCAGCCATCTGCTTCCCCAAAATACTCCCTACACACACACACACACACACAGATTTTTAAGAAGGAAAAAAGTCTTCATCGATGCCACATGCAGTTACTTTTGAGTAAGAAAGCAAGAGAGGAACCAGCTATACAATATGTAATTAATATAATGTGTAGTGTGAAGCTATGTATGCCTGTCAACTGAAGATAACAAAAGATAAAAAATGCCTGTCAACTTGAAGTTAACAAAAGCTTATGCCATAATAAATTTCAGCCTTTAAAGTATCACAAAATTCTTCAGTGCATTTATCTGTCACATTTGCATGCTGCCCTTCTTAAAAATAACTTGAGATAATAAATGTGGATAAATAACCCTGTGTGATCAGTCAGGAAGATTTGCTCAAGAATATCCAGAAAGCTCCATGGCCAATTTGCACCTCGGTTTCCCACATTCAAACCTAATGGCTTAGCCACATAGATATACTGCCTCTCAGTGCTGATAAAAATAGACATGCCATCTTGGTTGGCAAGTGCCACTCTGCTTAAATGTTAATACGCTATGATGTCCTAAACTTTACGGCAACTTGGGGCCTAAAGTCCAGTTCACACTTTGCACTAGCATGTAGGTTGTATATGGCATGTTATACATGGCATGTAGGAAGTGAGTCTTGGCTCATACTCGCTTTCCTAACATGCACAGAACATCTAGTTCTATAGGGCCTATGCCCATAAATGTAGATGGTATGCTCCACTTGCACTAACTGTCTACAGCAAAGAAGGTGTAGACATCATGCAAGCAGGGCTTACTTCTTTTTACACATGAAGGCCACAGTTCATGCTAGTGTATGCAGAGCTAGTGTAGTGGCCTAGAGATTGAGATCCAGCTCAACTAGAATTAGGAAAGCTCTGGTTTAAATCCTGCGGTTTGTCATTCTCTGTGAACCAGCCTTTAGCAGACTGCAGACAAAGATTCAGAAAGAAAGAAAGAAAATAATAAACAAACCATGCTCTTGAAATAGGGAAGAAGGTAGAAAGGATAGCAGGAAAAAGAACAAGTAGATATTGAAATTAAATAATATCCGTACCATGGTTGTGTTTAAAACATCTGCATTACATGCCAAGCTACTCTGAAATGATGAATGCATAGCAAAACATTTACACAGTGCAGAAGAAAAGTGGTATATGTGAAACAAAATAATAATTCTCATACTACATAATGCTGGATGCCAATATACAGCCTACTTTCTCCAGGGCAGCTCAACTGTCTTTAACTAGACTGCTCTGCAGTAAACAGTTAATCGGTTTAGATCCAACATCGCACTAGTGGAAGCCCAGTAGCATGACAGGGCTTCTCGCTCTCTCCTCCATCCTGCAGCCCTCTGCACCACCCAAATATCTGCTCCAGAGGTTTCGCTAGCCCTACGGAGCAAATTCTGATATTGGGTGTGGGGGCTACTGAGGGGGAATTGCCCCCTCCCGTCCCGCTGATGGACCTACCTCCATCAGCGGAATGACAGTGTTGGATACAACTCATAGAGTGCAATCTTCAGGCCATGATCCGAAGCATGTTTATTTGAAAGCATTTGAATGGCATTTCCTTCTCTGCTTAGTGATCCCAATCCAGCTAAATTCAATTGTGACTGTTCTCCATTGGAACAAGTTAGTCATGCGCATGCCTATATTCTAGTACCTACAGTGGGACTTCTTCACTCATGGCTCAATTTAACTGGATTTGGCCCATTGTGTTTAGGATCAGGCTATCAGTGTTTTTATAAGAATTTAAACATTCCATCTATTTCAGTGTATTCCTATATAACAGTGTACACAGTAGTGTTCGAGACACTTATAATAACTACTGTTTAAATAATTCCTCAAGTAATAAGTAGCAAAAAAATAAGGTGTGACTTGTAATGTTAAGGACTGGTGCCTATTCTACACTGTATCTACAGGTTACAGGTTACCTCGTTTTATTGTAGTCCTGCTTTGGTTCTTATTGCTTGTAATGCATTTAACTTTGGGAGTCTAGCACACATGTGATCCCAGATCTACCCCACTTGCCTATCCCTGGGCAACAGGACTCTTAAAAACATGTGAAGACAGAGTTTGTTGTTGTTTAAAGCATTATCAAACTGCAACAACAAAATTGCTGGTGGGAAATGTATAGTGTTCTCCAGCCTTCCCCAACCTGCAGCCTTCCAGATGTGCTGGATTACAACTCTCATCATCCCCAGCCAGTATGGCCACTTGCCATGGTAGCTGGAGATGATCGGAGTTGTAGTCCAACACATCTGGACTGGAAGGCACCAGGTTGGGGAAGACGGGTGTACTGAAATGAAACTGTGTGACTGTGATGATGAATTAATGTGGTGAATTCCTACCATGTGCACACCTGTGGCAAGTTGCCAATTTCATGCTCATGCTCATGTACAAGGAGCCAGTTAAAAAAACTAGCTGCTCTGTAGCCCTCTAGCAATAAGACTACAGGGACATTTGGAATTTGGCCTTTTTTTCAGGGCGGGGGGAAAAGGTCTTTTGGTGTACAATCAAAATGCTTCTTTACATTTCCAAAATTCCAGTGGACTGATTAAATTAATAACAAATATTTAAGTAAATATTCCATTCCAAGCCACATGCATGAGAGGCTGTTTAATGGATGGTGCTATTTGAAAAACAAACAAACAAACAAACAAACCTCACTGTGAGTCAATTAATTGATCGATGGGGAAATGTTTTACAGTCACCAGCACCATCAAGTTCACACAAGCACCAATATATATTTTACATCCCTGGAATGTCTGAAAAGGTGAATGCAAATTTGATCACCCTTTCAAATAACAAACATCCTCAATGGTGAAACCACAGGAACTCAGTTCATCCATGTACACACACACACACTCACAGCACCTTTTGTACAGTAGTGGGTGAACAAAAAGAGTCAGGAGAGCAAAAGCAAGCACCAAGAATGCACACATAACATCTAGGACAGTGTTCTCCAACCTTGGGTCCCCAAATGTTTTTGGCCTACAACTCCCAGCATGCCCCAGCCAGCTACCCAAGGTTGGAGAACACTGATTTAGGATGTTCATGTAAGGAACAAATGCTGGATTTTTGTCAAAACCTATTTGTGTGTCTCATTACCAATTACAGTAGGGAAACCTTCCCTTTTCAAAGCTGTACCTATTGCATTTACACTCATTCCTGGGTTAACTCATTTGCAGGCCAGCTCAGCACTGGCCTGCAGCAGATAGGTTGCATAGGTATGGCCTAAAGCAGGTGTGCACAACCTGCGGGCTCCCAAGGGTGCCCTTCCCTTCCCACTACTGCTGAATTTCCCCCTGCCACTGTATTCTCTATTCCCTTCCCCAGAGATCCCCACACGGAGTGCTCTTTCCCTGCCACCACAAGCAGCAGTGAAAGAGAGGTCAGTATCACTATTGCTGGGGGGGGGGCTGCGTGTGTGTGAGTCTGTGTGTGTATATGTGTATGCGCGTCCGCATCTGTGTGCGTGCGTGCAAGTGTGTGTGTGTGTGCGTGCAGCCCCCGATCCCTCAAACCAGCATCACATGCGGCCAGTGGAAGCTGGTGGGTCCAATGTCAGTGGGCGGGCCGGTGTATCCACTCCGGGTTGTAGTCTGAACTTTTAAGGAGCTACCCATGGGGCTGAACCTGTTTTGGAGATCGGGTTGAGCAACAGATAGCACTTTTGAAGTTCAGACTAAAACCCAGAGTGGATACATCACCCCACTGACATTGGACCCACCAGCCTCCGCTGCCCATGTGGCCCTTGGGGCCGCAAAGGTTGTGCACTCCTGGCCTAAAGCAAGAATGACCACGCTCTTTTCAGAGTGTTTTGTTGCACTCCCTGCCCACCAAATTAAATATCTACAGGTTTTATATTTGCTCAGGAAGTTTTCAGTAAACACTGCCACCTCTAATATATACATGAAAGGATTCGAGAGCAATCCCATGTTCCCTGGAGATTGTCCCAGGGACCATAGGATTCTTGGTCTTGGAGTCCCCACTCCAAGGCCGTAGACACTTCTATGACCCCAGAAGGGGGACTCCACAATCCAATCCCTCCCCTTTCCCTCACAGCCACCGTGGAAAGAACTGTGGTGTCTGCATTACGAGGTTGCAAAAGCATCCTCGGAGGACCTCGGAGAGGTCCAAAAGGGGGCCTTGTGGTGTGCAGGGAGGGGAGGACAAGATACAAGAAATCCTATGGCCTCTCCAGTGCCAGTGCCAGCCCCAGCCCCGCACCTCTGCATGTGGGCTCAGAGGCCCATCAAGAGGGTGGTGGTGGGGAAACACCAAAGGAAGACAGAGAGGTGAGAATCTCCCACCCTGCTGCCTAATTGGAAGCCTGCAAGATTGTAGGCTTCTGTCCAATGATGGCACAACCAGTAGGACTGTGCCCTTAATTTACCAGGAGTCATCATCAATATTTTTGGAGACAGCAGCGATCACACATGCAGGCAAGTGTTCACATACAGACCATTGGTTATCATGGGAATAACTTGACAGGGTCTATAGAGGAATGATAAATGGCTGATTTGGTTCAGGTAGACACATGTCCTGAATGGAGCAACACTATGACCAGCTATAGGCATAAGAGCAAACCATAGTTTCCCCTTATGTGAACGAACCACAGCTAACCTTGTACTCTTCCCCTGTCTGCTTTCACATCCACATGGAGACTGGAAGCTTTTGCTGCCAGTTGTAAGCTAATCACAGTTTCCCATGGCATCCCAACTCGGGGTACTATTTAAACTATGTTTTAGGAACAAGGTAGGATCTGAAACCAGGGTTTCACCCCAGCTTCTTCTCATTAACCATAGTTTAAGCAAAGCACAATTCCCTGAGTTCAGACATCATGGGGAGCTGTGGTTCATTTAAAACGGAGAGTGGCAGTGTCCAGTTTCCTCTTGTGAGTGCAAAAGAAGAGGAGGGGGAGGTCATGATCCCAAGACAAGTCTTGTGCACATCACAGAAACCCGTAAGTTCCTGTTATGTCTGAACCAGACATATATCTTTCTGACAACAACTGAATTCTATTTTGTGAAGTAACCTCCATCTATACACCTGCATGCATTAGGAACACAGGAAAGCGCCAGATACCAAATCAAACCATTGGTCCATCTGGCTCGCTAGTGTCTACACTGACTGGCAGTGGCTCTCTAGGGTTTCAGACAGGTGTCTTTCCCAGCCCTACCTGGAGATGCCAGGGAACTGAAACTGAGACACAGCAGGGCTGGGACCCCCTAACTCTGGTTCATGAGAAGCCGACTTATACCGAGTCAGAGATCGGAGATCCTCAGTCCAGTATTGTCTCCACAGACTTGCAGCTAGGGATGTACGAACGGAGCGAAAGCCACTTCGTGTGCATTTTGCGGATTTTGGGGTGGCTTTTGTTCTGTTGTCTGCCCATTGATGGACTTGGAATTTGCGCAAATGCATTCGTGCATATTTGCACAAATCAGCCAAAAATATGCAAAACTCCCCAGACGGCGTGTTTTCATGCTTTAGTCTATGGGGCGATTTGTGCATTTTTGGCAATTTTGACAGCTAAATTTGCGCAAAAATACACAAAATAAAAAAATAGGTCTGGAAGTCCCATGGACTCTGCTTGGCCTGGGAAATCTGGTCTGCTGTGGAATCTGTGGGGCGGACTTGGAGAAATCTGGACTCATTTGAATCCAGTGAGGGTTTTCCCCACATCCCTACAAGTTGCAGCAGCTCTCCAGGCTTTCAGGCAGCCCTACATGGAGATGCCAAAGATTGAACCTGGAATCTTCTGCATGCAAAAGCATGTGAACTGCCACTGAACTATAGCCCTTCCCCAGCTATACTCATGAGAAACAGAAGCTGCCAGAGTTACACAGTGTTCAATGCAAAGCTTGGGAGGTATCGCCTCTCTCAAATTCCATAGTGCATTTTGATACATTCTGAGGGTTCTTTTCCAGGCAAGCGTGTGCATAGCTCAAACTTACAGCATAACCAAGGTTTGGAATTTGGGCTTAGTGAGGTACCCAAGTTCTGAATTTTTACGTTTTGAAAATGAGAAGGAAACTGACCGATTCCATCCCTTCACCCCTGGTTTGGGAAGACGAAAGATCGAGATTACAATACATATCAAAGACTGACCCCAAATCCGTTATTTGGAGGTACATCCCATTCAGTTCAGTATAACAAGCTTCCATGCAAATGTGCATGGAACAGCAGCCCTGGAGGTGTGCCCTAAAAAAGAGCAACAATTTCGAAAATATTGCTTGGGATCTAAAGAGCTACATAGGCTGATGTGGTTTTTGGACTTGCTTTCAGTAGATCTCCCCCACTCCCGCCCCGCCAGTATCACAAACTGCTTTTAAAACTCTTCTCAGTTTCAAAAGTAGTTTGCCTGTCCATGTGGAAAGGTTGCTTGAAAGATCCTTTGGCTGGACACACAGAACTAGCTGCATGGATCTGTCAGTCCTGGCCATCTCAGAAAAAGAAAAGAAAAATGCATTTCCTCCCCGCACTATCCATTTCTGTCTTTGGTTTGTCAGGTTCCCCCCCCCTTTCTTTTTTTTTTTTTAGTGTTAGGCATTCTGTGTTGATGTAAAAGAAAACTTTGTGACTACCTAGATTACACTAAGGAAGTGTTTTACAGTCACATTTCTGTGGAAGACCTGAGGACAGATGATTTTAGAATTGTGACACTTCTTTCTTCATGGTTTCTCTTCTCATTTCTCCATTTTCTTCCTTAATGGCCTGTTGAAAAATCCAGCCTGCACGGAAAGAAAGAAAAATCTTAATTCAGCCTGGAAATTTTACAGGCACAAGTGCAACCTGGAACAAAATGTTGTGGTATGGCATGTTCCTGTTTAGGGTTCCCATGCTATCTTCATGCCGTTTCCCCTTCTTTCTCATTTTCCATTTCCCCCCACAACAGTCAGTCAGCATTCCATGGCCACTCAGCATGCTCTGTCCTCATTGGGCTGTTTTTGGTTTCCCACCTACGGCTTAGGGGTTTTTCTCTAAAGAGTTTTTGCAGTTCTGAAACCATTGGGCCTGCTGATACTTCCCTCTTGGGTGTGGATGGTGCCAATTTGGGTACATAAGGATCCACATTCAGAGTCTGACATTAGTATGTAGGATGTGCTACTATTCAAATTAGCATTTTAATCTCATGTGTTATTTTCGCACTAGAGACGGCTGGGTTCCTATGATCACCAGGGAAAAGAAGCCACATTGGCTTCTTTCCCCCACTGCTGCACATGCCGGTTGCGTGCTGCACGATTTGCCTAATTACCCTTATGGTGAGCAGGTTGCTGTTTCATCCGAACCTGGCAAGGTGCAGGGTGGAGGGGATACGCTTCCAAACCACTCCAGAACCCTACAGGAAGCCATGGGTTCTGGGGTGGTTTCGGAGCCACCCCCACTGTGCTTCTCGCTGGGTTCAGGAGACGTGACAACCTGCATGCCGCGAGGCTAATTACGCAAATCACACAGCATGCGACCAGCATGCTCGGGGGCGGGGAAGTCACCGTGGCTTCTTTTCCCCAGTGATCATGCGAACCTGGCCAGAGAGCCTGTTCACACAATCACAGAGGTGGCTGATTTCCCCCACCACACGGCCAGAAACACCTCTCGTGTTTTCCCACTACCCCTTCTGTCTTTTTTCTTTCCAGAAAAATATTCCGTTATGGAAGAAAAGATGGAATAGTTGCACAATGCCTTTTGATTGTTGGTTGGTGCCAGGAGCCCTCCATTTCAAAACATCCTATATTGCAAATTCATTAACGGAAAACATATATAGCTTTTACAGTAGTTGAACTCTCTTGGCCTCTCTCAAAGAAACCTGGAAATTGTAGTCTGTTGAGGACGCTGCTAACACATTTCTGTTAGTGATCCCTAACACAGTCACACAGGACAGAAGGAATGACTGTTAAAACTTTTCCAGTTTGTAAGGTAGATATACTTTTAGTTTTTACTACTTCGTTCAAATATTTGTGGAACTTGGGGAAGTTGGAAGGAGGGGAAGAGAGAGAGAGAGAGAAATGCTCTATGTCTGTAGAGGTGTTGCCATCAAAAGGCAATGACATTTGAATCACCTATTTGTTGTTATAAAATACTAGAAATAAGACACTTTAGGCATGTTAATAACATCAGAAACTGAATTAATAACTACTTCATAGTACAACACCTAAGAATGGTCTAAATCCAATGCAGAGTAAGGCATGCTTAAACTCATTGACTTCAGAAGGCTTAAGTACGCCTCTGTGTTGGATTTAGGCCATAGGTATTTGATTAAAATTATGCATACAAAGTGCGTCTTCTTTCTGTCAGTCTTCACCATTAGTTTCTTCCTTTAGCTTTGACAAGGGTGCCCTCTTGTGGTCAAATGCTTAATAACACCAAGATGTTAACTACAAATGGGTGTCATCAGGAAGGATATCACTTTATGCACTGGGCTTGTTTGCACGTCACCCTAAGCCACCCTGAGAATAAGCAGCGGTGTTGTTCACTAACCAACCCACGCTACTCCCGACAGTGAATATTGATGACAATCTATTGCAAACAATGCTTTGTCTAAATGGAGCAGGGGGTCATCCCAGCTCCTTTGGAACTCAAATATGTTTCCCTAGATTTATAATAACTGAAACTGAATCCCCTAGCCTAGCTGGGTGCAGGACCCTCCAGACAGGCCTGTGGTTTACGCTGGCTCAGCTTGTCTGAGCGTGGAAAGCTAAGCAGGGTCAGGCCTGGTTATTACTTGGATGGGAGACCCCTCCTCTAGTTTCCTGCATTGAGCAGGGGGTTGGACTCGATAGCCTTGTAGGCTCCTTCCAACTGTATGATCTATGAAATCTATGTTGTTGGACTACAAATCACATCTTCCCTGACTATTGGCTATGCTAGCTGGGGCTGATGGGAATTGTTTCTCTACCCCTGCTAGGCCATTGTAAAGTTTAATTTAAAAATAAATCTATAGAAAAGCATCAGTATTTTGAAATGCGGAGGGAATATTTGCCCCCTTTAAAATGGATGTTGTATTTATTCCATTATTAGTTATATACAAACTAGAACTATGTAACACTTTGTCTTCTTAGCTTGCCCGGAAGATAGTTAGCAAGCACATGTATCTTGAATCATTATCAACACTACTTATTATCATACCAGAAATGAATACTTTAAAAAACCTACAGAGGTGATCATTTGAAATAGTAACAATGATAACAATATTACTGCTGCCACTTATGCAATAATGCGGAGGCTCAAAGCTGCCTTTGTAGGTATGATAATTGAGCAATCAGGTTTTTCTTTATTACTTTATCTCCCAGTCCTGAATCTCACTGATGTTTTTTTTTAAAGAATCCTGATTTACACTGGAGGGGGAAAAATCATAAATACCAAAGCTTTCTGAAAATCTAAATGGGGAACAAAGAAAACAAACACCTTACCTTCCACAATGCAAATATAAGTAGTGTAAGAATCAAAAGTCCAGCAAAAACACTCAGCAAAATAACCCATAATGGTACACGGCCAGGAAGAAGCTCTCTTGAAATGTTAATAGTGGTCTGAAAATTATTGCAAAAACAGTCACCATTTCTTTAAAACAACAACAACAGCAGCAACAACAACAACAACAACAACAACAGAGAGTCAAATCACATCTGCAGTTACTCTGGCTTAACTTTTAGAAGTATAACATAGTATAATATATTGTTAAAGCTTTTAATTTGGTTTCATTTTTAAAGTTTCTAAACCAGATATAAAAAGTATGGTTTTCATACTGCTGGTGGGGGAGAATATGCCTGCACACCTCCATCATGAAAGAAAGACAGATCCATCCATGGCTACTAGTCGTGATGGCTACATATACTACCTCCAGGAGCAGAAGTAGGAAACCTCTGAACACCAGTCACTGGGGAGCAACAGCAGGAGCCTGATACATTGCCCTCATGTCTTGTGTATGGGCTTCCTAGAGGCATCTGGCTGGTCACTGCAGGACACAGGATGCTGGACTAGACATACCTTTGATCTGATCCAGCAGGGCTCTTCTTATGTTCTAAATTTTAGAACATAAGAAGCTGGCTGATGGCACAACTGGCTTTTATGCCTGCTTCTCATATCTCATTCCCCATGCAGGGAATGAGAAGCAGCAGTGAGTGAAGTGCGCTTGCAGGAGTTCCAACTGAGCCGCTCCCCCTGCCAATTGGAATCTCCTTGTCATCTCCAGTCTGTGACTCCTCCCCCTTCCCTCTCCCCAAGCCCCGCCCCGTGGCCTGGAGACTGCCAGACAGGAGCTTGAGGAGGGGAGGGAGCCCAACCCACTGTGGGCTGGATGGGGACCATCTCAGGCTGTATTAGGCCCGCAGGCCTAAGGCTCCCCCCTCAACTCTGTTCTTAAACTGGGTTCACATAGTAAATTAGCATGAAAGGGAAAAAGCTAGCTGATAGATAGCCTTTCTACTAGACATGCTAGATATCTAGCCTGCAAATATGTATCTAATCTATCTGTCTATCTATCATCTATCTAATTTTTACTTGCTAGGGATGGGAACATGGTCCTCCAGATGTTGTTGGATTGTAGCTCCCATCAGCCCTACCCAGCATACCCAATGGTGAGGGCTGATGGGAATTGCAGTCTAACAACACCTGGAGGGCCACAAGTTCCCCATCCCTGTTTTCTCATGTACCTTGGCTCTTATTCCGTGAGATGAATGGGTAGTGCATTGGGAGCATTTTCTGAGCAGCACATCAAAAATGTTTAAGAACATATTCCCTAGTTCTTGTGGGCAGTTGAGGTGGCCTTCAAGAGCTGTACTCACAGGTAAGTATGCAAACACACTTGTGAGTAAGCCCCACTGAACACGGTGGACTTACTTCTCAGTAAATATGTATAGGACTGGGTTGCAGTGTTGTAATTTTTTTTTTAAAAAAAAAATCTGAGTCTTAAACATCTTTGAAATTTATTAATTTAATGAAGAATTCTAATTCAGAGCAATGCACCAAAAAGTAGATTACACAACTACTTTTCCATATCAGATGAAAACCCAATGAACGGTATGTTTTTATTGCCTTTCCATATTATTTTAGTTGCAAACCTGGATAAATATTTATCAAAACATAAATAGTGAGAATGGTACGATGTATTGTCCTTATACACCTGTCAGTAGAAAAAACTTTCACACCTAATTAAAAGAAGAAGAAGCTAAGCTGATTCAAATTCCACAAATGTCTGTAAGACTTCCGCAGGAATCCTAAGCACATAACTAAGTTCCAGGGAACTTAGACAGACTTGTTTCCAAATAAATATCCTTAGGATTGGGTTGTAAATAAATGTCCAGCCAATCTTATGCATAGTTACTTGGAAGCAAGTTCTCCTAAGTTTAATGGGAGTTACCACCTAGTAAGCATGGTTAGGACTGCAGCCTGAGATAATTTTTTCTGGCTTAACTGATTTGTGGATTGAGCTTCCTGTATGTAAAAGAGTCAAGAGGGGCTCACCTCTATTTTTTCATTTTCTTTTTTCAAGATCAGTAATGGGTTTTCACTTTTAAGTAATGCTCTCACAGTGAGCTCTGCACTGTGAATTCTTGCCTAGAATAAAATGGAAGTGACACAACTTACACTCAATTTGATGAAGTTTCAAAATCCAAAGATTTATCATAACAGAATATGATGTCCGCTTGTAAGAGGAAATGTCAGTGGAAGTCTGCAGCAGCATGAAAGTGAGCCTTGCTCGCTGTTATAAAAGAGTAATTTGCTACCATGCTCCTTTATTAATCTTAACAAGGAAAGTCAGTAGTATTTTGGCTGATTTAGTGCAGGGCTTTGACTGGCTGTCATGTCTCCCCACCTCCCAGAACTTGACCCAGATAGACAAAGAGAAGGATGCCGAGTCACCAGCAGGGCCAGAGTCAAGGGCAGGCAAGGTTGGGCACCTGCCAAGGGCCCAAATGCCCCAGCAGGGGCCCACTGGCAAGAGCCTCCCCTGGAGCTTCTCCTCCTCTTCACCACTGCAACCTGTTTGTTCACCTGCCCCCTGGTCTGGTCCAGACAATGGTGGATGTGAGGAGGAGGAGCAGTAGATACCACACTGCCTGCTTGCTCACTGACTTTCTGCCTGAGAGGCAAGCAAGTAGTAGCAATGATCAGAAAGAGGATAAGGACCAATAGCAGCTGGTGACAATGGTGGTGAGAAGGTAGACTCACTGAGGGAAGGGGACCATGGAAGGTGTCTTTCCCAAGGGCCCTCAAAAACCTGGCATTGGCACTGGACACAGGACCTTTGCATCCCAGTGTGGGAACAGGAGTCTCAGCTGGCAGGAGGAAACCACCATACACCTTGGTACATGCTGGGTTCAGGAAGACGAGGAAGTGGGGACTGATACCCACCCTACAGCAGGGGTGGGCAGAAGGTAGATCTCCAGATGTTTTGGACTTCAATACAGAAACCACTGCCAGCATGGCCAATGGTCAGGAATGCTAGGAGTTGAAGTCTAAGACATCTAGAGATCTACTTTCTGTCCACCCCTGCCCTAGCGGATATCCTTCTCTCAGACCCTGCTGAATCTTGGGATCAAGCTGTATCCTTGTTTTCCAGTGCTTTCACTTCCCCTCAGTATAGGAATTCCCTCAGTATCATCCCTTGGGCCAAGGAACAAAAATGTCTGCAAACCCAAGTTGAGCTAGTACTAAAACTTTGAGAGTCCATCTCGCAGTGCTGAGCCTTCCTATTCCTAACACTAAATTATTCAGAATTTCAACTTCTGGTGGTGCGCTTTGCTCACCCATAATAATGCTTGCTTTGGTATGAGGGGAAGGAAGCAGGGCACAGGGAGGAGAGTAAATGTCACACCCTCCTTTTTCTTCCCACATCCAGAAAAAAAAGCCTGAATCAGGCATTCAGATTCCAAAGCATGAAGATGGGGAGACGGGGATACATGCTGCACCCCTCTAGTACTGGCTTCCCTGTGTTGGGGGGGGAAGGTCTGAAGCGAACCTGTAACTGTATTTGGCTGGAAGCAGTTACATTGCTCCACGTGACTGCAGAGGATTCCCAATCACATGGAGCCACGTGACCCCATTACAGTTTCAGTTCAGACCTTTCCTATCAACATGGGGAAGTCAGTCTCCTCTCCTCACTTTGGAATCCAAATCTCTGAATAGGCCTAAAGTTATATCTAAAGGTAGAACTCAGTAGAAATTGTTGATATTTCTTGGCTTATAGACACAAGTGCCTATTATATGTATGCGACAGTGGCATAATATCTTTTCAGGCCCCTGAATGAAGAAGGTGATGGGTCACTTACCTTTATAAAGGTAGGTTTCCAGAGTCGGAGTGAAATGTTCACCTGAGTTATATTGGATGGGGCCACAGTACAGTTAATGGATGCACAATCATATGAATCACAGTTCTGTTTAAAGGAACATTGACATATGGTATTAATAAAACATCTGTATGACATAATTGTCCAATTGTATGACATAAAATGGAGAGGAGGAGGAGGATCATGTAAGCCGCCTTGGGTTCCTTGCAGGAAAAAAGGCAGGGTATAAAATAAATAAATGATTGTCCAGAGCAACGTATCTTCAAATATCATGACAACCATCTCCTTTAACCCACGGAAATAAATATCAAATTTCCTGATAGTAACATTAGTGATAATGATGAATTTCATTCTTCATTCAGAAGTGATGCATCGTCTATTATTGTCTCGGTTCAGATAACATGATAACCCACACTCACAGGTTGAGAATAGGTTGAGTGTGGGTTGTTGTTGAACTGTGGGTTGTTATGAAACATGGGTTATCGTGTTGTCCAAACCCAGCTATACTAACCAACCATGGTTTGTTAACCATGAGCAATCCACAGTTCACAACCCAACAAGAAACCAAGAGTTCTCTTCATGGGTTGTTCATGCTTAATAAATCATGGTTTGTAAATGGCTGGGTTCAGACAACACAATAACCCACATTTCAACAACAACCCATGGTTCAGCAATAACCCACACTCAACTCATACTCAACCCTTGAGTGTGGGTTATTGTGTTGTCTGAACCCAGTCACAATCATACTGTAAATATTACAATTTATAGGCAGGTTTTCCACCTAAGAAGGGTCTCAAAGCAGCATACAAACCCCTTCATAAAAATACAATTAACCCCCCCCACACACAAAGAGTGTTTCTGGTACCTTAAAGATTAAAAGATTCATTATGACATAAGCTTTCATAGTCTAGTTCATTAGTGTTATCCTTAGTTGGCAGGTGTGTGTGTGTGAGATATATATATATAGGTTGGATACAGATCCCATCATGTACACAATTAAAAATCAATGACTACGGTAATTTAAATCCCATTAGTTCCAATGGGTCTACTCCAAGCATGACTAAGTCTAGCTCCAACACACACATGTGGTCATGTGCACAGAGAGAAAGAGGGGGGGGAACAGTGGGTCAGTAAGCATGATCAAGCAGCCCACTATGGCTGTGCCACAGTGTGGGTAGGTGGCCATTTTGAAGATTCAAACTTTGAATATTCTTGTCGTCTGAACCCAGCGAGGGTGGGTTGCTGGCATGGTTAACAAGCCACCCACAACCCTAAAACAGCTCATGGGTTCTTCTGGGTGGTTTGTTAACCATACCAACATTGCTGGGTTCGGATGGCACAACAAGTTGCAACTTGAATATTCAAAAGCCACCCAGCATGTTCTGTAATGTGCTGCAACCCATCGTGGCTTAAATAATCCACAGTGGGCTGTGGTGACTGTGCAAACCCGGTCATTGTAAATGTTGTGAAAGTGCATTCTGACCACCACCATTTGGTCCCATGTTTTACCATTTTTTCCCTGTGTACCCATGTCCATACTAGCCCACTGAAGATAACACTGCATGCATCTGATTGAGGCTGGGAGCCTATTCACAATTACCTGGGCATAAAGACCACTGAACTCAGTGGTGTTTACTTTTGAGTAGACATGAATAGGATGGCATCACATGTGGACTCTACCGATCAGCTCACGCCATAGGCTGCCACAACTCTTTGTTGCTTTTGCTGCAGCAGACTAGCACCGCTACCCCATTCAAAATTTAAAAAATAAATACAATTTAAAAAGTCAGTCAAATAACAAGAAAACATTGAACAATAATGAATACAATCTTAAGCAGGCCAAAACCAGAGCAAAATCAACAACACAATTTAGGATTTCATTCATTCTCCAGTAATTACACCAAAACAGTTGAATTCAGATGAACATGTCTGACTCTAAAGATTTTGGTGGCAAAGCCCTATTAATGGGATCTGGAATACACCTAAAGTTTTATAGACTCATCTAGAACAACTTAAAACAAGGATATCTATATCTATATCTATATATCTCTCTATATAGATATATATATAGATATACAGTAGATATATTTCTGATAGAACAGGGCTCTCCAACCTTGGGTCCCCAGATGTTGCTAGACTACAGCTCCCAGAATCCCTTGCCATTAGCCATGCTGGCTGGGTATGCTGGGAGCTGTAGGCCAGCAACATCTGGGGACCCAAGGTTGGAGAGCCCTGCAATAGAAAGATGGTAGAAACCTAGATCCAAAAGGCTCAGAATTACAGTCCTAAAAACTAAATACTTTTGTCCACTGCATCTAAATAACAAATCCTAAAACTTCTCTCAGTGGGATGATTGTAGTTGCATGTGCTTGCTTTGTATCACTTACTATTGTGTATAGTATTTCCAACAAGAGCTATATAAATATGATTATAGGAGCTTTTCTACACGAGGTTGTTAATCGCTGTATCTACTTTAGGTTTCGTCACACAATTGAGATCTGAGCTCTACACAAACAGCTTTTCCTTGCCGGCTTTTCTGCTATATAACCTCTAGGTGGTGCTGTGCTATAGCAGAATATTACCATTACAGACATAGGAAAATACATTTTCATTCGCTTTTAGAAATAGTACTCCATTTCCCCCACTCTAACCCCCCCCCCCCGGGAAAGTGTTCTTAAAAAACAGACACTGGAGGATCACAATGTCATCAAAAGAACCCATAAATAACCGTGAGTAAGGAATTACAAGTGCACAATAAACACCTTGTATAGAAAAGCTCTAGGTAACAATTATGGAAAAATATTTATGGTTACTAAAATAACTCAAACCCAAGCTTAATTGAGTCATGTCTTTTGACAGGGTTTCTATAGTAATATTCAGTTAAGCCATTCCAGGCAAATGGAAGTTCAGACCGACATACTATTTTTGTATCCTTTAGAGGCTCTCGTATTCTTGTTGTCACAAATGGATAGCCAGCATCAATCTTTAATGGATCTGTGGGGTGGCTGGAATGGCATTTTGCGTTCTGTGTGAGAGAGAGAGAGAGAGAGAGAGAGAGAGAGAGAGAAAACCCAGAAATCTTACTTGCAGTCCAAAATAATTCCAAGAATGCGTTGGATCCATTGGCACTGCGGTAACATCCTGAGTTCTGCTCACAACAATTATGCTGGCAGAAAAGGGAGGGGGAGGTGATTTTCACCAGTTTCCCTCGCATCATGCAGCTACCAATGCCACTTCCCCCACTGTTTCAGAAGATCCCCAATGCTTTGAAACAGATTGTGGGTGGCATAGGGGGCTGCAGGTGCCAGGGACATTGATGGAAATCACCTCCACCACCACTCCTCCAATGGGATTCCTGTGCTGGATCAAAAGGCTTCTGTGGACAGAAGGAGACCTCCTATTGGTGGCATGGAGTTTTCCAGTTGACAACTAATGTTGCCTTATATTGCTGGAGTTTGTATACTTCTATTAGAAAGCGGGTTATACACTGTATAAAGGATCAGAAAATATTAATTAAAAAGGCAAAATCATTTTAATGAACAGAACAGAATAATTATATTATTCCTTATAATTATATTATAAAATATTATCAAAATACTACAATAAATAGAAAAAGAGACAGGGTAGATACAAGATCTACGAACATGGTATACTATTTTTAATCTCTGTTACAGGGCTGGCATCAAGGGTAGGCATGATTGACCACTTGCAATGCCGAGGGCTCTAGAGTTGTATAAACGAGCCTCGCCGGGCAAAATGGAGGCTGAAATTGGCCCTGCTCATGCCCGGCGAGGCCTTACCTTTTTATTCGGGGCGGCTCGCCTCTCTGCAGCAAGCCGCCCACGCGGCTCGCTCCGGTCCCGTCGCGTCACTTCCGGGACCGGAAATGACGCGAAATGATGCGACAGGCGCGTTCTGCCCCTGCGCAGGGTCCCGTCACGTCATTTCCGGTCCCGGAAGTGACGTGACGGGACTGGAGAAGGTGGATCGAGCGGCGCGGAGAACTTCTCCGCGCCGCTCAGAAGATCGGGTCAGGGGGTGCGCCCCTGCGGAGAATCGAGTTGGGGGCACGGAGAGCCCCCGACTCAGGTTTGGATGCTGCATCGCTAGAGGGCTCACACCCCAGCAGGAATCCACTGACAAAAGCCCCCTGGACTTGCTCTTCACCATTGCAACCTGCTTGTTCACCTGCCTATTGCTCTGGCCCAGACAATGAGGGTGGTGAGGAGGAGGAGGAGGAGGAGGAGGAGGAGGAGGAGGAGGAGGAGATGCCACTGCCTACTTGCTCTCTGGTTCTCTGCCTGTCAAGCAAGCAAGTGCTTGATGAGGAAGAAGGGGAGGAGCAATAACAGTAAGTGACAACGATGATGAGAAGGGAGACTCACTGAGGGAGGGGGCCCATTGAGGGTGCCTTGTCCAAGGGCCCTGAAAACCCAGTGTTGGCACTGCACAGTTCAACTTAAAGTCGGATCCAAAGTGCAGCCCAGCCCAAGTGGCTCAACATTCCCAAGTGTGCTTAGGCCTCATGTTTCTCCAGCACAACCTCCAATGTTGTATATGGCAAACTCACTTTTGAAACTGAGTGGATTCTCAGTAACAATTTGCTTTATGGCAATTTGATCTGCTTTTCAAAGAACAGGGCATACTTAATATACTGCAGCTCTTTGAATCTTGGCCACAGAGAGCTCCAACAAATTATTGACCTAAATTCTAACATTTGTGAACAGGAGGTTCATTTCGAAGAATCATGAAGCTGGGGGAGAAATCTTGGATTCTCTGGTTTATAAGCTGAGCCAAGCAGGTTAAATTGTCCCTAAAACTTTCTAGTGCAGCCTTCCCCAACCTGGTGCCCTCCAGATGTGTTGGATTATAAGCTGCATCATGCCCAGATAGGCATTGTAGTCCAACACATTTGGGGAGCACCAGGTTGGGGAAAATTGTTCTAGTGGTTGACTGTTTTTCCCTTCGGAATCTTGAAAGAAAGAGAAATGGAACTTCTTGCCATTCGAACGGTAAAAATCCACAATATGATAATCAAAGCTTAACTTTAAATTGCAGGGCAATGTTATATATTTTAATACAATTAACTTACCTCTGTGTATGATATTCTGGTTAGGTAAAGGACACGGTTTTCAACTGAAACCAGGTTAGGAAATGAGATTTGTAGTGTAAGCTGTGGCATTGGAAAATGTTCGCCTTTTTCAATCTGGGGACACCAAGAATGAAGTTTATTCACGTTTTTACTTGGTCAGTTAATATCTTCATCCCTTCATTAACAGCCTTTGTTGTAACAAAGATGTTTAACACTAATAACAGGGAGTACAATCTTCTTCCATAGTAGAGTAGAACCCTACTTTTGAGAAAAGTCTCTGCTGATATTTTTTTTTACAGGCTGGGAGTTAATGATTATAGGATACACATAATACTCCAGTCACTCCAGTAGCTGTGGTTTTGCACATGCCCTTCAGTAATTCATAGTTCTTGCCAAAGCTTGACTACATGTAGTCCAAAGCCTTGCTACATGCAAGATTATATTATAAATTATAAAAGAGAACAGAGCTGTGGTTTAGATCAAAACATAGTATATTTTGATGGTGAAACAGATTAACTAAGAACAACGTGCTTAGAGAAGGCTGGATTCATTTTTGGAGAAGCTCTTGGCCCCCCCAAAGGCTAAAGGGGGCGGGGCCAAAGGCTAAAGGGATGGAGCCCAAAATACCAGCATATTTTATCTTAAAGCTCTTACTGCCAGTAGCTAAACATGGCATAACCACGAACAACCCATGAAGAGAACCCATGGTTTGTTGATGGGTTGTGAACTGTGGGTTGTTCAACACAGTTTGTTAACTTGGCTGGGTTGAGACAACACAATAACCCACATTTCAGCAACAACCCACGGTTCAACAACAACCCATACTCAACCCTTGAGTGTGGGTTATCATGTTTTCTGCACCCAATGTCTTACTTTGGGGGAGGGTGGTGATCATTCACTAGACATGCTGCTAATTTCTCACTTTTCTTATGTCAAATTGGTGTGTTTAGATGTCCTCCAAGATAACAATCTGGCATGCTTATTCACTGCATAATTCAGTGGCAGATCATTTTTATATGCAGAAAATACCAGGTCTAGTCCCAGCATCTTCAATTAAAAGAAGCTCAGATAGTACGGCTAGAATAGACCTTAGCCTGAAAGCTTGGTGAGCCACTGGTAGACAGAACTGGACTTGGTAGATAAGATCAGTTCCCTTCCCCCTCCCCACCTTGAGCCTTCCCCAGATCTGCTCTGGGGGTTAGGGGACCCTTTGGAGCAGATTTTGGGGGCATGCAGGGGGCTGTGGTGGGATGGGGTGGGGAGAGGAAAGGTCAGGAAAGGTGTATTGTTTTTTTCCCTTTTAATATGTTTTATTAATTTTTTTTCCCAATCTTACAACTACTAATGAATACAACAAAAATACAACATAAACACTGTGCACCCCCCACCTCTTGGGACCAAGTTATATTTCTCCCCCCAAAATATTTATATATATATATATATATATATATATATATATCAGATATTATTCTATATTCCAAAAATGTAACAAATCTTGACAAGGTTCGTTCCCCTTCCCCTTCACAACACATAATCCAAAAATTTACCCCAAATGTTCACAAAAATGTCTTTCTCCAATTGTCCTTTTTGACACTTAATATTACAAGTTAATTTATCATTTAGCGCGATATCCCATTCCTCTTTATACCATTCAGTAATTGAAAAGATATGTTGAACCTTCCATTTCCTAGCTATCATTAATTTAGCTGCTGTTAACAAATTCACAATCAATTCTTTTGTATTTTTTAAACAAACTAGCTTTTCTGTTATTGTTAACAATGCTAATTTTGGGCAGACTTCTAATTCCATTCCAATTATTTCTGATATTTCTGCAAACACTTTCTGCCAAAATTCCAGAACATTTTTACAGCTCCACCACATGTGGGCATATGTACCTTTTTCATTACACCCTCTCCAACACAATGCAGAGCAATTGTTATCAATCCGGAAAGGTGTATTGTGCAGGTGAAGGTCTGCTTGCGTAACATTGGATGTGACCGATTGACTGACTTACAAGATGGCATTGTAAAAGATTCAAGTTTTGAAATAACAGGCACATAGGTAAAATGTTATTTCAAAAAAACAGCAATCAGAAAATGCTGTATGTTTTTTTCTTACCAAATAGTTTATGTTAACTTCATCTCCAATGTTCTCGGTGGAGTTAATTGTTGCAGGAATTGTATCATTTGCAGCAATACTGATGTGATGAAAACTAGGATCTCTTAAAAATAATAATAAATAATAATTTATTTAACTATTCAGTGTTTACAAAGTATCCACATACTCTATTTCAGAAATCCTATAGCAGTCTTCTAAGATGTCAGTATCATTATACCCACATAATGGGTATAGTGGTAAGTGGGAGTTAATGCTGAGAAAACACCATGTAGTATTGAACCAGAACAAAACAAAATAAAAAATTGTTCTTTATCAATCAATAAGATATATCTTTAAATTAGTTTATTAATAAATTTAAATTTGTAAAACTACTCTATTTTATTATTATCACATTTATACCCCACCTTCTTTCCTTTTACAAGGACCCCAAGGTGGCTTGCATGGTCCTCCTCCGCTCCATTTTATTCTCACAACAACCCTGTGAGGTAGGCTAGGCTGAGACTCAGTGACTGGCCCAAAGTCACCCAGTCACCACAGAAAACAGCCTTCTCAGACTCCGTTCACCCTTTGGCCAATGGCTCTTCCTGGGCAGGAAGGATATGAAGGGCTTTCTGTTCCAAGCCATGCTCAAGCAATGTAGCTTTCTTGAACTCTGGTGTTGTCGTGTCAGGGCTGGCCTGTTGGCAGCAGTCTGAGGTGAGCCAGGAGTCCAGAACCAGGACCAACCAATAGTCAAGACCAAAGGACAAACCAGGAAAGAGGAGCAAAGTTAGCCAGAAGTTAGGATTGAAGGGCAAGCCAGAACTTGGAGCACTAACCAGGACTGAGGAGCAGACCAGAAGCCAGGACCAAAGAGTAATCTAGGATACTGGAACACTCCAGAACTCAAGAAGACCTTGTTGCTCAAAAAAGGCTCAGCTAGAAAAGAAATCCCTTTATACTTCTTCTTTCCTAGAAGGATCCAATGGCCAGGCTGGGTGGGTGGAGTCATAAGAGCTGTGCTGGAGCAGACCAAAAGCCTATATAAGTCCACGATTCTATCCCCATTGTAGCCGACCAGATGCCTCTTCGGAAGCCCACGAGCAGTGAGTGCAATAGTGCCCTCCCACCCATGTTCCCTAGCACGTGGTACTGTCTGATATTGGCAGTAAAATACAGCCATCATATAGTCTAGTAGCCATTGCTAGCCTTATCCTCCATAATTTGTCTAATCCCCTTTTAAAGCCATCCAAGATGGTGGCCATTACTACATCTTAGGTTAGCGAATTCCATAGTTTAACTATGCGATGCAAACATCACAAGAATATAGATTCATAATTCGTATAAAGCAAGAAAATTTGTGACATTTTTGAAAAGCATGGTAGTTTTCAGTCATACTTCCTGTTTTTTCTAGGTAATATTTCAAATTTACAGTGTTACAATGCATGACAAAAATTCTCTGTTGGGCTAACGTTGGCAAATCACTGCAAATAACTGTTGCAGTGCTAGGAGACTTTAAGGGCACAATCCTATGGCCACTAGACACTGTCTAAATCACCATAGGATAATTCGGAGCCCCAACTCTGACCTTGGAAACTCGCTCCGAAGTCGGAGCTGGGACTCCGAAGTCAGAGCGCCCTCCCTCCATCCTCACAGCTGGCACAGAAAGAACCGTGCTGGCTGTGGCTTCGAGGTCGCAAGACTGACCTCAGTGCTGCTGCTGGGTGGGTGTTCTGGGGGGCCGAGGAGTGGAGGACTGAGGCTTCGCTGGGAAACGATGTATCCAGGTGGGACCTCAGCCTGTCCTCCTCGCGAGCAGGTGCAAAAGACTTAGACCAGGGCTCTCCAACCTTGGGTCCCCAGATGTTGCTGGACTACAGCTCCCAGAATCCCTTGCCATTAGCCATGCTGGCTGGGTATGCTGGGAGCTGTAGGCCAGCAACATCTGGGGACCCAAGGTTGGAGAGCCCTGACTTAGACGATCAAAATCCACCATCTAAGTTTTTTGCAGGGTGGGAGAAGTGTGGAGGTGAAGCTCTCCTTCTGTCTTCCATTGGATGCACATAATCCTCCACGTTCAGAGGGTCACAGAAGGCACATTGGATCGTGCTGCTTGTTGCTCTTACACCTTACGGTAGCCCCAAGTCCACAACTAGTATTAAATCAGAAGCCTAATCCACATCCAGCTTAAACCAAGTCATTTAGATTTAAGCTGACATATTCCATTAAATTGCATAAAATTTATTTAAATCCTTGTACCCCAGAGTTAAAGCCCTTTATAAGAAGAATTGTTTTTACTTCAAATCCAGTATATGAGTGTTTTGGCTTTCTACCAAACAGGAGGGGGAAAATATCTCTAAAGCTCTGGTAATTACGGTAAGAGAGATAAAAATATAAACATACCTTATAAATATCAATTCACTTTCATATTTTACTGGTATTATAATACTTCCTCTGTTGTCTATAAGGGTCTCGTCAAGTTCATCACTGTCACTAAAAAGAAAAGTTGGTCAGACTCAGATCAAATATGGAGTTCATCAATCGTATGGCTTGGTTTTGTAAGGTTGAAATGTTTGCTGATGTGGGTTAAAAACAACAACACATCCACTTTTCAATTGTTTAAAATTATGAGAGTTTCGAACTGGACACATAGCTCCAGTTCAGACATTACATTAGACCATAGCTTTGTATGTGAGAATGAGCCACAGCAACAGAGTCAGTATTAGAAGGTGGACCAGTAGGGCTGAAGCCCTGAATCTTTCCTTTGGAGCCCCAGAACTCTGGGAGGCCATCTGCCCCACCACCCTGCTGTCCATGGGCACTTGCTGAAATCAAAGTACATGGGCCCTGATGATCTCGGCTGCATTTGATCCCCCTGGATTAGCTGGCTTTTTGCCCACATATGCTTCATCTCCTGCTGCTCCCTCCCCATGAATCTTTCTGCCTGAATTCCCTCCCCCTGAAATCAAATGCCCTCCCCCCTGTCCATAAATCCCTTTTTACAAATAGGGGTGTCCTTAGGAGACAGGGTCCTTTAAAGACATGCACACACACACACACACAGACTTTAGAGCACATGTATATTAGCATATACAAACTTGTGCATTTTTTTGTCTTGTGGGTCTGAACCCTGGATCTTTTCAGTACCTAGCACTGCCCCTGCCCAGCAAGCCTTGGGTTCATGTGCTCCCCCCTCTCCCTCCTGCGTGGCTGCAATGAGGAATTGGGAAGGCTTCACTTCCAGATTATCATCATCATCATCATCATCATCATCATCATCATCATCTTTATTTATATACCGCCCAACAGTTGAAGCTCTCTGTGTCATCTAACCCCAACAAACTGTGGTTAATTTTAGTTATGGTTTGTTTGAAATGGTGGTTTATTATTTAATAATTTAATTATTAAATTAAATAATTTAATTATTTATTATGCCTTGGTCTCCTGCTCTCGCCTAGACTACTGTAATGCGCTCTACGTGGGGTTACTCTGGAAGACGGTTCGGAAGCTACAGCTGGTACAGAACGTGGCAGCTCGCCTGGTTAAAGGCAGCCGCCGGCGAGATCACATTACTCCGGTGCTCAAGGAGCTGCACTGGCTACCAGTTGCTTGCCAGGCTGAATTCAAGGTGTTGATTTTGACCTTTAAAACCCTATACGGCTCCGGTCCAGCTTATCTCAAGGAGCGCCTCCAGCAACATCAAGTAGGCTGCTCAACAAGGTCTGCCACGGACGGCCTTCTCCTTGTCCCATCAGCCAGAGCAGCCAATGAGGAGGCCAAATGACAGGGCACTCTGATCTCAAAGGCTCTGTTCTGTCCGAAGTAATTCCCAGAGGCAGTTTTTGCTTCTTTTTCCTCCCCAAAGGGAAAATTGGTTAGAGAAGCCTTGGAGCTTGTCTAACTGCCCCTCTGTGTTGGTGGCTGTGAACTCCCTCTCCACCCACCAGGATGCTCATTCCGCCCACCAGGATGCTCATTCCCCCAGGGGTTGGAGTTCTGATAGAGGGAGCTACTGCAGAAACCTTTACATTGGTGGGACGAAGCCAGGAGGGAGTCTCTGACATCAGGAAAACCCCTCTGAGGTTGGAGCTCTGACTAAGAGGGTTTTTTCCAGTCAATCCTATCACCCCTAGGATGCTGTCTAGGGTCCATAGGATTGCTCTCCAAGTTGTGTTGAAGCCTGCACATGAATCTTGTTCAAGAGATAGCTACAAAACCAGATTCACTTGTGTCCCAAAGACCTTTATACATGAATGGCTACTACTTTGATCCACTCTGATTGCTATCTTCCTTGCAATCAATGGCTCCTGTCCAGTTCTAAATGGAACCAGCATAAATGTTCAACATTGACTTCTGAGATAGAATGCAGTCTCTCATTTAGTAATATCGGAAGGTAATATTTAGTAATACAGGAAAAATTGGGTAGTGGGGGGGGGAATGAAAATGAAAGCTATATATATATAAATAATTGCTGGAACTCACCTTGTCACAGAAAACTTGAATTGTAGTATTTTCCAGAAGATAAGACACATTGAACTGGAAAGCTATTGCCAGGGAAATCTAAATGAAAAGATTATTTTAAAATGCATCAAAATAACAACATTCAAAATTAACTGAAATAACATTTTGAAATGATAAATAATGCTAATAGAAATAGAATGCAATGTATTGTTACTCCCCCATTAGTCAACTGGGTGTCCTACATGCAGATATGCTGATCAATACAATGGGGGCAGTAAAGTGACAGAACTGGAGGAGGTCCTGAAGGATACAGGAAAAAAGGTGGGGTATAGATATAATAAATAAATAAATAAATAAATAAAATACAGGTAAATCCTGCTTTTTTGAGAAAAAACGTTTCAAAGCCCTCCACACCCATATCCCCGACATGGAGGGTTGTACATTAACAGTGTGTGTGTGAGTGTGTGTGCGTGTAGAGAGAGAGGGAATAAGAATATGGACAACAGATAGTGCTTTACTTTAGTAAGATCACTATAATTTTTTCAAACTGAAACATCTGTTCTAATTTATAAATATTATCTTACTCCTAGTTTTAAATAGCTGCATACAGACATTTACTCTGCATTAGCACCAGACAGTTTGGCACAGTAACGGTCCAACCCTATTCAGAATATCTACTTAGAAGAAAGCCCCACTGAGTACAAAGATGCTTACTCCCCAGTAAATCTGTAAAGGATTGCAGCCTAAAAAAAAGTATTCCATGAACAAATGCAGAAAAAAAAACTATTTGAGCATGTTACTTTTAAGCCTCTGGACTCGAAGGCGTTGTGGGAAAGTTTGCTGTTAGCCAAT
Organism: Shinisaurus crocodilurus; assembly: GCA_021292165.1. Taxonomy (NCBI): domain Eukaryota; kingdom Metazoa; phylum Chordata; class Lepidosauria; order Squamata; family Shinisauridae; genus Shinisaurus; species Shinisaurus crocodilurus. The sequence goes on along the minus strand of CM037877.1, from coordinate 25,880,229 downwards.
TTATTGTTGAGAGAACTGAGCCAGGTCACAGAATGGGGATCTGGGAATAAAGTGAAATTCCATATGAGTTATTTTCATAAGTTATGGAAAGCCTCACTTAATGTGGAATTTCACATTAGAAACATCACAATGAGCTCCATGGTAAAGACTGAGAACAATAGTTGAATATGAAGTTATAAGAGTGGCTGCTGTTAGTCTCCACCTCAGGGCGCCTTTTTTGACAATCAGGGTGAAGGTAGATGTAACATATTAACACAGTGGGTCCTTCACTGCTGGTGTGATGCTGGCTTCCCACTGGTCATCGTTTCATAGATCATAGAGTTGGAAGGAACCATCAAGTCCAACCCCCTACTCAATGCAGGAAACTAGAGGATGGGGTCTCCCATCCAAGTAATAATCAGGCCTGACCCTGCTTAGCTTTCCACGCTCAGACAAGCTGAGCCAGCGTAAGCCGTAAAAAGGCGTATTTGTCTTTAGCCTGACTTTATAGTACCACATGCGGAATTGTTTGCTCATTCATTATCTGGGATTCAGACACTGTGCACGGAAGTATGTCTGCTGGAGGGCATCACAATTTTCCAGCATTCGCCTTCAAAATAAGGCATACTTAGATTGTTCACAGGCACCTACTGGATAATAATATTTATTTATTTATTATTTAGAAACACCTTTCTAGGGTTTCCAACATGGCGCTCATGGCCACCAATGTGCCCTTCAGACACCTCTCTTGTGCCTGCCAGGCTCCCTGCCCCTCCTGATTTTTGTTTTATTTCTTAAGATGCTTAAGGGTGCAATCCTAAGGCCTCCTGACATTGTCTGAGTGGGGCATAGGGTTACTTGGAGTCCTGGCCCTGAGGTCCTCCAACCGTGGAGCTGGGACTCCAAATGTGGAGCCGTGACCCGACCTCCTTGCAGCCGGCATGGAAAGCCGTGCCGTCTGTGTCTCCGAGGTCGGAAATCAAGGGGTGTGCTGGGGGTGGGGTGGGGAGGGGGAGGAGACTGGGGCCGATGGCTTACACCGTATCCAAACGGTGCCCCCAGCCTCCTTCCCTCCCCCTCCACAGCGTTTCATCTAGATGAAATACAGGGCGCAAGGTCCAGGACGGTGGAAGTTGCCACTGTACTGTTGCACCTCACACCCTGCATTGCATGCATGTAAGCCTCTCTGTTCAGAAGCTTACATGCATTGAGGGTGGATGACATCGGATCGTGCCCACCAATTATTATTATTTTTTAACTGGGAGTCTGTAAAGTTAAATGCTTCCCTCCCTTGCCATCTATATTTGGGTTCAAAAGGGTGATTTTGTGTTTTGGAGCTCAGACACCACCTCTACCCAGGTTCACGGGCAAGTTACTTTTCTTTTAGTTTTATCAGTTTGCCTCCTGGGAAATGGGTACTGTGTCTGGCCATGCCCACCACGGCAGCCATTTTATGAATGGGCAAGCCCCCTGGCAGCCATTTTGTGAGAATACCCAGGACACTCTCACAATTCCAAATGTGTACACTCACCCAAAGAGTTGGGGAGCATTGTAAACACACGGCACTGTACAAAGTATATATATATATATATATATATATATATATAATACAATACAAAACCCCGCAGAGACTGATGACAGGGAAATAATCACAGCCCAACAGTAGAGGACACGCTTTGCATGCAGAAGGTCCCCGGTTCAATGTGTGGCATCTCCAGCTAAAAAGAATCAGGTCGCAGATGACATAAAATACCTCTGCCTCAGACCCTAGAGCAGTGTTCTCCAACCTTGGGTCCCCAGATGTTTTTGGCCTACAACTCCCAGCAAAGCTACGCTGGCTGGGGCATGCTGGGAGTTGTAGGCCAAAAACATCTGGGGACCCAAGGTTGGAGAACACTGCCCTAGAGAGCCACTGCTGGTAGACAATACTGTGCTAGATGGGCAAATAGTCTGACCTAGTAAAGGGCAGTTTTCTACACACACATACACACACACACACGTATGTGTATGCATATATTTAAATAGTGTCCTTTATGTTATTGACGAAGAAAGACCAATTCCTCTTCTGCATGTTGTGACTAGTACTAAGCCTGTCAAAAGAAGCATAAAATAGCAGACCTACTAGCCCAAAGTGTAGGCCATGTGTAGGGAACCTTATAGATTTCACCCTGAAACTTTTGAGCTGGACTGACTAGGAACTTCTTTAGACTGTGACTGGATTCAGACAACACGATAACCCACACTCAACGGTTAAGTATGGGTTGAGTGTGGGTTGCCGTTGAACCATGGGTTGTTCTTGAAGCATGCTGCTGATCATGTTGTCTGAACCCAGCTGCGCAGCCTGTGCTAATAATCCATGGCTTGTTAACCATGAACAACCCATGAAGAGAACCCAGGGTTTGTTGTTGGGTTCTGAACTGTGGGTTCCCCATGCCCAGATGGGGATGATGGAAGATGAAGCACAAGGCATCTGGAAGGCAACACATTGGGGGAGGCTGATATATAGGAAATAGGGGTCAGAGGAGCACAACTACTTCCCAGTTCCTGCAGTTTCTTTACTACATACATACTTATCCCACAAAGTGAAAAACATAATAGGCTAGCATGCTTTGAGCTGACCATCTTTTTTTTTTGTACGGTAAATCTTTGATATTATAAATTGAGTTTATTTCAGTACACCTTTAATGGTTATATTTTTGGTTATTATATATTTTTCTTGACTTTTAAGTTTCTGTGTATTGTTTCAGTCAGGATTTTCAACACAGTCCCTTTTTGCATGTTTTTTTTTTTTTTAAACTGTGGGTTGTTCACCATGGTTTGTTAACGTGGTTGGGTTAACAACACGATAACCCACATTTCAACAACAACCCACGTTTCAGCAACAACCCACACTCAACCCCAGGACCGGTGCAGGGCAGTTTGGCACCCCAGGCGAAAAAATATTTAGCGCCCCCCCCTCTCCAAAGTAGCAAAAAAAAACCCCCTGCGCCGCCACTACCAACCTACCTTCCCCCCCCGCCCTGGCTGCGGCGGCGGCTGCTGCTGCTGCTGCTGCCGCCTCCTCCTCCTCCTCCTGAAGTGACGCGACGCGACGGGACCCCCACGCTGTTTTTTGCTGGGGAAACCATGGCAACAGGGCTGTTTAAGCCCTGTTGCCCTGGTTCCTCCCGCCAAAACAACGCGGGCGGGGCTCCGGAAGCGACGCGACGCGGAGAAGGTAGGTGACGGGGGGGTTGGGGGGTGGCGATGGCGGCAGGAGGCGCAGCGGCAGCGAGCGGGAGGGCAGGGGGAGGCGCAGCGGCAGCGAGCGGGAGGGCGGGTGGGGGGAGGCGCAGCGGCAGCGAGCAGGAGGGAGGGTGGGGAGGCGGAGGCCTGGCGGGGGCGGCGCAGCGGCGGCGGAGGCCTGGCGGGCAGCGTTTCCGCGCCCTCTTCAGCCGCGCGCCTTAGGCAACCGCCTAGTTTGCCTAGCGGTAGCGCCGGCCCTGCTCAACCCATACTCAACCCTTGAGTGTGGGTTATCATATTGTCTGCACCCAGTCATTGACTTCAATTGGAGCTTTCTTTCAAATGCAAATCTGTGCAGCTGCTAGCATGTACAGATTTCGTTAAATCTTTTCCGTTTGTGTTTCGCAGATTGTCAGGTGTCTTTCATTCTGTCGTCTGCTGATCGATGGAATCAGATTTTTTAACCAGAATTTCCTACTACTTGCACTAATTCCCATTAGCACAAGTATGCAGTTGCACATGTGCATTAGTGCATTAGTTAATGCAAATGAGCACTAATGCACATTAATGGAAATGGGAAATAGCTACCACCCCCACCACCCCAATGAAAAACAGGTCTGCAAGTCTGCAGAAACCACATGACTTGGGAAAAACCGTTCCGCTGAGAAATCCACAGGTCGCATTCATAGAAATCCTAACCTATCTGAATCCATTGTGGATTCCTCCGACAGCCCTAGCAGCTGCATGCCAGTACTGCAACAGGGAGAATAAACTCCTCGCTGCCTCCTGCGACTCCCGCCCATATCGGGGCCCTGAACAGCTAACAGCTTTGAGTAATTTTTAAAAGATACCTGAGATGTTAAAACACATGTTTAACATCATGTGTAGTTTTGCCCCCAGTTTTAATTTGTGTAAGCCTTTGGAGCAGATCTTCGTTCCGTTCGTTTTTCTGGCCCTTATGATGGTAAAGATAAGCCTAAAAATCTGCAGGCAATAGCTAATGAAGAGATGCTGCTCAATCTGATTAGCAGTGGTTGGAGTGGGGGGCTGGGCTCAAGTACTCTGCATGGGATAAATTATGCAAAAATAAGCCAAAATATGTATATTCTATTAGCATGATTTATGTAGGTTGCAGAATTGTTGTGCAAAATCCATGATATTTGTCAAAGATTCTTTTGGGGGCGGGGTTGCTTTCTTTAGCACAGGCTGTAACTGAAGTTGTCTGTAACCTACTTGGCTACCACATTCTCTATTTTTTCCTAAGGAAGTAGAGTGTGCAAGGGAAGTTTGCAATATGTGCCCACATAGGCCGGAGCGCATACTTCCCACATATCCTGTCGCAAGATCTCTCCAGTTCCCAGAGGAAGCTCTCTGTGAAGAGATCTTGACCTTCAACTTTGTCCTACTGCAGATACAAGTCCCGTCTACTGCAAGCACTGGGAGGCAGCTGCTGCTGTGATCCCAAGGGAAAATCATATATGGTTCTCTGACTTCTGCAACTGGGCCCTTTCTGACTTAGGGATTAACGATAAATAAGTACACTGATTACAAAATGCTGCTTGCAGGTACTTTGACCACTCTAGAAGCTGCTGTTTATATTCCCATGACTCTTGCATGCTGCTGTGATTCACAGGATTCCAGCTCTGGCACAGCCAGAGTTCAAAAACAATGTCCAAGGCAAACATCATGCAATATTTGTCCAGTGCTGTTGGAGAGCCATTTCCTGTGTCCCAAGCTGTTGGAAACATGAACTGTGAAACAGTTCATGAATGCCATTCAAACCAACTGGGAGAGAGAAACTGTGCTGGTCAGCAAGAAGCAATATTGAACGCTTGATTCTAAGGTCTCACCTCAGGGAATTAAAAAAAAAAAAAAAACCAAACCCCCCTTCCTCTCCTATCCCTTCAGTATATGATTAAAAGGTGAAGTGGCAATTCTAATCCTTTGTGGTGATAATATGAAAATAGAGGATGATTGTCCTTCTTGATTACTTTATGTGGAGTACTGGGGTGTGATCTTTCAGGCACTATCTACATCACACATTTATAACGCACATATAACAAGGGGGACCTGCTGCAACAAATGTCCCTGTCCTGTTCAGGATATTTGATTCCATTCTCCCTCCCACTTCGTTCTCTGTCAGGATTCTGTGACCTCTGAACATACCCAGTTCTCAATGGGCTGTTTTGGGTGTCTTCCCCTCCCCACCCCCCCCGAAGGTTTATCTTATACACGTCTACTCAGACATAAGCTCCACTGAGTTCGATGGGCCTTACTACCAGGTAAGTATATATAGGATTACAGCCATAGGCAGTCAATGGGACTTCTGAGTAGACATGTATGACCGAAAAGTTAGGAAATATCCCTATTTACAGAAGCCAAGGGGTGAGTCGGTCAGAGCAACACTCTATACTTGCATCTTATCTGCTGTTTTATCTGTTTAAGGTGCAGTTGCTCCCCCAATGATAGTAAGCCACCAAACTTGGAGGCTTACGAGCATCCTATGTAGGGTGGGAGGAGTGGGTGGAGGCGATCTTCTCCTCCTCATCCTCCCACCCTGCATTTTCCACAAGATGGGCTTTTTTTTGCCCATCTAGCTGGGGCACATCAGAGGGGGAGGGATGGAGGCTGGAGAGGCCTCAGGATAACTCGTATCCTGGCCTCTTCAGTCTCCTCCCACTCCCTGCCCACCAAAATGCCTCCTTCTCCCCTGCTCCGAGGTCGAGTTCCCTACCCTGGAGAGCAGCTGGTGCAGTTCTTTTTACGGTGGCTGTGAGGGGGGGGGGGTTGGGTCAGAACTCCTATCCCTCCCTCCAAGGTCGGAGCACTGTGTCCAATATCGGATCGGGGAATCTGAAATATCCTATAGCCCTTCAGATGCTGTCTAGGGGCCATAGGATTGCTCCCTTATTTGCTTTTCTAAAATTACAACATTTTAATTGTTGTTAGTTGCAGTGATGGGACGTAAAGATGAGATCTTCATATTTAATTAAAACAGGTCAAGGCTCAAGGTCCTGACATAGATAGATACAGATATATAGATAACATCAATAAGCTTTATTCACAACATCTTACGTTCTCTCCAGGTGACAGGAAGGGGTAGCCCACTTTACAGGTGATATTATGCCCGGATTCACAGCTGTCTTTTGATTTTTTCTGGACATAAAATGATAACAAGTAAATGTTAGATTTGTGTAGCTTGCTTAAAAACAAAGCAACAACAGAAGAGATCAATCCTGCAATGCATCTCTCGTAACACAATAATATATAATCACATTGTTTGTTTGTTAATGGACGTCCACGTGACATTTATATCCCACAAAGGTCATGTTTTTCATAACCACCAATCAGAGCTATTGCATTGCACTCCCAAGGAATGCCAAATTTGCAGACTCCATTTCTGTTACTGCACACAAACACATGATGAATAATTCAGACCAGTCACTCTTCATGAAGTTGTCTCATCATGAGCAGGGGTGGAAAGAGAGATCTCTGACCATGAGTAGAATAGCTGTGTGCATTGACCCCAATAATCCCATTCATTTACTAGACCAGAGGTGCACAGCCCACAATCCATAGGCTGCATATGGTCACCCAAAGCAGTATTTGCAGCTGCCACATGACCCCCCCAAGCCAAAATTACCACCTAATTTGTTGCCTGCCATTCGCAAGGACACTCTAGGAATCAACAGTCATAGGGCCTGCTTCCCAGAAGACACTGTAGGAATCAGCACTAAGAAAGCCTGTCTCCTAGAGCAGTGTTCTCCAACCTTGGGTCCCCAGATGTTTTTGGCCTACAACTCCCAGCATGCCCCAGCCAGCATAGCTGGGGACCCAAGGCTGGGGACCCAAGGCTGAAGAACACTGTCCTAGAGGAAACAGGATTCCCTCTAGGAATCAGCACATCTGATTCCCAAAAACATCTGGGGACCCAAGGCTGAAGAACACTGTCCTAGAGGAAACAGGATTCCCTCTAGGAATCAGCACTCAGAGGACTTGGTTCCAGGAGGGCGCTCTAGGAATCACCATCATCCCAGAGGATACTCCAAAATTAGCTCTTAGAGAGCTTGATTCCAGGTTTTCAGGGAAAGTATGTTCATGTGGGCAAGAATGTGTATGTCTGTATGCACGTGTGTGTGTGTGTGTGTGTGTGTGTAGGAAGGTGTGTATGAGGGGAGGAACAGTGTGTGTGTGTGCGTGTGCGTGTGTGTGTGCGCGTGCGTGCATGCACTCATGTGCATGTGCATCCCCCGACCCCTCAAATGATACCACATGTGGCCTTCAAGGCCAAAAAGGCTGTGCACCCCTGTACTAGAGCCATCTAATAACTGGACCTGATGGTTTGACTTTAGTTCTGCCTTCTTACACAGTTGTAACTTCCTGAATTTATTCCATCCTTTCAATCTCTCCCCCGCCCCCATCTTTCAGGCAGGGCTTCTTTGTTTGAGAAACTGTGGGAATGCCAGGGAAATTTCTGCTGCCATCCCTAGTGGCTGGGAATATTGTGGTGGTAATATGGACTCTGCCTTCCCTTTCCCGCAGTCTAGGAAAAAACCAAACTGCTGGGGTTGAACTGTAAGAGGGAGGTCCCAGATGTACGAGGAATGAGGAACACACAGGCAAGGAAAGGGTCACAGCTTGGGCTCCCAGGATGCTCATGCACTTAGCACCTAGCCCCTCACCCAACTTCATAGTATAAAGTGGTCTGGCAGTGCTTCCAGTCAAGGAAAGTATTGGATCTTCTCATATGTGGATGGTGTCTTCCTGCACATAGGCTATTAAACTCCTTTTATGTCAACAGGACTGCATTGTGCATAAAACTATCAGTGTGAAGCATTTTAAAACCCAAGAGCAGCAATTCCAGAATGACAGGGGGGTCAATATCCACTCAAGAGTCACAGAGGATTGGAGGTTAGGGATACTCAGCCAGGCTGAATTTAGCACATGAATGCTACAAGTATCAATTTCTCCCAACATTTGGTGTAGCTTTGCAGTCTTTGAGAGAAAAGGCAGAAAAGCATCTCTTAGGATTTGCAGGGCTAGTCCTACTGCTATGGCCAAACTACAGAATACATTAAATTTAACATGTCTGGGGTTTTTTTTTAAAAAATACCAGCCATATTGGGTGGGGTGGGGTGTTTACCACAGTATGTGTGTAGGGCAGGTTAACCCAGTCAATATGTACTAGAGTCCCAATAAAAATCACCTCCTCCCAAAGCTGCTATTCACCCTGGGAGGAAAGTTTTATTGGCATCAATGGGAGCTCCTTCCTTTGGGGGAATAACAGGTAGGGGGTGATTTAACTGGGACCACAATGTGGAGAGAGAAGGGGTTAATCCCATCTCTCCATACACCACGGTCTCAACCCTGACTGAGCCCCTGTGGCTATTGTTCTTAAAGGAATAACAGACATAGAATCATAGAAAAGTAGAGTTGGAAGTGGCCTATAAGGACCATCAAGTCCAACCCCCTGCTCAATGCAGAAATCCAAGTCAAATCATCCCTGACAGATGGCCGTCCAGCTGCACCTTGAATGTCTCCAGAGTGGGAGAGCTCACCACCTCTCTAGGTAATTGGTTCCATTGTCTTATTGCTCTAACAGTCAGGAAAATTTTCCTGATGTCCAGGTGGAATCTGGCTTCCTGTAACTTGAGCCCATTATTCCGTGTCCTGCAAACTGGGATGATTGAGAAGAGATCCTGGCCCTCCTCTGTGTGACAACCCTTCAAGTACTGGAAGAGTGCTATCATATCTCCCCTCAGTCTCCTACATACATTCACACATTTAACAGTATCATCTAGTTTGGCCCTTAGACAGCATGAAGCACCGGAAGCAGATTTGCATTACCATCAGAGCAGGGTTCCCACCAGATGTTTTAGCCTACAACTCCCATCAACCCTAGCCATAGCCAATGGTTAGGGATCATGGGAGTTGTAGGCCAAAACACCTATAGGGCCACCAATTGCCCACCCCTGCATTAAAGGGAAGAAAATCAATGACTTACAGTGCAACCCTATACATGTCTACCCATACATAGACCCAGGGGAGGCTGGTGACTCCTTATCCACTGCATCTTTTTGTTGGAGCTTTATAGGAGCTATCCATGGTTCTGAACGCCACCCCCAAAATAGGTTCACCACCATGGATAGCTGCTATAAAGCTCCAACAAAAAGATGCAGTGGATAAGGAGCCCCACGACAGAGGAGTCACCAGCCTCCACTGCATAGACCCCATTGTATTTAATGGGACTTACTTCCAGGAAAGTGAGTAAAAGACTGTAACCTCTACTATTATATTTTCATCAATATTTTATCAAGTCATTTGTTTTTTCTCCCTCAGGCACCAAAATGCCTTGTGGCATCTCTGTAGGATTATTTACAAAGCAAAGGGCTAACATCTACCTAAGGTATAGGAAATTGCATAAGAATCCCAGGCTCCAAAACCTGAATTATTACACATATAAATCCAGCCTAAGCAGATGAGTATGTTTTGCTATTCTCCCATCCCAATAAGATGATAATTTAAAAAGATGTACCTCAGTCCCAGAGAAAATAATATTTGGAGAATACTGAACAAGGACTCTTGTATTATAAGCACTGTCTTTTTTATTCCTAACCGACATTTGTACCCAGAACTTGAGATTGTTCAACTTGATGATGAATGGAGATGAACTGAAAATGGTAAGCAAAAAATAATGATGTTAGGTAATAAATGATTTTAAAACAGCTTTGGCTTATTACCTCTTTAACCATAGTTTCCACAGTGACCCAACAATGTTGAATGGTGCATAAGAAAGTATGTTAGAAAGATACGCAGAAAATTAGTGGGGAATTTGTTGTTCGTTGCCAGAATGATAGTGAAGAAAACTGGAAAAAATAAGCAGAAGACATAGCTGGAGGAAAGATGAAGAAAAGTCTGATATACAATATAAATGTGTAAAACTGCAGCATTTAAACAAAAATGGTTGGGTAATGTAAAAGCGGCTAGTATAATATTAGAAATATGGCAACTGTTTATTACTAATTGGTTGAGGATTAAAACAGAAGCAGTAAGATGATGCTATTACTGATGATGCTATAGTGTAAAAGCAGAACCAGATGTTGAAGGAGATGCATGGCTGCCACTAAAAACGCCTCTGACTCAGAGGGCACCCCTCCTATGCAGTACTCAGCAGCACCTCCATGCCGTAGCTAGGAACCAGTGGTGGCTCCAGAATCAAACAATGATGGTTTAAGAAACAGACAGCTCCTCAGAGGGGGTGGAGTTAAGAGCAGGTCCATACCTGCCAATCTTCAGAAGGCTTCAGAAGGCCTCTGCATGTTGCTGGGACAACTGCCATTCATGGCTGAGTTTCAGCTAGTCTTCTGTCCCTGGTCCTGACAGACCTGTTTTGTTCTGTTCAGAACCTGCATTGCCTAAACTGACCTTGCCTTACCAGATGAGACCTTAAGAATACAAGAACATAAGAAAAGCCATGCTGGATCAGACCAAGGGTGCATCTAGTCCAGCATTCTGTTCATACAGTGGCCGACCAGCTGCCTACAGGAAACCCACAAGCAGGACACCCTTGCCTTACCAGATGAGGCCTTTGCCTCATTGGATGGGACCTTGCTGTGAAAGATGTGATCCAGCCTTTCCAGGCAGTACCAGTGCTGCAACCCAGTCTTTCCTGGGAGCCCTGTGCCAAGCTAGGACAGGGCACTCCTCTTCCCCCAATAACATCTAGGATTGCAAAATACATGATTCACATGCTGAGAATTTCCTACCTCTGCAAGCAGTAGCCAATGGAATGGAGTGGGGACTAGGGAAATTTGAGGTGCAGTGACATCACCCTAGATCAGGGATAGGGAACCCTTTTCCCTTGACACAGGGGAAAAATGAATTGGGGGCCACAGCTGATGGTGGGCGGAGCCAGATCTGATGGATGGAAGAGCCAGAGCCAAATGTGGGCTGAGTTCTCTCTCTCTCTCTCTCTCTCTCTCTCTCTCTCTCTCCCCCCCCCTCTCTCTGTGCCACCACCTATGAAATGATGCTGAGGTCTGCATGCAGCCCAAGGCCTGCAGGTCCCCCAGCTTAGCCCTAGATGCTAACAGGAAAAGAAGGGAAAGATAAGTGGCGCAGCTGTTTCTGGTAGCAACAATGCATCTCACAGAACGTCTAGTTCCAGCCTAATTTATGTAGTAGGCAGTAAGTTTGGATAAATCCTTTGTACATTTATTGTGCTCGTGGGCCACCATTAATTATTATTATATTGTGTATTATATCACTTTATAAAACAAAAACAAATTTTAAACAGAATTTTAAGAGGGTATATTAAAAAGTCATTTCATTCATGTTACCTGTTTCCTCCTATGGTTACATTGGCAGTCAGCTGTAGGTCAGCAATACATTTCTTCTTATTTCCACAATCTTTTGTGAAAGGGATCTGGAAGGCATTATTTATCACCAAGAGACAGACTAAGCACCATACAATCCCATCTCCCTTCTTTCTTTGGCCCTTGTCTTGAGTTGGGAAGGAGCTATTTGCTGCCTGCCTTAATATTTTCAGTATGGCTCTGCAGCCTTGTACTGGGAAAGAGAACGTAGCTTTACAATAAGCTATGGAGTGCATAATTTTAATTTCTACATTGAGAAAGTCCAAGAAATCATACCATCTGTTTTGAAAGCCATTAAACCGAACTCTGGGAGCTTGGACCTCAGTCGTACTTAGCCGGTGCTATGAGAAAGACACTGCATGCTCTGATTATTTGTCTTATCATCTTGCATGATTCAGCACTGAAAATGTGTTCTGGGGCTAAGCAGTGGTGAACACTGGCCAAATCTGAAGGGCTGCCAGAGGGCAGTCCTCTATTTGAAGGTATCCTCTGTTTGAAGAGCTGACCAGTCCATGTCTGGTTTAAAGATAAAGAAGCAGCAGAAGGGAGGATCAGGGCCTTGGAATTGCCCAGAACAGCAACTGGGCAGTAGACTGAGCATGCCTCACACAGGTCACCTGGTCACAGTCTTCCCCACCATGGTGTGAGATGTATTGTACTTCTATTTAAATTATAGTAATTATTTATACATTTGTATCTATACATATAAGCTAGCCTATGCAAATTTTAGGCAAATGCCGCCCTCTTTTGTCCCCTCCCCCTTTTTTGGTGATATGTAAGCGGCCACCCTAGTCAATCCAGTACTACTCAGTCCAAGATACAGCCCTGTTGAATGAACACCTGCTTGATTTTGAGTGCTGGATTTCCTAGCAGCCTGATTACCCTTTTGACCTTTCTCCTCTTTGGCACAAGATGGCTGAGAGAGGAGCTTTGTGTGGATCTGAGTGCAGAGGGCTGAATTTCATTCTAAGTATGTAACAGTTTAATAAAGTGATCACACTTTCCACATCGTAGTGACTTACATATTCATATACTGAGTTGGGCAGCGCACTATCGAGAATAGGTCCACTCTCTGGATCAGAAAAGTTGAACTCCAACAAAACCTTTATAGAATCACGAAAGTCAGGCTTGTCCTAGAAACCAAGCAGAGCAAAGCAGTCATTGCAACGTTTTCCCCTAGTCCAGATGGTTAAAAAAGAAGAAGAAAAAGACATGTTTTTAAAACCACTGTTGGTGGGTGGACTACACTTTGCATTATTCACATAAACGCAAATAAGCAAAATAGCTTATTCACAGCTTAAGGCCTTAACTAAATGACATATTCAAATGATTTACACTTTTTTTTACAACCACCAGCTGATCCTTTGGGGCAGGTTTGCACATCATGCTAAGCCACCCTGAGAATATGTCACAGTGGCTGGCTTGCTTGCTGAACCACCCACGTTACTCCTGAAAGATGAGCAGGCACGTGGCGGCTTGGTGTGGCTTCTTTCCCCCTCGGTCCTCCAGCCCGCTCCCTGCATGTATCCCAGTGCCCTTTGCATGGCAACCCCTCTCATATCCTCATCCCTACAGAGGGAAACTCTCCCAGCCCCCCTCCCTGCTCCGATCACTACCCCTTTTCAGAGCACTTACTTTGTTCAGAACTCCCCGCCCCCTTTTGGTGCCTCGGAAGTACAGTAATACCTTGGATTGCAAGCATAGTTCGTTCTGGAACCGTGCTTGTAATCCAAAACACTCTTATATCAAAGCGAGTCTCTGGCGGGCGTGAGCAGGGCCGATTTTGGCCTGCTACGCCCGCTCGAGGTGAGCGGTTACATCCCTACGACTACTTGTCTTGCAAGACCTTGCTCGTTTATCAAGTCAAAATTAAAAAAATTTTTTTGCTTGTCTTGCAAAACGCTCTCAGACCAAGTTACTTGGAATCCATGGTATTACTGTATGCAAATGGTTTTGTAACTTTGTTCTTGTTATTGTTTGCAAGTGCACAGATTCGCCTGTCGGCTATATATAGTCTGCAGTAGTACAGTTGCTTTGTCAATCTCCTTGTACATTACCTACTCCACTTTGGCGCTTCCACTGACAGATTTGGGAGTTCCCTGTTAATGGAAGCACCAAAGTAGAGTAGGTAATATACAAGGAAATTGCCAAAGCAACTGTACTACTGCAGACTATATACGTAGACAGGAGAATCGGCACATTTGCGTACTTGTGAACGACCAAAATATAAATTTAAAAAATGGCTGCGAGAGAAATAATTGCTCATGAAAGGAGCACTAAAGGTGGTGGTGGGGGAATAACTCCCAGTTGTCATTGTCATCCTCTAGCACAGTGTTCTCCAACTTTGGGTCCCCAGATGTTTTTGGCCTACAACTCCCAGCATGCCCCAGCCAGTTGGAGAACACTGCTCTAGCTATTATGCCTTGAACTGACACTTGTTAGTGTTCTCCCCACATTCAACTCTTCCCTGAACTCCAAGAGTGGCTGCTGAATGGGCCGGAGCAACTGGGGCGGGCAGGTGTAATTATTGCTGGTGTGGCCGCCCCAATTGCTCTGTCTCGTTCAGCCACCTTCTTTTCCCCAAACTTCAGGGAGATTTGTGCCAATCTAATGTTGTTTGTTTGTTTTTAAAAAAACTTTTGTGGAGATTTTCACAAATTCTCTGAAGTGCATTAACCCCAGCAGTGATCGCTCTGAGAAGGAGCCACGATGCAGGAGGTGGGGGGGAGCCTAGTAGTACTCCCTCTTATTTATTTATTAGATTTATACCCTGCTTTTTTTCCTGCAAGGAACTCAAGGCAGCTTACACAATCCTCCTCCTCTAAATTTTATCCTCACAACAACCCTGTGAAGTAGGTTAGGCTGAGAGTCAGTGACTGGCCCAAAGTCACCCAGTGAGTTTCACAGCCGACCGGGGACTAGAACCTGGATCTCCTGAGTCCCAGTCCAACACTCTAACCACTATGCCACACTGGCTTTTGTCAGTGTCATCCTCTCTCTATTATGCCTTGAACTGACACATGTCAGTTTCGTCCCCCCCTTTCAATGCTTTTCTGAGTTGCATTCAGTGATTTGGACAGAGCAACTGGGGTAGCGCACCAGCAGTAATTACACGTTTACACCCGCCTGCCCCAATTGCTCTGTCTTGTTCAGCAGCTGTTCTTGGAGTTTGGGGAAGTGTCAAAAGGGGGAAGACACTGACAAGTGTCGGTTCAAGGCATAGTAGCAAGAGGGTGACATTGACAAGTGGGAGTTACTCCCCTTCACCCTCGGTGCACCTTTTTGTAACAGTTACTTCGCTCACTTAAAGAAAAAAAATATTGGTGCTTCTGAATCATGCAAATGCGCTCGTACTTTCTTTTAGTACTATTTCTCTCCTTGTCAATTTCCTTGTATATGACAGCTTTGGGAGTTGCCAAAGTGGAGTAGGTAATATACAAACAAATTGACACGGTGAGACTGCACATAGTGGACAGGCGAAATGGCACACACTTGCAAAGGACTGGGGGGAAATAGTGCTATAAGAAAATACAAACATGTTTGCACAATTCAGAAGCACCTAAAAGATATTTTTTTAAAAAGGTGGTGACTGAGTTATGGTCCTTCCAAAGTGCCATTTCAGCATCAGCGTAGGGGCGGACATCACTGGTGAGTGGTGACAGAGGAGGGAGGCTGGTAGGGGTGGGCGATCTGCCCACTACCCGATTTGCTGGGTGCTTGGTGAGCTCTGCCACTGTGCTTGCTGAGCTGGGCCGAAAGCGAGCACCAGTTGAAGTGCTCGCCAAACTTCTGGGTTCCCGGTGCTACGTTTTTTACATAGAAAATAGCATAAGATATGTTAAAAGCAGCTGTGATTTATGTAACTTGCGCAAATCTCGGCTGTTTTTAATGTATCTTATGCCATTTTCTACGTAAAAATGTAGCGCCGGGAACCCAGAAGTCATTTCCCCAGCTCAGCTTATGAGAACGTGAGTCGAACCGGGGAAGCAGGTAGGCCGAGTGGAGCTCGGGGGGTCGAGCCCAGCATGTTCACCGGACTTCCACCCCCCAATCGAGCTTTGTGCACATCCCTAGGTGGGAGATCACAAGATCACGAGGCGAGATCACGAGGAGTGGCATGGGCTTTTTTGCCACTCTTACCAGGCAGCTCTGTAGCCACTTGGGACAAGCCACGCTGCTGGGTTCAGATGTCACTCACAACAAGCTACCCTGAGAACAAGCCACCCTCAACAACCCTACTATAAGCCATGGGTCCTCAGGGCGGTTTGTGCATGGTTAACAAACCATGCTGAATCATCCTTGCTGGGTTCGCACATCACGGTAAGTCACGCTGACACTAACAAGGCTCACAACCCACTGTGGCTTACCATGACATGCAGACCCAGTCTTTGCCTGTTCCGAACCTGCAGGCTATGAGTCAAAGCCCAGAGTGCGCTGAATAAATGCATACCTTCAGGGTTTTTCATTCATGCTCATCATTAGCAGGCCCCAGCCCACAAACATTTGAAAAATAATAATTAGGGAGAATGTAATAAACAGTCTGAAACTTGGTGCATACTGTGCTGGCTATGATGAAAATGAAAGGTATGCATGCAATCTCTTCCACTGCTGAGTCACAGTAACAGAACAACAGAATGATAAGGCTGGGATCCAGAGAGGCCCAAGCCTGCACAAAGTAAGTGTATGTGTACTGATTTTCTCATTTGGCAACAGTCCTTTGCATTGAATGGAATGCCACTCTGGAGGGCTCGCTCGCCTGCCTTCAGATGAAGCCAGACAGAGGGGCGGGGGCTTGTAGCAGGAAGATAGTGGCTGAAAAAGCCCCTGCATACACACAACAACTGCCCTTTGGATCCTGGCAGATGGTTAGAAGTATATATAGCTCGATATCCAACTACAAAGGAAGGAACTTGTATATTTAAGTTATTCCCCACCCAAAAAAATAATATTATGTCCCAGCTAGGGATGGTGGAGAAATCCAAAATGGAGATAAATAACTTCGGATTTCTATGAATCTGACCCACGGATTCCAGAGCGGACTGGCTTTTTCCAAGTCAGCAGACTTGCGGACCAATTTTTTACTGTCTGGAATTGTATGCAAATTTATTCGTACAAAAATATGAACGTTGCTGGAAAATACACTAATATATATATAAACCATTTTAAGAAACAAAACACACAACATGTTATATATCTCTGATCTTTCTTCAGCTTCTCTTCAGCCTCTGCTGTGTAGCAATTTTTTTTTTTTTTGAGAGCGAGAGAGCTACTCATTGATTGTACTCTGAGCTAAGGAAAATATGCAAAATGTTATGTGCCAGCAAAAGTTCCATAAACTGTGGTGAACTTTTTTGCATACTTTTCTGAAGTGGGGGGGGGGGGGCGGAATCTGAATCCGTCAATGACTGGACAACAGAGAGAAAGATGTCTGACAACAATCCACGAAACACAGATGGAACAAAATCTGTACTTCCCTAGTCCCAAGCAGACATCAGCAACAGCATCTAGGTTATCAAGCTATGATATGGAAATGAATGCACAACAGTTTTACAGTGTCCAAGTGAAAGTAAATAGCCTCAAAAGGAGGACACAGCAAACTAGGTGAGTATTATCCACATCAAAACAGGTATAAATTCTCTGCAGGGCAGCCGATCAGTTATATGTAAACCAGCGATTTGAATATTATTCTTGAATTATATGGACCTTTTACACTAATGGGATAAAAGGCAGGAATAGAAATGTGGGGGTGCGGGGGGAAGAGGATAGCCACTTTATATGATTTACTTGCCAAGATGTAGAAGTTATGCTTAATACATTCTGAACCTTTGACTGTGATATTTTTTTGTATCTTCCGTTCAGTCGTTTCTGTGAAAAGGCTTCGAGACAACTTCCTTTCTGCGTCAAGTGTAATCCAGTACTGGATACCTAAGAAGAAAACGGGAACAACTGGTTGTTGTATATTTGTAGAGCTTTTCCAAAATAGTTCTTCACGACAAACCATTCGGTCTCTTTCCCTGTCATTTGCTTTGTTACTTTTTTCTGGACTGCTGCAGACCTTCTAAAGCAGGCGTGACAGAGGAAGCGTGAGTAGCACAGAATAGATATGTCCTCTCCTATCATTTCTGGGACTCATGTGAAGGGAGGACATACATTCTTCCTACTCACAGTAGGAGGTAGGGGGAGAGAAGTAGGGGGAGAGAAATAGGAGGAGAGGTGCGCGTGCACAGTGAAATAAATATGCAATGCCCCCTTAAGTCGGGGGGGCAGCATGCAGCCCCTGCTGCCCCCGCCACTCACTGCTGCACTGGTGAAATTTGCAGCAGAATTTTTTTTGGCAGTAAATAGGTCACATTTAATTTGTTCTCCAGCTACTTGCCTTTTTTTTCTTCTTCTGGCGCCTAGCAGGATTCTGTGGGAGTGGTGACTGACTGCAGGCGTGTGGCCCAACGGGGCAAGGGTCTGGGCGGGGTCAGCCCTATCATTATGAGAGCTCGTGCGCCTGCATCAGTCTGTGGGGTGGGAAGGGCGGCGACTTGTGCCATTCTCCCCTCTCTGCTCCCACCAGGAGGGCCTGCCGCTGCCTCCCCACCTCCTCCAGTCGGTGCTCTGGAGAGCCCCGCCAGCCGCTCTCCCGCTGTGGCATTTGCCGCAGAAAAGTCGCAGCTGGCAGGGCTCCCTAGAGCAACCTGCTGGGGGTGCCACTGCATCTACTTACAGCATGGCGATTGGAGGCCGCTCCCGCCTTGTGCCCCAGCCGCAGGGCTCCCGCGTGAGGTGGGCCGACCTGTGGAGATAGTTCAACCAACCTCTCATGGGAGCCCTGTGACTGAGGCACAAGGTGGGAGTGGGCGGGGGCCTGGCAAGCAGCCAGATGAGTGGGTGCAGCACTGCCACCTCGCTTGAGGCAGCAAGATAAGTTGGGCCAGGCCTGGGTCTGCAGGAGCAAAAATGACCCCAGACCCCCGACATTGCCCATCCCTGCCTTAAGTACAGCCCAGCCTCCAGCCTCTCTGCCTCCCTCTTGCCTCTTAAACTCGGAGAAGCCTGTACTGGGAGCCCTGCTAAGTTAACAACAGTTGTGTGGAGCCTGGATCCCACAATCATGGTTCAACAGGCAATACAAGAGGAAACGCGAGTCACTAATGTCTCATCTGAGGTCATCCTTCTGTGGTTCCTCATGGATCTTTGGCCCGATTGAAGTCCACCAGGAGAAGAGCCTTCAGTGTGGTGACTCCATTTCTGTGGAACTCCCTGCCTCTGGAGGTCAGGCAGGCTCCAACATTGTGTTGCTTTAGGCGCCTGCTGAAAACCTCCTTGTTCCGGGAAGCCTTCTCCGCTCTCCAGCCACCAGTGTAATTGTTACTTTGTTTTCAATGTATTGTTTTTGTTTCCTTTATCTGTTTTTCTTTTTACTGTTCACCGCTCCTGAATCTATTTAGATATGGAGCGGTATACAAATACTACTACTACTACTACTACTACTAATATTAATTCTGCTTTTTAGGACATGTGAACTGGCCTTCTGTTTATCAATGTTGACCATGTTCTGGATGATGGGAGTCTCCCAATCACTGCTTCATCTCTCGTGTGAAATGCAATCTCGTTACAGCAGAAGGCATATTCACTAGTCTCATATTTAGGATCAGATTATAAAACAGTTTAAAGAAGTTCCATTCTATTTTTTTCATGGAACAAATGCAGATACGGCTGAACCCCTGGCCAACAGTCACTTACCCACATGTCCTCTTGCAGAATTCCAAAGAACTGCTCAAAAGCAACTTTATGGTTGTTGGTTTTAGGAGAGTAGACATACATAGTAAAGTTCAGCAATCCAGGTGCTGTCTACTTACTTGTTTCATTCATGGTGACATCCTTTGATTTTAGTCTGACTTCAAAACAAATTGTGGTGTTGATGGACACCCTTTGTTTTTGTGTGTCATTATTTATCTTCTGAATGTTAATTTTGTTGGGTGTGAATTTCATAGATACATTTACTTCTGCAACATCACGAGACCTAAAACACACCATTTGTGAAAAAGATATTAGGAAATACTCAGGGTCTTTTAGCATTTTACAACATAGTGGCTTGGACCCAAAGACCATGTGACTAATTCCACCACCCAAGGGAGATTTGGATTCATGTTTTTCAAAAGAGCAGCCCACTCATGCCACATGGCAAAACTCATTTGAAACAAGAGGGGAATTCCAAAAGCAATTTATGGTATGGCATGATGATTCACATTCCCACTAGACTTGCCTAAGCCATTGGACACACTTAGGCTGCAATTCTATGCACACTGACTTGGAAGTATGTCCTACTAAATACAGTGGAGCTTATTTCTGGGTAAACATGTATAGGATGGCATTGTGAAAGTGGCTTTTGAGATCCTGTCCAGTATATGTACCGTCAACCCTCTTCCCTTTCCCTTCTTCGCAGCATTATATTCTTTCTTTTTAAAAACTTTTTTAAATTGAATTTTCAAAAACAAAAACAAATCATATTTGGCTTCTGCCTCTTTGTCTGACAAACATTACCAATCCATATCCAATCTAAGTTCTCTATTTTCACAAAAAGAATTTCTATCACCTTTACTAATATTCAAAAATCAAAACCCAAAGTTATTAAATCACCTTCCCTCTTCCCCAAAAAGTCCACCACAGGTTTCCAGTCTTTCATAAATGAAGATATTTTTTCCATTCTAATTAAATTCACAGCATTATATTCTGATGTTCCAGAGCCTGCCTGGGCCGCTTCCGGGCTCTGGAATTCCCTGGTGCGGGAGGCTAGGTTTGCCCCCTCCTCTCTGTTGTCCTTCCACCAGCAGGCAAATATTGTTTTATTCAGACAGGCTTTTGGCTGGTCTGTTGATAAAGGAGTTCTTAATTGGTTGGTCCTGTTTATTTCTTTAATTGTTGTGTGTTTAATTATATTTTAACATATTTATCTTATGTTTTAATTAAGATTTTGTTGATCTTGATTTTATTGTTAGACGCCTTGAGTGCCATTTGGGGCGGGAGGGAGAAAGGTGGGATAGAAATAAAATAAATGTTCCTAAATAACTCCTCTTTTATGGCTGCTTTGTTTGTCCATGATGTAGGCAACACCGCCGTTGAAATCTCTAGATGTGAACTTTTGCACATTCACATTTAGGAAGTACCGTATGTTTCCGTCTATAAGACGCCCCCATGTATAAGACGCCCCCCACTGGGCAGTTTTGCAACCGCGCGGTTCTCTCCTTGGCTTACTTCCGTGTATAAGACGACCCTCAATTTTTAGGCTAGCGATTTTAGGAAAAAGTATAGTCTTATACATGGAAAAATACTGTAGTATGTGAGATGCAAATGCATGCCCACATTTACACACAACTGTTGCAATTTCAACCATAACAGCCCTTTTGTGAGATGCTGAGAGTGCAAGAATTGGCTAGCAATCACACGTAACCAGATACACATGCACTTCCATTTCATATGCCATGAACTGCCATTTCTTTTGCGTAAACATAGCTAGCACTGAGGATATTTCCATCTAGGAATTTGGTGCCAGTCTATGAATTGGCCCTGAGAGTTTGGTGTCCTTGTGAGAAAACATGCCCTGGCTCCTGTGTCAACATAGTAAGGCCCTACATGTAGGGATTTCTGAGGAATCTGATAGAGGGGTGAAAATCCAACGTCACAATTTGGCCCCCCAGATTTCAGTTTGCCAGCCCTTGCGCTGGCTCCAGCTCCCTATGATGTGAGTCGAGCCAGCTTGCGGACTTCTGTCTCTAAGAAGGGCCACAGTTTGCACATTTTTTTAAATGTTAAGGAAATTTGCGCAAATGGATCTATTTGTGTAATTTGTATAAGTTTATGCAAATTGTGGAAATCACGGTATTTTGCATGTTTTGTGCAAATCAGCACCCGCAAAACATGTGGATATAGCATGATTTGCACAAATCTGCCACAATTTTACACAAAACACACTAGATCCACATGTTTTTCGGGTCTAGTTTGCACGAAACATGCAAAATATCGTGATTTATGCAATTTGAATAAACTTATGCAAATTGCACAAATTTCCTTACCGTTTTTAAAAAACTGCACAAACTGTGGCCTGTCTTAGAGATGGAGGTCCACAGACACCCCCCCCCTCGACTGGGCCACTTCCCAGCATCAGCACATCCCTACCTACATGCAAGTAACATGAAAATAGGGCTTTTAAAATGAGTTAGGGGGAATCCTGTGCATATTTAGACAGAAAAAAGTCCTACAACTGGCTGGGGGATGCTGGGAGTTATAGACTTTTTTCTGTCTAAACATGCATAAGATTGCGCCCTTAGCCATTAGTATGTAACAGTGGTTTGGGACCCCAGATGTTGCTGGACTGCAGCTCCCAGAATCCCTTGCCATTAGCCATGCTGGCTGGGTATGCTGGGAGCAGTAGGCCAGCAACATCTGGAGAACCAAGGTTGGGAACCACTGGTATATAGGATTGTTCGAGGTAACAGTTATTGGCAACTTTATTTTCCTTTAAATTGAAAGTTTAACATCCATACCAGAAGAGGGCTGCCCCTCCAAGTCCTCCAATGGTAACATCTGTCAATCCATCTCCATTTAAATCCATCTCACCATGTATAGACTGACCAAAGAATTTCATCTTTTCCCCATCTCCACCTGATGCAATACGCTGTGTAATAAATAATTAAATAATTAAATAAACAGTTCACAGGAAAACATGTTTAAGAATATTTGGTTGCAAGCCTATCCACACTTACTTACCTAGGAGTAAGCCCTACTGAACTCAATGAGACTTACTTCCAAGTAGACATGCATAGGATTGCACAGTTAATACTGGATTTGTTGGTGTCTGTTACCAAAAAAAGAAGCAGCAAAAAGCAATTTGGAATCAGTACTTTAGTTCAGAAATAGGCCAACCTCTGAAAAGAAACACCAAACAAATCCTGTAGAAAAAAGACTTTAAGTTGGCAGTATGGGGATACCACTGATCTAATTAATGTTGGTTCAACATTCTTGGAAGTACTAAACCATATTGTATATTTTAAAATAAAAGTAATCTGATAGATACCAATGATTCCGGAAACCCCCACTGCCTTGAATCTAATTTTAGAGACTCAAATATCATTTAAACCCCCCCACAAATATAGAAATTATAGAAAATATCTACATTTAGTGAATATTGACATTTAGGTATGAATGTAAGCCAGTCCCAGATTGATATTCATCAACATTTGACATTTGCTAACATATAAATTAAATTAATCTAACAATTTACCTCCAAACAGAGTAACTTTACAGCTAATTCCATTAATTTTGTTACAAATTTGACTACGTCCTGATTTCTTAAGAGTGCCACAGTCCCACTACTGTCAAGAATCCTGTTTTTTGTATCTGGCAGTCACTTAATTTAGTTCTATACCTGAGCATATTCTTTCCGTATAGTTTTTCCATTGCCATGGTAAACATAAACAGCTCCTCGATGGTCATCTTCTAAAGGAGCACCTATGACTATATCATTAAACCCGTCAAGGTTGAGATCCTTTACTGGAGCAATTGATGTCCCAAAACGAGCCCCACAAGGTTCATTCTTGTTATGATTGCTGCAGTCATTGTGCTTCAGGAGTGAACAGCAGGTTTGCTTTACAGGCTCAAGTGTCATCTGATATTCAAACATTTTCTGTGAAAGAGGAAATGTCAAAAAATGGATTTTCATCTACTTTCTATTACAAGAGCTCTTGAGGGCTTGTCAGGAGATATGACACAAGCAGTACTTTTGTTTGGTAGCTTCTCCTGGTTGACCCTAAACTATTGTTTGAATCCCAACCTAGTTAATCCCTGTAAATTATTCTTTATCATTACCTTGTTCAAAGAGTAAACATACACCTTGCCTTGCTCTTCTTTTTCGGTCCCCATGTACATAGGTGCGCCTACCAGAAGGATATCAGTAAATGTATCTTTGTCGATGTCAATGGTTGTGAGAACACTCCCAAAATAGGATCCAATCTGTAATGTATGAAATAGTGTCATATCACACATTTGTAACTGTCAATATATTGCAGAATTCAGTCTGGTGCTAATTAGGTGCCAAGGACTTCAATATAAATTCTCAGTTTCCGCTGAAGCCCTCCACCTAGTTCTCTCCTTCCCTTTGCACGTAGTCAGGGTAGGTTTTGGGAGTAGGGAAGGGACTGGCAGGATGGACAGGGGGAACCTTCCCTAAGGTTTAATCTTTCCATGGTTTCTTGCAGAACTTCCAGAAAATCCTCAAACTTTGGCCAAGAAGGGGTGGGTGGTTAACTTGCCTGTTACTGAACACAGGATATTATAGCCAGTGATGCTGCTTGGGCTGGTTTAAATAGGACCAGGGTGGACTGGAGGAGGAGGTCTTCCCTCTGGTCCACCCAAGAAGCCCAGCCCCTTCCCACCCCTGCTGTCTAGCCAATTGAAGCCCCAATTGGCTCTTTCAACACAAACCTGAGCTGGCCACCCAGAAGCTCCTCAGCACCAGTGCGGCCGAGTCACTTTGCACCCTGGACTGCTGCCCTTGCTCCCTGCTCCTGGCACAAATGGAGGCTCCCCGGTAAGTTGGGAGGTGTTCCATAATTTAACAGCATAGTTTCCCTGGGGCATGTGTCTGTCTGTGTCCCTGCGACAGAGTGGTGTGCAAGATGAACCCATAACGGCGGCAATTCTTGAGTTTGTTCTAGGAAGGCAACTTTTATGTTGGTGCATCATTGGGTATAAAGAAGGAAGCCAGTGTCCACTAAGTAGCAGCATTGTGGAAGACTAATGAAGGCTTGTCATATCATAGGGACAAGTTGGATGGAAAAGATGGAGCAAACTTCAGGGCAAAGCATGGGTGGTGGTTGGGAACTTTATTGGAGCCTGGAGAACCAGGGTGGGAGATGGGGGCAGGCCAGCCTACAACCCCATTACCACAAGGAAAATAATAGTAACACTAAACTGTAGATCACACTTGAGGATATTTATGGAAACTTATTTCCCTGTATCTATGTGCCTATTGCCCAGATCTTGTGAGGTTTGCTGGGGATATTAGATGCAGTGTTAGAGCAGAACAAGCAATATCCTGAACAGTGGGTTGCTGCTGTCCAGGTCATTCTCCAGAGCACAGAGTGTGCGCTTCTGCAGTTATACTTGGACGAGAAAGTGTAGTTTGAGAAACAGAGAGGCTTTTGCTTCTTTATGTGACAAGTTTTTTCAAGAACTACCAGTCCCAGGGTTCCTTGTGCATAGGCAAGAGGGAGGGACAACTGGTGGGAGGGACGAAGTACCATAATAATTAGGAACATGGATCCCAGGATGGCGGGAGACAGTGCTGCTGGTAGGATTTACAGGCCCAAAATATATGTGAGTAAATGGTTAGTTCACACTACGGAAGTACAGACATTGTACAATCTGTTCTGTCTACGTTTTGCAAATCGTCAGGTGCCTTTTGTTCCGTCGTCCGCTCATTGACGGAATCAGATTTTGCACAAATGCGTCCATACGCTTTTGTGCAAATTTGCACTTGCGCAAATTCACACACCTGAAAATGTGCAAATCCCCCCCAAAATATGTATTTTCACACTTTAGTCTATGGAGGAAATGCACATTTTTGGTAGGTGGTTTTTTTTTTTTTTAAAGTTTTTTTGTATTTTTCTATGACTAAATTTGCAGAAACTTACGGAATTTTTTTTTAAAAAATGGTCCACGAGTTCATGTAATCCGCATGACTCAGGAAAAGCTGGTCTGCTGTGGAATCCGTGGGTTGGATTCTTAGAAATTCGAACTCATCTGAATTCGTAGTGGATTTCTCTGACATCCCTAGCACACACACATATATCTGCCACATCTAGCTATAAATATAAGTCAGGCAGCCAGAAATATAAGGAGGTTAACAAAAGGAACTAAAAGGAGCTGAAGGGCATCAATCAGTCCTTCAGCTGTTCAAAACAGACAAGGCCTTTCTGCCGTCTGACTCAGGTTGGTCTATTAGAATAAAGAAGTCAACACACTATTAGGGCCAAAAGTTAGCAAGCTTTGTCGAACTCGTCTTTGGGCTGAATGTCATGTTAAACCAAGATAGCTAAAAAAAGGTGGGAGCTGTTTTGGACCATGGCAGAAAAGTGCCACTGGGGGCCATGGTATAGTTTCAGATATGTAGAAAATGTAATTTCAGAATTAAAATACAAATCTTCCTTTCATGTTTGTGTGGGATGGGATTATATTTATTTATTTATTTATTTAATTAATTAACCAATCAATTAATTAATTAATACATTTTAATACCGCCCAATAGCCGAAGCTCTCTGGGCGGTTTACAACAGTTAAAACCATAAAATACAATATAAAATAAATATAAAATTTAAAATCACAGATTAAAAACAAACAGCAAAACTAGCAGCAGCAGTTACAATAACAGTTAAAAACAACTACAAGATTAAAATAATTAAGATGATTAAAATGATTAAAATGCCTGGGAGAATAGAAAGGTCTTCACCTGGCACTGGGAAGTGTACAAAGTAGGCGCCAGGCGAGCCTCTTTGGGGTGCTCATTCCACAACTGGGGTGCCATAGCAGAAAAGGCCCTCCTCCTGGTAGCCACCTGCCTCACTTCCTTTGGCAGGGGCTCTCGGAGAAGGACTGCTGATGCATGCATGAATGAATGTTTTTAAGTGGCGTTAGTCATAAGTTAATATGTTCAGAAATGCAACGATGATTCATGCCTATTGTTAAATTTTCTTCACATTGCATATATGTGACAAATATATGGATGACACTGCAGCAATATTTTAATGGTGACATGCACACTTACTTGTTCTCCATTTAATCGCTGAAGTATTTCTATATCTGTATCTCTCATCCTATATATAATAACTTGACCAGTGTGATTATATCGAGGTTGGCCAGCGATGTATAGCACATCTCCAGGGACTAAGGCTGATGTTACTGTATAACCTAAGGAATCAGAGACACAGCATTCATTCTTACAATATTTTGACAATAACTACTTGTGCTTTTAAAAAAAGTATGTATAAGTATCTTTCCCCTAGAGCAAGGGTGTTGGACCTCTTTCAGCCAGAGGGCCAAATTCTAATCTGGAGAAGCTATCAGGAGCTGCATTCCAGTGGTGGGCAGGGACCAATTTTACAAAAGAAAATAATACCCACCTATTGCAGTTTAAAGCTCTTATTGCAAGTAACTAAGCCTTAGTTTAGCTTAGTTTAGCCTGAGCTTTTCAACCTCCTAGACTGGGGCAAAAACTGCACATTGGCTGAGAAACCACCAAATAATCAATGGTTGTGGGAAATTGGATGGAGCCAGTGGAAGGGGGTTTCCATCTGGAAAACCCTGGAAGACAGGGTAGAACCCCGGGAGGCCTGGATTTGGTTTCCAGGCCTGAGGTTCTCCACCCCTGCACTAGAGTCTATCCAAGCTACACCACGGCAGCCAATTCTTCAGCTACATTGGATTGTACTTGAATTTACAGCAGGGCAGCTGAGCAAGTCTGCCATATTTTCTCATCACATTTGTACCCCACTCTCCCTTCAACAAGTCCATGTCAGCCTATGCTGGACTTAGCTTACTACCCTCCCCACAACCCTGTGAGATCATTTAGGTTGAAAGATGAACCTCATATGGCTGATCATACTACCCCAGGGCATATCATCCTGCCAAGTAGCAAGGAGAATTTGACCACAAACAAGGTGAAGACATGTGGTAACATGTGTGGTAAAGTAGTCCTCTCTATGGGCTCACTGTGATGTAAGCAAAGGCGCTCTGCACGCTTTTTGGCAGAGTGAGGATCTCAGCTTGGCAGAGCAGGTTTCTCACATCCAAAGCCAATCCAAAGCTACTGCACTGGAATGTCTTTCCTAGTAATAATACTTAGTGGGCTGGCTCTGGAGAAGCTTCTTCTGTTAAAGGAAGCCTTCCTCCATTGGAGGAAGTCCCTTCCTCTGACAGAAGATGCTTGTCCATTGGAGGAAGCTTCCAGGATCCAACCCAGTGTTTTTCTAAGTCAGGGATGGGGATCACTGTTGGATGCAGCATCTCCTGTCATCCCTCACCATTGGCTGGCTGGTGCGGGCTGATGGAAGTTGCAGTTCAACAGCATCTGGAGGGCCTCATGTTCCCCACCCCTGTTCTACATGCTCAGAGCACTTCACATGCATTAACACAATTCCAAATGCTTTGAAGTATTTCACATACGTTATCCCAGCAATCCTTACAACGAACAGGGGGTGACCAGGACCAGGGGCTGATGACTATTAGCACAGATTCTTATAGTGGATCTAGAACCGGCACTGCATTCATTCTGTGATAACCTTTAGAGAGAATATAAGCCACAGGGTAGAGCTCCAAAGGTTATCCAAGTGCCTAGTAACTGACCAAATAGTCCAGCCTTCTTCAAGCTGGTGTCCTCCATATGTGATCGACTACAATCCCCATCATTCCCAGCCAACATGGCCAATGATGATGCCGACTGGGAATGATGGGAGTTGCAGTCCAACACATCAGGAGGGCACCAGCTCCATAAGTCATATCGTCCACAAAATACTGTAAACTGTCCCTTAAAGTCAAGGATGGTGTTTTGTACCTGGAGGGAGTACAATTGCCTTACCTGTATCCAAGAGACTACTCTAAGAACTATTCAAAACATCTTGAGCTCTAAAGAATTCTAGTTTATCCTTGAGCAAATTATGTGTTCATCATGTATCTCCCTATCTTTGAAAGGCCCATTGAGAATGAATACACTGGGCATTACAAAACAATTAGATGCTAGAGCAGACTTCCCCAATCTGGAGCCCCTCCGATGTGTTGGGTAACAGCTCCCATCATCCCTAGCCATGACAAGTTGGGGGAGGCTGTTCTAGAGAAGTAAGAGCAATGGAAGTACTCTGCACCATATTCTAGATATTTGCTGTAGCATATTTGTCAGTGTAATGTCATATTGGAGAGCCAGTATAGCATAATGGTTAGACTGTTGGACTGGGACTTGGGAGATCTGGATTCTAGTCCTCACTCAGCCATGAAGCTCACTGGGTGACTTTGGGCCAGCCACTGACTCTCAGCCTAACCTACCTCACAGGGTTGTTGTGAGGATAAACTGGAGAGGAGGAGGAGGATTATGTAAGAATAAAATATCAGTGATTTAAAAATTACAACCTGCTGGCACCATCTACATAATGGCACCCAATAAACTTAGCTCAATTATAGCCCAAGGAGAAATGGTAAGTCTTTAAGCCTGTTTTGGTAAGGTGAAATGGTAAGTCTTTAGGCCTCACTTGAAGGCCTGTAATGATGGGGCCTGGTGGACATCAATTGGAATACAGTTCCTCAAGCAGGGGGGCACTACTAAGAAGGCCCAATCCCTCATGCCTGTCACCCTAACTGCTTTTACCAGTGGGCACACAAGCACTGATCTCAGAGTGCAGACCTAAAGCATTTTTTGACGCATGCAGCTTGTTGTAGGGCGTACAGCAGGTAGCTAAGAGAAAAGTGAGATCACACTGGAGCATTTTCCTCACCTAAGTAAGCTGCAAGAGGTTCATTTGTTTCTGAAGACTCATCATAAAATGTGTCATTCCTTGGGATTCGTACAGCACTCTCCTTCAACATGACAACGGTTCCATTCCAGTCATATGCTCCAACTGCTCCGAGCATAATCCAGTCCTTACAAAGCAAGAGAGATCATGACATAAACCATACGATATATTCTTTGACTGCTATGTTGTTATATTCTTGGAGGGATTTACCTGAGGCTGAAGCCAAAACATGGGACTCTTCTGGGCAAATAAGGATAGCTGAAGGCTATGATAATCTGCTCATGGCATAAACAAAGACATACTACATGCAACGCCAGTTGTATCTTGACATACTCTTACCTAACCAATATAGTATTGATTTCTTTTTAAACTTGTAAAAAGATTATTGAGTTCTGATTATTCACAGTAAATAAAGCATTTATTTATTTATTTATTATATTTATACCCCGCCTTTTTTCCTGCAAGGAACCCAAGGCGGCTTACATAATCCTCCTCCTCTCCATTTTATCCTCACAACAACCCTGTGAGGGTTTATTTACACAGTAAACAAAACTGAAAACGGAGAAAAAATGCAACTAGAATTTAATGTGACACCATATATAACATCTCTTCAAGATATTTAGTAGGTTCAGAAGTTAGCATAATTATATGGAAGCTGGTCTGTTGGGGAACCGCCTTCCACATCTGTTGTAAATGTGGGCCATTTCAACATAGGCTTTCGTTTGTTCACTTAATTTGATGACTTAGCATCACAATAATCATCTCATTCCACACTCTTTAGCCGGCCCTATTCATGTGCTGAATCCACATATGAGCAGGGAGCAGGGCACACCAGCAGGCTCCACCCCTGACATCATGTGCAATGGCTTGCCCCACCCCCTGATGTCATGCATTCAGCACAACTGCCTGCAGTGAGGAAGCCTTCACATGTCCATGTGATCTGCAATCCTGATTGCACAGGGTTCCAGATGCTGTAGATGCCTTCGCACAGACAGCTGTACTTGTGAAGGCTTCCTCGCTGTAGACATTTGCACTGAATGCATGGATGTCGTGGTGGGGCAAGTTGATATCGGGAAGTGGGTCTAGTCAGTGTGGCCCTGCTCTTGACTCATGCATTGATTCAACATGTGGCCATCAGTTCTGAATAAAGCTTGTGTTGCCATGTTGTAAGAGATGGAGTTTGTGTGCATATCCAGCATTTCGCCATGTCTGTATTTGGTCTGGGGTAAGCAAAAAAAAAAAAAAAAAGTGATTAAAGGTTCTCACTGAGAAATGCTGGGAGTTGTAGGGCATTTTTTCCTGTCTGAACATGTATAGGATTGTGCCCTAAGTTTATATTTATGGACAGCTATCATGTTCCTTGGAATTTCCATAAAACATGGAATTTAGAAGAGACAGGAATTGATGTCTGAAGTGCAGCAAGACTTTCTAAAGTGTTTGCCCTAACATGGGGAGCAGGGTGAGGCAGATCACTAAAAATACAAAAATCTCATGGTGGAGCTGTAAAGGTGAGGGGAAATTAAGCAAATTTCATAGTGTCAGGCTTTCGCACCTGCGCACTTGTGCAAGACCGAAAAAAAGAAAAAGAAAAGGCTGCGAGCGCATTCAGGACACTCTCCAGTGTCCTTTCTTCTTGATTTTTAGGATTACGGGGTGGAGGGCACTGACAACGGATGAGGGAGGATGGCAGGTGCCACTAGTGAGATCACAAAGAGCATCAGGGGTTTACGCCACACTTGCCAGGAGGCTCTCTAGCTGTTCCCAACAATCCACAATGATGTTGACCTGCTGGGTTCGGATGTTATAACAAACCATCCTGAAAACAAGCCACCCTGAACAGCCCAACAACAAGCCATGGGTTCTCAGGGTGGCGTGTTTGTGAAAAATACACCACTCTGCAGAAACTGCACTGAGTTTAGATGTCACGAAAACCCACCATGGGTGATCACCCATGGTGGGTTCTCATGTCATGCAAAGCAGTTCTCTGAAACAAATATGGTTCACAACCCATCGTGGCTTATTGTGTTGTGCGAACGTACACTATACACAACTGTTTCCTTTTAAAAAACAATTTCTACTTCTGTCTGGTTAGTTTACCTGGGAATAATGGGCACTGAACCCAGCCTGAGACATTTCCATTTCAAAAGAGGCTGCCAGCTGGTCTTTTGTAGCTATTTAAAAAAAAGAAAAGGAAATGTTTAATGTTTAGCATACATGGATCAAAACGTTGCTGTGGCAATAAATAAGTTGAAACTGGTGGAAAAATAGACAAGAGTTACAAATATCCTGACTTGAACAGTGAATGAAATATTTAGAACAGATAAATATTATTAGCAGAAATTTCAAAAATCTGTCTCTCTCAAGTAGCAAATCTCTCGAAAATAGCAAATCTTTGATCACATTTTGTTCAGCTACATGGCACTTCCTCTGTGCAGGCAATTAAGCCATTATTTTTTAAACCATGGGCAGAGCAATCCAGTGTGGCTGCCTGTAACCCTCCGAACTTGGAAGATTATCGGCATCCTATTGAGGACAGAAGGAGCACGGAGTAAAAGGTTGCCTCTGCACTTCCCCTGCCCTGCAAAAGACTTACCGTAGATGGCCAATTTTGGCTGTCTAAGTCTTTTGCACCTGCTTGCAAAGAGGACAGGCTGAGGTGCCACCAGGATACATTCCGTCCTGGCAGAGCCTCACTACTGCCCTCCCCACCTCCCCCAGAACGCCCACGCAATGCTGGCTCTGAGGATGGTCTCCCAGTCTTGGAGCCACATCCAGCGTGGTTCTTTCCATGCCGGCTGCAAGGGTGGAGGGAGGGTGCTCCGAATTCGAAGTCCCAGCTCCAACATCGGTACGCATTTCCAAGGTCAGAGCTGGGACTCTAAATTATCCTATGGCCATCTAGACTGCATCTAGTGGCCATAGGATTGCACACTAAGAGTGCAATCCTATGCGTGTTTGTTAGTACTGGCCAGCACACTGAGCAGGCAGGCATATAGATCACCTGGTCAGTCTTCCTCACTATGGTGAGGTGTACTGTAGTTGTTATTTCTAAATTTGCATCAATAATTATGCAAATCACTGTCCTCTTTGGTCCTATTTTTTGGTGATGCATTTCCTCTTTTTTTGGTGATATATACGTGGCCATTCTACTTGAGTGAAGACTATAGTGGTGGTCATGATTCAGGTGGCAACCTCAATTTTCTTTTCCCCGCAAAACCCGGATGTTGTGTTGGTCTGGGGCATTCTGTGAAAAACAAAATGACAGGAGGTTGCCACTTATAGGAGCTTTGCTGCTCCTTACAGTTAAAAAAAATAGAAAGAAAAAAAAGCCCCGGCTGCTCTGCCATGCTCCAAGTGAAACATCCCACCCCCATAGACCTTAGCAGGGGGCACCGACATCCGAGGGTCGGTACCAAAGGCACTTCGATGAGGGCTCCACTCAGACTTGGAAGTGCTTGAATAATTCATTTGAACTGGAGGCAGACAAGATTTTAACCCTTGGTTGCTAGTAAAATTTACTGTATCAGTCTGGCTTGGGGGTCAAATGTATCCCAAGAAAGCCATAAAATTAAAACACCGGAGAGATGGCATTATGCATGACATTATTTGCAAGTAAAAAATTACAAGTGTAATGACATTTGTATATTGTTTGGAAAAAAAGAGAGAAAAGCACAAACCCCCAAATTAAAAGCTTGTAGGTTTGGCCTAGTATCACGTTTGCCTTCTCATCACCAGAAAAAAAAACTAAAGTAAAGAAACCCAGAGCAGATGAGAGCATAATTTTGGTATTTCCCCAACACTGAAAGAACAAATTTTTGGGGGGTGTCACAAGCCATGTTTTATGTTAATTTGAAAACACTGATCGCACTTGATTGAATATGGATATGCTTAGTAAACTATATGAGTAAAAGGCAGCCTTTTCTTAGGTGAATATTTTTCTTTTTCATGGCCCTTCTTTACTTGACAGTGTATGTCAAATCAGAAGTAAGTCCAGCTGAGTTCAACAAGACTTATTCCCAGGTACATTTTAGCCTGAGACACTGGATCCAGAGATTCAGGCTTTTATCTTCAACACATAAACATTGGATGTGATCCAATAAAGCATGGAATGCTGTGTTGTGCACACAGTCAGAGTTTTCTGTTGAATGCCCATGCCAGTCACTTCTCTGTGCCAGGCTCAGCCCTACCATCAAGCAGAAAGAGGGAGCCAACTCAGGCAGCTGATTTTGGGTCAGCAGATTGTTGGTTATTTAATTTAGCAGTATTGCATTTTTCGTGACAAGGTGCTTGTGTGGCATTTTCTGCCTTGTGAGACGAAAGGACTTGACCAGCTTTTGACTTGTGGCGGGGGGTGGGGGCAAGATTTGTTGCTCCACTTCGGGCAGAAAATGTCCTGCACATTGCTGAAGAGGCTAGCTATGTTTCAGTTGGAAATGCAGCTTTCCTCTTCTGAAGGGCTACTATGGAAATGGCCAAAAAAGATATAAAAAAATCTCTGGCTGCAAATTGTACAAATTGTTTTCCCATTTGTACACGTACAGCTTTGCTGGAATGCAGCCAAAGTCTATAAGTGAGGAAATGAATACCGTACTTTTCACAAGCCAGGAAGAAAAATATGCAACTCTTAATTGAGACAAGCTGCAATACTGAGAAGCCATCATGTCCAAACATTGTTTCTATACAAATCCAATCATTCTTATGAGGTTCCTAATCATTTGTTAGCAATAAAATGCTAATTCGCATGTTTTCATAAGTGAATTCCTATATTTATGTTCTCTGTTGACACTGATGCAAGTGTTATTCACAAACAAGCCTGGTATAATTATTCAGGAAAGACTGAGATATTTAAAATGAAGTATACACAGATGTTTTCCCTGCTAGGGAATATACCGGTAATCACTTACAAATTACATGTATTGGTGCCTAAGATTTTAAAGCACCACTAGCACATTAAGGACTGCAGAGAACACAGAAGTGACGCTGTGCCTGTCAAGAGAGCCTATACGCGAAGGACAAAATAGGGGTTACAAAAGATTAGCAAGAACAGATTACGGGAAGTTTGACTAATAATGAAAGTGTCGATGCTTAAGGCCCCAAATTTTTGATCCAAGTCAAACATTCAGCTTGTGCGCCACCAATACATACCTCCAGCATCTCACAGATTAGGGGCACTCCTGTGTGTGAGTGGGTTGGACTAGGATAGAATCCAGCAGCCCACCAATATCGCCTGGTGCACAACTGGGTGCAAGGGAGGGACATAATCCAGTCTCAAATGTGCCACAAGCAGAAAGTGGGGACTAAACATGCATGCAAGCAGATGGTTCTGGATGAGAAAAGCTGGGAGGCAAGGCAGAGGCTACAAGGCAGGTCACGTATATATACACCAAACAATCTTGGAGCCCTCCATCTATCCTATGCAGGGTCAGAGGAGTGACAGGACCGATGGAGGCTTTTTAGCTGCTCCATCCTCCTTTCCCTAAGTTTCTGCTAGATGGGCCCCTAACCCTATCTAGGTGATGCATGGGGGCAGAGACAGAGGCCTAGAGACTTGTGGAGCTGGTGGACCCACATCATCTCTCCTCCCCACCACAGACCTGCCCCCCAAATGTCCATTTCCTTCCCTTCCTGAGGTTGTCACAGTGACCTTGGGAGAGGGAGCCACTGCAGAGCTTTCCTCAGAGGTTGGAAGGAGTGGGGACCAGTAAATATGAATGGAAATTCCGCCCCCCCCTCCCAAAGTCATAGCTCTCTTCATGGCCCTGGAGGAGAAAATCCCCCAAATCCTATGGCACCTCGCACCTCAGACGATGTCTAGGGGCCATAGGATTGCTCTTGGGCAGACCCATTCAATATGGGTGCCCGTAACCACCCGAACTCAGAGGATTACAGGCATCCAATGGAAGGCGGGAGGAGCACGGCAGCTAGAATTGCCTCTGCGCTCCTGTTGCCCTCCAAAACATTTAGACGGCTGATTTCAGCTGTCTTAATTTTTTCTCCCTCCTTACGAGGAGGAGAGGCTGAGGCACTGCCTGGATTCCACAGAGGATGGCAGTGCCTCACTCCTCCCCGTCCCCGTCCCCAGGAATGCCCCTGCCCAGTACTGAAGATGGTCTTCTGTCTTCGGATCCCAGCTGGCACGGAAAGAACCACAGTGGCTGCAATGGTGGTCGGGGGGGGGAGGGTGTGCCACGGGTGGAGTCCCTGTTGCAACCTCAGAAGGGATTTCCGAGGTCCCAGCTGGGACTCCGACCTATCCTATGCCCCCCCTGACAAGGTCAGGCCACCACAGGATTGTGCTCAAAGAGGTCTAAAAAAAAAAAGACTGAAAAATAAATCAGAAGAAATGTTCACAAAATCCACCAAGTTTTTACAGTTTAACCTTGGTGTTGTTTTATTTTATTTTATTTATTTAATAAATTTATTAGCTGTCTTTCAAGAGTCAATATTTTACCATGGTGGCATACAGTATATAGTAAAAAAAGAAAGAAAAGTAAAACATATAGCAGTACTAAAATTAACTACAACAATGATGAGGGGGAAAGACAATAAAATCAGACCATTCCATTATATTTCATTCTATTACTGTTGTTGTTATAATGATGATAGTTTATATTATTATTATTAAAGGCCCCCCAAAATGGTGAGTCTTTTTCATAGATTGCAGTAGATGATAGAGTTGGAAGGAATATATCCCAGAGTAAGGGCTTGTCACATAGTTCAGCCATCAGGGGAGGGGAGATGTTAACCCACTGCCTCTATCATGGGCCTGATCTGAATTGCTCCCCCCCCCGCCGCCAATTCCACACCTGCTGTTTGCAATGCGGAAAATGTGCAGTTGGTTTTAATGGAAGGGAACCTGAGCCTGTGCCAACTCCAGGCTGGTAAAGGTGAGAGATCCAATCCTGGGGTTTCTACGGGTAATGAAGGAGCCATGGATCCAGTGGACCCAAAGCTGTCTCTGGTCCGGAACACCCTGGTGCAGGACCTACCACCAGTGGAAACACCACCACTGATAGATATCTGTCCTCAGACCTTTCCACGGGCATCCCAGGCTACCAGAGGTAGATGTCCACTCCCCTACCAGCAGAACTCCTCTCTGCCAGAAGAGGGATACTTTTGCCTCCAACCAGTGGATTTGGGGATTACAATTGCTCTGTACATGGACTGTTGATCTGGCCTAACATAGCAATTGTTATTCTCTCATATTCTTGAGAGATGAAAAAAAGGAATTTCATTGTTGACCCTTGAGGCAAATGAAGATATATTCTAGAACAGCCCTATCTTGATTAAATTACATAATGGAAGAATTTGGCAGTAGGAACTCCTTTCTCAACCATGTAAAGAATACTGGAACACATTAAAGAGAACAAAAAAGCCAAAAACGTGAACAAAAACATACCTTCCAGGGCAAATATTCTCTCTCCAAGAGCTTCAACAATTGTAAGCAGAGCTAATTCATCCGAGACATTAAAGAAATGCTTTTCAGTTGGCTCACTCGCAATTGATTTGATTTCTTCAACAAGTTTCTCAGTGCTTAGGTTCCCCCTGTTGTAGTGGCCAAGGATCTATGGTGTTCAAAAAGCCGAGAAGACAATTTTAAGTCGCAAGGTATCAGAAAGATGTTTCTGCAGCTCACAACTGGTAGCATGTGGGGAATGTGAGAGGCAAAGGCAGGAACCATTTCCCTGGGAAATCATTCATGGATATTGTGCCATTATATGAACTGACCAGCTGTGACCAGCCCAGACGGAACACCCTTCAGCAATCTAGAAGTGCCCTGACAAGGAACACTGCTACATACCAGTTTTCACAGAGCCATAGGAGGATGTGCAGTCTTTACCTGGTCATCAGAAGAGGTTGCAAGCTACCTTAAAACTTGTAATTATTGCTTCTCTGGCAGGTGTAATTATGGGAAACAATCTACCTCAAGAAGGAAAAAGGACTTCAAAGATACAATTGAAGTAGGGACAACTATCCATGGAAATAATCCATATTTCATCATCCATATTATGGAAGCGTGCTATGTGGGTTCATTATTGTGTGTGTTGAGACTGGGAGAAGCCTGAGGCTAAGCATATCACTTTCCCAAAGCATATCTTTGGTTTTCCCTAGTGGGAGATCTCCTGACCAAAGACAAATGTCATACACCCAGGACTGTTACTATACGGCAGCATACTATTATATTCAAAACGCTGTTGTTCTTGAAACCCTGTGATTCCATGCCATGTAGTTACATAACCGCCCAACAATTAGTGGTGAGTTGCCTGATCTTGCAGCCGCAACATTCCCCTAAAGCATTGTTTGTGGTCAGAGGCCAAAGGGAAAGCAAAGCATGCACAATTGCTTTTAGAAGCAAGAGACATTATGCAATAGAGACAAAAACCTGGAACTAATACAGTGCTCAGCTCCCTGCTGTGAATAGTAAAACAGTTTTTGGATCATGATCTAAAACATTGGAATTACATGCATTTATGCTGGGCAGTATCAAGGCCATGATGGGCCCCGGGGCTAGCCATCTGTAGTGGGCCTCCTAATCTGCCCCCAATACTGAAATGACATGACATTTGTGTACACACACACACACACACACACACGAGAGAGAGAGAGAGAGAGAGAGAGAGAGAGAGCAACCATGTCCAATAATAATTCAAAAATCTTTTCCACTACATATTTTAGTGAAAATCAGCTTCCATGCTTCCATGGTAGCTAACTCAAATACCAACACAAGCTTCCCCTTTTATAGCATGTAGCACACAGACACAGAAAACATACACACACATCAATCCTCTCCCTCACAACACACGCTCTCATGCTCTCTCTCCACACCCCTACACCGCCTCCAATGGAAAATGATTTATCTAGATCTTTCACTCCACAGAAACAGCCTTAACTTATGTGATGAATGATATCTTAGTGGCGAAAGCTCAGCGTCAAACATCTGTGTTGATTCTGCTGGATCTTACGGCAGCTTTTGACACACTCGACCACCATATTCTGCTTTCAAGGTTGGCATCACTGGGAATCAAGGGCAATGCTTTATCTTGGTTTGGTTCCTTCCTTTCTAATCGCTCTTGTTCTGTTTTGTTTCAAGGTTCAGTTTCAGATGTTTTCCCATTATTAGTGGGAGTTCCACAGGGTTCAGTCTTGGGTCCTCTTCTTTTTTCATTGTATACTTGTCCTCTTGGATGTTTGGTTTCTGATCGGGGTTTTCAGTATCACACCTATGCAGATGATACACAGATATATCGAAGCTTTGCATCCATTGATACTGCAGTGTGGCAGTCCGTGACGGAATGCCTGTCAGGCGTTTCCTCATGGATGACCGCACATCATCTGAAATTGAACATGGATAAGACTGAAATTCTGGTATTTCAACCTGATCGTGTGTCAGTTCCCTTATTATGTCCTTCTTTGCATATCCAGGGCTCAGTTGTGGCCCCGGTTTCAGCTGCCAAGAGCCTTGGTGTTTTGCTGGATGATCGTTTGTCCTTGCGTCCTTTTATTAATAGGACTGCTAAGGCATGTAATTTTCACCTTTTGAACATTCGCAGGATTCGCAAGTTTTTGTCTCCTGAACAGCCCATCTGCTTGTTCAGACTTTGGTGGTATCCCGCTTGGACTATGTAATAGCTTAATAGCTGGCTTGCCCTCTTCTGTGCTTCTTCCACTGGTTCTGGTTCAGAACAGCGCTGTTCGTGTTGTTCTGAACTTGCCCCGATACTCCCATATTACTATGGCCCGTAGGAATCTTCATTGGCTACCCATTCGGACTAGGGCCCAATTTAAATTATTGGTTCTTGCCTTCAAGGCTTTGCGCTCTAATGTCCCTCATTACTTATCATCTAGGCTTTCCTGGTATGTTCCTGGTAGGAATGTAAGATCAGTGGGCCAGGGATTATTAGCAGTCCACCGACACGCTCTGCCTTGTCAAGGCTGCGAACCTTTCAGGACCTGGTTCCACTTTTGTGGAACAGGCTTCCCATGGACCTCCGATT
This sequence comes from Shinisaurus crocodilurus, assembly GCA_021292165.1. Lineage (NCBI taxonomy): Eukaryota > Metazoa > Chordata > Lepidosauria > Squamata > Shinisauridae > Shinisaurus > Shinisaurus crocodilurus. The sequence continues at coordinate 25,841,109 of CM037877.1, read as the reverse complement.
GGAGGAGGATCTTTCCCGCTTTCGAACGGGATTAAAGACTTATCTTTTTAGTCAGCCAGAATGAGTGGTTGGGCTAATGTGGTGGTTGCTGGGATTTGATACTGCATAGTAAGTGGTTGGTGTTGGTTATTTTATTGTATTGTTATGTTTACTGTATATGTTATTTGTCCCGCCCTTTGGTATAAGGGGCGTTATAAATATATGTTTATTATTATTATTATTATACATAGACTATGGGTTGTGTCCTTGATGCTTGTAAGCCCCCAAACTCAGAGGCTTACGAGCATCCTATGCAGAGCGGGATGAGCAGCAGAGGAGATCTCTGCCTCCCTGCACCTCTTGCTCTGCATTTTCACTAGATGGCTATTTCTGGCTGTCTAGTTGAGGCGATTCAGAGAGGGAGAGAAGGGGGCTGCAGAGGACATGGGATACATCATACCCTGGCCCCTGCAGTCTCCTCCCCTCCCCACCGACTGGAACTCCCCCTTTACCCCCTCTCTAAGGTCAAGTTCCTGACCTCTGAGAGGCAGCCAGTGCAGTTCTTTGTGCACCGGCTGGGGCAGAGGGGGATCGGAGAGAAGATTCTCAGCTCTGAGGTCAGAGCTCTGTTTCCGACGCTGGAGCTGGAAATCCGAAGTGTCCTATGCCCCCCGCCCCCCGACAATGTCTAGGGGCCATAGGATCACTCTCCTATACAGCCAGTGCTGGCACAGGACATTTTTCTGCCTTAGGAGGACCAGCAAATGCTTCTCAGTTCTCACATGATAATCTGAGCTCAGCCTAAGCTGCCTCACATGATTGTTGTCAGGGTAAAAATGGGGAGATCTTTATTTCCTGGAGGGAAAGCAAAACATAAGCATAATAAAATAAAGTTAATAATTATATACTAGAAGAGCATAATTGTCTTGCCCTTTGTTCATAATAAGCCTCCCTAATGTGTAAAATGGCCACCTGTCCATTGCATTACTGTAGGAACTCATTTACATCCATGTCCACTAGAGACAAGATGCATCCAGTACCCTACTTGGAAATTTATCTTATAGAGACCCTGGGGAGGCAGCCTGAAGACTGCTGGCCCTGACTATTATAACTCATATTAAATGTTCAAAAAATTGAGAAACATTCCCTTACTTCTCAAATGCTCCATCCATATGCCTCCATCTTCTACATGAACATCATAGAAGCACAGAAGCACCGAGTCCCACCTCTTTGCTCAATGCAAACTCTGCACTGCAGGGTTCAGTTTCAGCATCCCTGTCAGATGGCCATCTAGCCCAGTGTTCTCCAACCTTGGGTCCCCAGATGTTTTTGGCCTACAACTCCCAGCATGCCCCAGCCTATGCTGGCTGGGGCATGCTGGGAGTTGTAGGCCAAAAACATCTGGGGACCCAAGGTTGGAGAACACTTATCTAGCCTCTGCTTAAATATCTCCAGCGAAAGAATTCCTACTACGTCCCAAGACAGTCTAGTCCACTGCCCAACAGCCCTCAGTGCTTGGAAATTTCACATAATGTTCAGTGAAGTTTGGTTCCCTGCAACTTCCAACCACAGGTTCTAGTCCTGCCCTCTGGAGCAAATGAGAACTCTGCTCCATTGTCTGCATGGCAGCCTTTCAGATTTTTGAAGATCGCTAACATGCCTCCCCTTAATCTTCTCTTCTCCAGGTTAAACATACACGGCTCTTTCAACCATTCCTCATATGACTTAGTTTATACTTATTTCTTTTGTTATTTTATTGTTGTTGTTTTCTTATTGTTTGCCAGTGGACCAATATATAAACAAACAAACAAAACAAACGCCAAGTATCATTATTCAATTCTTGAAAGATGCATGGTGCTTCCAGACAAACTTGAGGAAGAATCTTCTATAGATTTTTAGGTCTCCCTACAACACCACACTTACAGCAATAGAAAACCTCTGTATATTTTCATCTTCGCAATCCTTAATCACTTTTTCCAATCGGTAGTTGTCATGAGATTCTCCATCAGTCACAACTACCATGACTTTCTGTACCCCTCGGCGTGCACCACGAGCTTCTGTAAAAGCTTCTTTCCTAAAGAGGCACAGAAAGAGGGAGAAGCTAAGTGAGGAGAAGCCGCAAACCTTTTGTGAATGAAGGGCTGCAATCAATGATAAGCAATAAATAACAAAATAAGTAGGGAAAAGATAGCATGGCATATATTAAGCAATGAATCACTAAAACTTAATTCTACTTATGTACAGAGTCTCTACAATATATTTGGACAGAAAAAGCAGGGAGGTGACTATAATCAGTTGTTTTGAATTGGTTGCCAGTAGAAGAAGTAAAGATGGCTGACGGCTGTAAGGATGAGCTTGGGCGAAGTGCATTAAGTAAAGAAGGAAAGTCCTGCGTCATAGAGCGAAGCATAGAGAGAAGAGATAGGAGATGCATAGGAGATTAAAAGGACTGACACTAGAGGCCGGTTCACATGACCCAAGCAGCCGGCGGGGGAGGAACCACAGGGCCGTCCGCGGGGTCCGGCGGGGCGCCCCACACGACTGGCACCCCGCACGCGTGGGCAGACCCCGTAGTACCCGCACCGCAGTGTGGGCCTCCCGGCACTAGGGGGCGGGGCCCCGGGATGCCCAGAGGGGCCGTTTGTCCCAACAGACTGGAGCGGTGGCTGCTGCGGCCGCTCTGGGCTGCCGTCTCTGTGGGGACCCCGTGGGACGGCCGCCCGCTGTTCGGACGGCACAGTGACCACACGCGGTAGGGGCTTACCCCTCTACCGACCATGGTCACTTTGCGTGCGTCCTGCCTGCGGCTGCCCTGCGGGGGCACCCCCGATCGGCGTGCACATGACACGGGAACCGTGGGGGACTTGCGGTTCCCATGTCGTGCGAACAAGCCCTAGATTACTTCCTACAGAATTGTGCAGAAAGCAATGAAAAGGTTCAATGAGAGAAAACAGTGGAGACATTTGAGAGGTAAAGAGCTTTAAAAGGAACAAGTAAGAACTAGCAGTGGAGTGTGGCAAGAAGCTCTGTTAGGACTTAAGAACGAGGCAGCTGTAAGAGTGTGTTGGACCACAGAGACCAAGTTCAAATCCTTGCTCAATCATGGAGGTCTATAGTTGACCTTGGACCTGTCATCTTTTCTTACCCTGACCTTGTATTGTGAATGGCAGTATACAAATGTTCTAAATTAATAAACGAACCTCATAACATCAGTGTGGATAAAATGGCAGAGATCGTGTATGCTTGCTGGCTTGAGCTCTTCAGAGAAAGGGCAGGATAAAAATGTAAACTTTTTAACAAAATGATGTTATTTATTTATTTAAAAATATTTTTAGGCCACCTTTAAGGGTGGAACCCTCCCAAAATGGTGTACATAATAAAAGAAACAATACAACAGAACAGTAAGAATTATTATTATTATTATTATTATTATTATTGGCAAAACAAGCACCTCAAAAATACAATCCAAGAAAAAGCCAACGAGAATAAATGGTGGGCATAGTGATGGGAGAGAAAAAACATTTACAATGCAGTCCCATGCATATCTACTCAGAAGTAAGTCCCGTTGAATTAAACGGGACTTACTCCCAGGTAAGTGTGCATAGGAATGCAGCCTTAGGGAAGGTGCTGGTGCTCAGAAAAAAACATTGTTCCATTACAGGGTCCCCTTCTGAAGAACTTTCTTTCTCACTAGCTAAGTGGTAATGGTGTAAGAAAGCCATCACTACCAGCTGCAGTACAGTCTGTCCTTACAACATTGAGCTCCTGCATGTCAACTCTGCAAACCTTCGTAATATCACTGTCAATCTCACATTCACTTCTTTTCAGATACGACAGTCAATCAATTAGAAATCAATAAGCATTTTAGGGCACAATCCATGCTGGGAGTTGTAGGCCTTTTTCCTGTCTAAACTTGCATAGGATTGTGCCTTTAGTTGCTTAGTGATTTTACTTTTAACTAGAATGTATTCAATCAAATTTGCAACACTATACATGTCTACTCCGTAATAAGTCCCACTGAGTCAGTGTCATGCATGCTGGGAGTTGTAGGCCAAAAACATCTGGGGACCCAAGGTTGGAGAACACTGCACTAAAGCAACGCCAGTGTCACAGAACTGCGTTATGAATATCAACTTGCATGGATGTTCCAGGTCATACTGCGGCACCATGCCTCTGAATAACAGTTGTTCAGGAAGAACTGTGGGTGAGGACTACTGCCATGTCCTGCTTAAGGGCTTCCCGGGAGCATCTGGGTGGCCACAGTGGGAAACAGTTGGTTGGACTAGATAGGCTTTGACCTGATCCAGCAGGGCTCTTCTTATGTTCTGAAAACCAACTTGTGAATTGCTAATGATTGGCAGGCATATGAAAAAACAACATACAGTAGCAGCTGATAGAGGCTGGTACCTTTTCATAATATCGTTTGTGCTTACCTTGCTGTATCTATCCCAAGAGCTGTCATGGTTTGCTTTCCTCTCCTCTGACCAATTTTCTTTGCTGCAACAAGCACGTCTTCTGTAGTTGTGTATGTGTTGAGGTTAAATTCATGGGTCACATTTTCTCCATATTGAACAATCCCAACCTGCAATACATAATTTCCTGTTCAAACAACCTTCAGAACAGTGTTTTTTGGTAATGGCACAGAGCTCAGAAACCACAGAATTTGCCCTGTAGCTGAGGCAGGTAGGCCTCCACCACTGAAAGACTCTCGGGGTATAATCCTGTGCAAGTTTAAACAGAAAAACCTGCATAGGATTGAGACTTTATCCACTTTCTAACTCTAAAAAACTAAAGACGCAATCCTATGCATGTTTAGATAGAAAAAAGGCCTACAACTCCCAGCATGCCCCAGCCAGTATGATTGCCTGGGGCATGCTGGGTGTTGTAGGCCTTTTTTCTTCTAAACATGCATAGGATTGCACTCTAAATCTAAAATTATTCTTAGTCTACCTTTAAGGGTAGAATTTGGGACTTGAAAGAATGAAGACAATTTTGTAAGCTACTTGATCAGTGTAGACTAGCAGTAGCCAACTTGTTTAGATCTGTTTGACTCAGAAATATAATGTAATGCAGATATACCCTGGTTCACATTACCTGGTACCCTGGTAACCCATTCAAAAAAGAAAAGAAAAGAAACACACATCCTAGGTTACTGTGAATGAGCCATTGTGCTATTTCACGTGGTTTGATTGCTCCTGCTTGGCTCTGTGGCGTAACCCCACAATTCAGTTCCCTGGTGTATGTCTGCATTAGTATGTTTAGTGCGTCTAGAATGTTGAACAGAGTGGGTGTGGTTTGTGATGTCTTGGAAAGGGTGGGGGGAGGAGTATATAAGGAGTGTTTGAGTGATGTCAGAGTTAGTTGACTGTGTTATGGGAAGTTGGTTAGAGTGTGTTGGGAGTGTTAGAGAGTTGGGGAGTTAGGGAGTTAGTTTAGTTTAGCTGGATTATTCATGTCTTGTCTGAGGAGTGAAAGTATTTAGAATTATAGGGACTTAGGTTAATTACAAAGTGTTTGGTGTAGGCAGGTTTAAATTTATTTTCTGGAACTAAGATTTTGAGAATTAAAATAAACTTATTTTTATTTTGTTTGCTACCCAAATCCTACGTGTCAGCTTGGTGTTATTAACCTGCATTACTTTAAAATCTACACACACACCTTTGTACCCACAGCATCATAAATTTAAAAATAGATCCTTAATAACCAGTATTAATCTTTTCCCTCATTAGTAGGGGAAAGGTTTCATTTGACCCTCCCCTCAGGTTTTTAAGTGTGGATGCTTAGCCTGAGAAGGGTTTATGCGCCTGGTCCTAAAGTGTAAGAGACCGTGTTGTTGCAGGCTCATCCTGCCAGATGAAGAGGCAAAACAACCCAGGACTGCTCCAACCATGGATTGTTTAGCATGACATATGAACCCGCAACTCTAGCTCGTCTCTTCTCTGACAAGCCAGAGTTGAAACCCAACTAAACAACCACGGAGCATCCCTGGGTTGTGTACGCACTCCGACTGGCAGGAGGAGCTAAGCGGGAGTGATTGAGCCATACAAAATAGCACACTGGCTTGTTCACAGTTAACCGAAGGTTTAAAAAATCTGTTGTTTTGCCCATAGGAGATATGAGAGTGGGGTGATTTTGCCCCCTTTTTTCACCCCCTTAGGGACGGAATTTCCAAAAATCCTTCCTTAGTGGGTGTCTACATCATAAAAACTATGTTCCTTCAAAATTTCACATTCCTAAACGGTTTGAGCTGGGCATTGATGAGTCAGTCAGTCAGGACTTCTTCTTTTATATATATAGATTTCTTAAGCATGAATCCCACTTGTAATAAATGTTCACACATGTCTATTGAGACCCAGTGTGATGTAGTGGTTAGAGTGTTAGACTTGGACTTGGGAGATCTGGGTTCTAACCCCCACTTGGCCATCAAGCTCAGCTGGTGACTTTGGGCCAGTCACTGATTTTCAGCCTAACCTACCTCACAGGGTTGTTGTGAGGATAAACTAGAGAAGAGGACGCACACATGGTGGGAAGCCACTATTAGTGGCCTCCCACTATTAGTGCTCATCATGTATATGTGCCTGCTCATCCCGCACACATGAGATTTGCTGAATTGCCAGCCAATGTCACTTGTAAAATAAACATGAAACAAACAAACAAACAAACAAAAATATAAGCAAAGCAACTTTTCCAAACAAGAGCCTTTTTCTTCCTCTCAATTTGCTTTAATGTTATGGAAGCTTCTTGAGTAGGGGTGTTCCATTAGCATATTTCAAGTTTATGTTTGGCTTTGATATTTTGAGTATACTGCTCAACCCAGCTATAGGGTTATAATGCACCTTGATTTCGCATATTTATCTCTGACTCATCCATTATTAAAAGCCCTGTAACACTGAGAGATTGAAGATCAATAGGGCCTCTACTGTTTTTATCTAGTCATATCCTTTTATAGCTGGACCGGTTTGCATTTTAGGTTGAGGTTTTACAGATGTGCTTCTCAATCAGTTTTATAACCCATCCCTTTTAGTACAAACATCTTTGTTTACTGGCACCCATGGATGCCATTTGAACTGACAAACGTAAAGCTGCGTTAACAGGAGCAGAACAGAAAAAAATGTTTTACTGTTACAAATATACCAAATGATGATATTATTATCATTACCATGATTATGCAGTTTCACCTGAATGAAACAGAGAACTGCAGCTATGAGATGAAAACATTAGTATGGAGCATTAATAGAGGGGTTTTTTTGCAGCTCTGAAACTCCCCCCCCCCCCAACTGATTCATTCATTCCTGGAGCAAGCTGCCGTAGTTCCAACCTCTAACCATGATTAAGAGTTTCCTGGTTCAAGTGCTGATGTCCCTTAAAGCAGCGGAGGCTGGTGGCTCCAATGTTAGTGGGGCAGTGGATCCAATCTGGGCTGCAGCCCGAACTTTTAAGGAGCTGTTCATGGTGCTAAACCCTAACCCCAAAATAGGTTCAGCACTATGGACAGCTCCTTTAAAGTTCAGACTGAAACCCAGAATGGATGCACTGTCCCACAGACATTGGCGCCACCAGCCTCCACTGCCTAAAAGTGACATAAATGGCATAATGGCTAAAACAAACTAACAAATAAAGCCTATGGAGGCAGCCATCTTCTCACCATTCCCTCATACAATGTCACCAGAAACTACACTACATCATCACCAAGCGAAGTTCCCCGCACCATGTAGTGGTGCGAGTGTTGGACTGGGACTCAGGAGATCCGGGTGCTATTCCCCACTCGCCATGAAGCTCACTGGGTGACTTTGGACCAGTCACTGACTCTCAGCCTCACCTACCTCACAGGGTTGTTGTGAGGATAAAATGGAGAGAAGGATGAGGATTATGTACGCCGCCTTGGGTTCCTTGCAGGAAAAAAGGCAGGATATAAATATAATAAATAAATAAATAAAAATAAAAGGAGAAGTAGCAGGCTGCTGACTCATGGATGCAGTGGCTTGCCCCTTTTTTTAAAGTAAGAAAAGAAAGAAAAAAAGTTGGAGACTACACAGCCACCTCATCAAAAAGTAAATCTTACCACCACCACCCCAAGTTCTCTCCACTCACCCAAATACTCCTCAGCCCCTCTGGACCTTTGGGAAGTGTTTTCACCCCTCCCCAACTCACCCACCAAACGTTTCGCTAGTGGAAATAGCCCTATTTAATACACAGGGTGGTTCATATTGTAGAAGACAGTCCTTCAGCCTGCTTCAGGCATCCTGGTCGTAAGCCATTTAGGGCGCAATCCTATGCAAGTTTAGACAGAAAAAGGGCTACAATTCCCAGTATGCCTCAGCCAGCATGCCAGGCTAGGGAATGCTTGGAGTTGTAGGACATTTTTCTGTCTAAACATGCATAGGACTGAGCCTTTATCCACTTTCTAACTCTAAAAGTCTAAAGGCGCAATTCTGTGCATGTTTAGACAGGAAAAAAGCCTACAACTCCCGGCATGCTCCAGTCAACATGCATAGGATTGCACCCTTCGGTTTTTAAAGGTCATAACTAGCCAGTAGAGGCTAGTGACTCCTGTGCCAGTGGGGCTCCTTACCCATTGCATCTTTTTGCTTGAGCTTTATCGGAGCTATCTATGGTGCTCCATGGAGGTGAACCTGTTGAGGGGATAGAGTACAGCACCATGGATAACTCCTATAAAGCTCAAACAAAAAGATGAAATGGATAAGGAGCCCCACTGAGATAGGAGTCACCAGCCTCCTCTGTAACTAGCACTTTGTGGAAATGGATTGGGAGCGAATGCAACTGTTTTAGTGTGTGTGTGTGTGTGTGTGTGAGAGAGAGAGAGAGAGAGAGAGAGAGAAGTTCCAGTCAGTAGCTAAGCTGCAGCATTCTGCAGATTCTGGGCCATTTTCAAACAAGGCCCATGTAGAGTGCCTTCCAGTATTCCAAACAGGATGTCATTTGTATAGCGTTGGATGTTCCCACAGAACAGCGATAGGCTTAAGGCTATAATCCCATTCACTTTCACCTGGAAGTAAGCCACATTAATGGCAATAGGGGATGTTCTAAACACACACAGGATTGTGCTGCATGTGACTCAGGCTTCTATCTGGGCCATGTGCAAAGTTCCATATATCCCTGACACTCAAATGCAAGTTCTGCCCATGAGAGGGAGAGCTCATCTTGCCGCAGGGGCTAAAGACATTTGCCCAGCTAATATAGGGAATCAGGGTAACAGATAAATAAGATCCATAGGATAGTGGTGCTAGTCTGTTGCAGCAAAAACAACAAAGGGTCATAAGAGTTCATGTTTTATAGTGGCAGTGAAACTGGATAAAGGATAATTAACAGGTGGAGTGAGCCTCCACATAGTTATAGCTACTAGTCCTGAACAAGGTGACATTCTCGGGGTGTGTTAACCTGAGGATCCCCCCCACACACACGGTGCCATAAGGAGTGGGATACCCTAGAAAAGGGGCGTTCCTCCATTCACCCCTTTGCATAAGACCCAGAAGTGATGCTGGAAGAAGTGAGAAGTGACTTGTTTGTAATCTGGCCCTTCTCAAAGCATACACTCAACTTTTCTTGTCCCCTTTGCCTTTGATATCTATAAATCATCTAATCTGACCCATCTAAGAAGCTATAGGAAGGTTCTCATCTGTTTTAAGACTGCTACCTGGTGTGGGAAAATGATCTAGGTCTATGTCATGAATATCCTTGGTTCTAGAGCAGCCTTTCCCAACCTGGAGTCCTCCAGATGTGTTGGACTACAACTCCCAGGGCATGGGGCCCGGAGGAAAAGCATAGCCCAGTGGAGGATTCTGAAAAGCATGCTGAGTTACCTGGTCCCTGGTGCCTCCAATATCGGCAGGGCTGTGTATCCGCTCCAGATTTTACCGTGAACTTTTAAGGAGCTATCCATGGTGCCAAACCTATTGGGGAGGGGGTTTCAGCACCATGGATAGCTCCTTTAAAGTCCGGAGTAAAATCCAGAGCGGATATACTGCCCTGCTGACATTGGAGCCACCAGCCTCTGTTGCCTAGTCCCAAGATCATCTTGTGAAGGCTTCCTGACAACTCCCTACACCCAGCTTTGACTCCCAACTGCCCCTTCACCTCCCAGGCTCCAGAAGCCAAGACAGGTGGACCAGGTGGGAACAGAGCCAATGGCTGAGTGCGCCTCTAGCTGCCAGGTAGCTTCCCCATCAGTGGTCTCCTTAGGAGGGTCTACTGGCAGGAGGAGCTAAGCGGGAGTGATTGAGTCATACAAAATAGCACGCTGGCTTGTTCACAGTTAACCGAAGGTTTAAAAAAATTTGTTGTTTTGCCCATAGGAGATATGAGAGTGGGGTGATTTTGCCCCCTTTTTTCACCCCCTTAGGGACGGAATTTCCAAAAATCCTTCCTTAGGAGAGAGACATCAGTGAGGGACCAGGTGTACCTTGTAACCGAGCAGATAAGCAGGAAGGGTAGGGACTGGCTGTAGGGATATAAATCTCTCAGCAACTGGTGGACTAGTGCTGAGATAATAGGACAGGAGTGTTGAACCTCTTCCATCCTGAGGGCTGAATTCAATTTTGGGGAAGCTCTCAGGTGCTGCATCCCAGTGGTGGGCAGGGCTGAAGGCAAAGGGGTGGGGTCAAAATTCCTAAAGTACCTGCAGATTTTAGCTTAAAGCTGACTGCTGGTAACTAAGTCTTAGGAGAGCCATTTCAGTCTTTGAGAATGGGGGGAGAAAACTGCAGAAAAGCTGGAAAACCACCAAATGATTGGCAGTCAGAGGAAAGGGGGCATGACCATCCGGGCACCCTGGAAGGCCAGACAGGGGCCCCAGGTGGGCTGTATTTGGCCTGCACACTTGAGGTTCAGCACATCTGCTTTAGGTTGTGCTAGTTTGAGCTTGGTTCTAGTGTCATTCCTGATCCCAGTTCCTGGAGCTAATTGATCTCCTTTTGCTCCAGTGCCCCCTTCTGCACCAGAGTACTTGTGCTGCTGTGGATCCCACTTCCATGCCAGCTACATCCCTGCTTGATCCCCAGGTACAAGGAACTGACTTTGGATATCCTGCCGCCATCAAAGCAAGAAGGATGAAATATTTGTTACACCATACCTGTGTCTGTTGGGGTCCTATGTCCATATTTAGCAGCAGGCTGTTCAAAAAAGCAGTGACACTCTCCCATGGGTAAATGCTGTTGGAGCCATCAAGAACTATAACAATGTCCAGCTGGGTCTTGCATTCTGCAACATGAATTGTGAGATCATAAGGAAGTACCCAATGCATCAGCAGGATGTTAATAATACTCCCCCCCCCTCCTACTGAAACAAATCTGGAATCCTGGTCCTTTGCTTGCAAGGAATCATTTAATCCTAAAGGAAATTACTTTTAAATAAATGTACTGAGATTGCACCCTCAATATATTTGCAATATGAATTGTTCAAAGACATGATGGGGTCACCTCTGCATCTTCTTTCCCATCCCACTGCCATCTCTTTCTCCAGAGTAAATTTATACAACGGAGAGTGGAAACTGCGCAATCCGGAGCTGGAGGATGAAACTGTTCGGTGCCTAGAGTCGCTTCGCAGGCCCATGTTGCCAGGCAAAAGCTTTAGGTTGATGGGAAAGGTTAATGTCCAATTTCCCTGATCCACAGATTCTATTCTGATGCATGCCACTGTGTGCCACAATCACGGCACACCCACTCACCAACCAGATATTTGTCACAGGGCTGTGAACGGAGTATAGGAAAGGATGGTAAGTTTATTGTAGCAGCAGTACATATGGTAATATGAAAGGTGAAGGTAAGTCTAGGGGCTCTGGAAGTGGCCTGCCTGCCTTGTTCCCTGTGCTACTAGAGCAGGGCTCTCCAACCTTGGGTCCCCAGATGTTGCTGGACTACAGCTCCCAGAATCCCTTGCCATTAGCCATGCTGGCTGAGTATGCTGGGAGCTGTAGGCCAGCAACATCTGGGGACCCAAGGTTGGAGAGCCCTGTACTAGAGTGTGTTGCAGGCAGAGGGAGTTGCTAGTCTGATGAACTTCAGCACAACCATTGTGGATAGCCTGAGGATGTACTGTGGCCAAGGCAGCCACTGGTAGCCACTTCTGAATCACTAAAGAAGATGACAAAAGTGGACAACGATTTACATAATATTTGCATAAGCTAATGTATATGTGTAGATGCAAATTTAGAAATAATTATGATAATTTAAATAGAAATGGAGCACATCTCACCATAGTGGATGACTGTGACCAGGTGACCTGTGTGCCTGCCTGTTTAGCCTGCAGTCCAGGTACTAACTGTTGAGGGGCAACAGTTCTTATTGTTCATTATCTTTAAATTGGTTTTGGGGCCCTTCAAATAGAAGACTACCCTTTGGCAGCCCTTCATATAGAGGACTGCCCTCTGTAAAAGAGGACACATGGACACCCTACCTCTCTGGCCTTTACATAATAATGGCTGATTGGCCTAGCTCCACAGTGGAGGCTGAGCTGCTCAGAGATTGCCTGAAGCCCTGTCTGGACTGCTACTGAGTTACTTGCCTACTCCGCCTGCTTCCAGGTTGCCACAACAGAGGGAAGTCAGAATACAAGAAGTTTGAGAAACAGTATTCAAACTGGAGCTATGAAAAATACTATGAAAATTTATTGAGCTGTAAAGTAAGTGTAAGAAATAGTAATATTGGAAATAGTCAGGAAGCTACCTGTAAATTCCTTACAGGCCTGGAAGCCTTTGGTTGATCTTATGATAAAGGATCAACTGGTTTTTCAAATACCTCAGGAGATAGAATTATTAGTGAGAGACAGAAACCCTAAAAACTATCAAGAGGCAGCTTTGCTGGCTGATCAGTTTTCCTTGAATCAGGGCTATAATATGACAGGCAAAACTAATAAAGAGTCTAACACAAAGCCCGTGTATAAGCCTGGAGGGTTCAAAAAGGAAGCTGAGGGAGCCAAAACTCAGTTGACCACCGAAAAGGCAGGAAACACCACAAGACCATTGTTTGGCAAAACTGATCTTACTTGTCATCATTGTGGGCTTGTAGGACATATACGACCTCAGTGTCCAAGACTTATGGACCAAAAGGAAAAAAGTACCTCAGTAAGGAGGGTATATGTTAATAAAGACTCTGAAGAGCCTAAGAGTCCACAGTGCTATATGTTAAAGTGGGGTGACATGCAGGAGTCAAATCAGTCTTTGTGGGAGGAAGTGACAGTAAATAGAAGAAGACATATGGCTGTGCTTGACACTGGAGCACTTATTTATTTAATTCGTGAGGATTTGGTAAATCCTGAGAAAATAATTCCTCACAGAACAGTCACCATTAAACCTGTGAGAGGCCCTACAGTGGAGATCCCAGTAGCAGAAGTAAATGTTACGTAGAGGGGATTCAAAGGGAAGTTTGTTTTGGGTGTGAATTCCTGTCAAGAAGAACCTCTGATTCTAGGGAAAGATCTTATGGAATCAGATGGCAGAAAAGTATATATTGTGACCCGTTCTCAAAAAGCAGCTGTAGGCCTGTCAGAAAATTGTATCAATTCAGAGGGAGCCAAAAATGCACCCCCAGTGTTGCCTAGTAACCCAGCTGAAGGAAACTTTGCTACTCCTGAGTTCCCTCAGCCAGATGAACATTTCAAAATGGCAACTGTAACAGATTCCAGCCTGAAAGGTTTAAGGACCCAGGCAGAAGCACATGAAATCTCTTTTGCTGACACCCAAAAAGAGCAGGTTTTCTGGGGAAATGGACTCCTATATCTAAAGTGGTTGCCCTTGGGAAAGCCAGGAAATTGGGGGGTTGGAAAGCAGCTTGTAGTTCCAAAGTCATATCGGGACCAGCTGCTGAAATCAGCCCACGATTCCTTTTTGGCAGACCACGTGGGTATAGGGAAAACCAGAAAACAATTGAGGGCTCATGATTACTGGCCAAACATGGCTAGAGAAGTCACTGAATTCTGCAAGTCCTGTGAGAGTTGTCAGAAGGTGGGAATATTAACCATCATAGATTTTGCCACACGGTTCCCTGATGCTGAAGCCCACCGAAAAGTTGATGCCTTGTCAGTAGCTAAAGCCCTATTAAGGATCTTTCGTAGATTGGGGTTTCCTCATGAAATTTTGAGTGACAGAGGCTCTGCATTCCTATCAGTTGTTATGAGGTGTTTGTGGAGGTGTTGTGGAGTGAAACATATAACTTCTACCACTTTTCACCCCCGAACAAATGGGCTTGTAGAAAAGTTTAAGAGTACACTCAAGCAAATGATTAGAGCATATGTAGCCAATCATCCCTTTGACTAGTTACCCTATTTCCTCTTTGCCTACCGTGAGGTTCCCCAAGATTCCACGGGGTTCTTGCCTTTTGAATTAATGCTGGAGAGGAATGTGAGAGTTCCCCTTAGCATTCTTAAGAAGAGCTGGGACAGGGAAGTGGAGGAAGAGAAGGAGCTAGTCATCAATTATATGCTTAACCTGCAAAATGACATGCATGAAGTCATGGAGCTGGCTCACACCAATTTAGACAAAGGAGCCAGAGCTAGAACATTGGAAGAGATTGGAGACAAGGTCCTGATGTTTTTGCCCAAGAAATCTAATCGACTAGAGGCTGGTTGAGAAGGACCATATATTGTTCTGAATAAATCAGACCCAACCACATATCGTACGGAGTTGCCTGTCACTGATGCGTCAGAGGTTAGAGTCGGGGCTGTCCTAGTACGAGCCAGAGACTGTGACAAGCATCTGGTGGCCTACTTCGGTTGGAAGTTGTTAGATCGGGAGCGAGGCTGCTCGTCGGTGAAAAAGGAGTGTATGGCGATCGTGTGGACCTTAGACGAAATCAGGTCGTATGTGTAGGAACAACTATTCATCCTACAGACTGATCAAAAAGCGCTGTTGTAGCTACAGACAATGCCAAACCACAACCACCTTTTGCAGCGATAGTCGTGGCGATTCCAAGAATTTCCTGCAGAGATCCAGCATGTGGCCAGTCGAAATAACACTGTTGCTGATGGACTATCTCGCAAGGAGTCTTCAAGTGCGGCTAGAAAGTGAGACATTGTCTTGAGACTTATTTAGTGCTCCTAGACTAAAATTAAAGCCAATAATTTTGACTTTGGGACATTACCCATAACTTGTTTTTCTTTTACAGGTTTGTATTTGCATGTAAGTTGTTATTGTTGTTGTTATTTATGTATGTTTACTCTGTTATCTTCCCAAAACCCTGCGTTAAAGACTAAGTATTTAACCAGTTCCCTACTCGGGTTTTAAAAGAAAGGGGGGGAATATGTGGCGAAACCCCACAATTCAGTTCCCTAGTGTATGTCTGCATTAGTATGTTTAGAGTGTTTAGAATGTTGAACTGAGTGGGTGTGGTTTGTGATGTCTTAGAAAGGGTGGGGGGAGAGTATATAAGGAGTGTTTGAGTGATGTCTGTGTCAGTGAGTTAAGTTTTGTGTCAGTGAGTTAGGTCGAGTTAAGGCAGTGGAGTTAGTGTGTTATAGGAGAGTGCTTGTAGTGTGTGGAGAAAGTTGAGAGTTTGGGCGTTAAGTTAGTTATAAAGTGTTTAGTGTAGGCAGGTTTATTTTCAGTAACTAAGATTTTGATAATTAAAATAAACTTATTTTTATTTTGTTAACTACCAAAATCCTACGTGTCAGCTTGGTGTTATTACCTGCTTTACTTTTAAACCTACACCTACACCTTTGTACCCACAGCATCTTCAATTTAAAAATAGATCCTTAAAACCCAGCATTAATTTTTTCTCTCATTAGTAGGAAAAAGGTTTCATTTGACCCTCCACTCAGGTTTTCAAGTGTTGATGCTTGGCCTGAGAAAGGTTTATGTGCGTAGTCCCTAAAGTGAAAAGGGCCGTGTCGTCGCAAGGAAAAATTAACATGCAAGAGAAGAGGAGTGGAGAGGATAGCCCAGTGGTACAGCACTTGCTTAGTATGCAGGAGCATCCAAAGTTCAATCCCAGGGATCTCCAGTGAAAAGGATCAGGAAGCAGGTAATATGAAAGATGGAGATCCTGAGACCCTGGAAAGCAGTTGCCCGCTCAGAGTAGGACACACTGAGCTACAGTAGGACACACAATTAGTCTGAGCTAGTATAAGACATCTTCCTAGATGGGGAGGGAGTGTGTGAGGGAGCATAGGTAGGTGATGGGGGATATTTTGTTTGCCCTGGGCCTATGCCAAGCCACATGCTGCAAAGAGATCCAGAAATAACTTATAAGATTAAAGAATATTCTCAATTGTCTTTCTTAATTATGAACAAGCAAAATATATAAGTATGTGTGGTTTAAAAGTATGTCTGCACTGGCATTCTGTACCAAAAGCTAGTTCAGGAGTTGGTTTTCTTAGTCACTGTAAGTCATGCTGGACATACCAGAGTGTGTGATCACACAAATAAACAAACACATGATCCAAATTCTCATGGCTGGCAGAAATGTCTGTGATTTCCAAAAGAAAAGATGCCTCCAAGATTACAGGGATTGCTAGAGACAATAATATCTATGGTCTCCTGGCTCTCAAGCCACACTGACATGTGCAGAGATGGCTGGGATGGCTCACATGTGTAAGAAAAAGAATTATGTAACTGAAATGGCCCTTCATCAACAAAGCCACTGTTCTAGCCTCCCCAAGTATGACTCAGGCCAACTAAAGAAAGATGGTTAGTCTGGCATTACTTATAATTGTCCTCAGCCAGGGAGCAAGAGAAAGGAAGGAAGGAGCAAAACCATATGTTCCCACAGGTTGCTCTTTGGGAAAGGCCTCATTGGGAAGGAAAGTAAGGGTGCAATCCTACGCATGTTTAGCCAGAAAAAAGTCCTACAACTCTCAGCATGCCCCAGCCAGCAATGCTGGGACTTGTATGCCCATTTTTCTGGCTAAACATGCATAGGATTGCACCCTAAGTCTGAAAATCACATTTTTATGTATTGCTCCTACCTCTGGCAATCCACACAAAGAATAGAACCCCTTGTCTCCAAGAAAACAAAACTGGGACAGGTTGGTTATGTGCCTTACACACCAACCAAGCCACATACCGGAAAGGTCAAGGAGAACCCAGGAAATCATCCTAGTAGACAAGTGGCAGCAGCTAGGCCATACTTTGACCCAGTTCAGATGTTCCAACAACCCACAGTTTGTTAAACCATGGGTGCTTGTGAATGAAGTGGAAGCAAGCAGGTAAGCATGCTAGTTTTCACCTCCCAATTGCTCCCACTGGGGCCGGTCAGAACTAAATAACGGAGTGTCCCTGGGTTGCTTATCATGACGTCCAAACCCAGAATTGTGGGTTGTTGGGGTAGGAACAATCGAGATTTGTGTAACCCTAGAATAAAACATGGGTTACAAGTCTGGGTTGTTCCTTGCCCAACAACCCACAATTCCAGGTTTGGATATCAAGGACAGAGCGTCCCTGGGTTGTTTAGCTCAGTGGGTGTGAGCAGCCAGGCAGCCAGGAGCCAGCAAGCTTGCTTGCTCCCACTCATTTAAGCAAACCCTTAGCTGTGGGGGTAGCTGTGATATGTGAACCGGGCCTATGCCAAACACTGCAGCCTCTGGAATGCTCTCCTCAGAGAAGCTTGCTTGGCACTCATGGTGATGTCAGTAATTCAGCCCCAGATGAAGACATTTTAAAATGTTCCCAAGCTTTTTCAGTCCTTTGAAGCTGTTGAGAACGATTGCGTTTGGCATTCACATATGGGCATTAAAGTAGCAAATCTGGTTCAGAGTAAGCAAGTGTAAAGTGATGCACGTCAGGACAAAAAGATCCTAACTTCACATATACACTGATGGTGTCTGAGCTGGCAGTGACTGACCAGTGTACAATAGCCAGTGAAAAAGGCAAATTTCATGTTGCAGATCATTACAAAAGGAATCAGAAACAAAACTGCCAATATCATAATGCCTTTATACAAGTCTATGGTTCAAGCACACTACTGTGTGTACAGTTCTGGTCACCATACTTCAAACAGCATATTGTAGGTTTAGAAAAGGTGCAGAAAAGGGCAGCTAAGGGCCACACAATCCTATAGGGATGCCCGTAAGCCCCTGAATTTGGAGGCTTGTGGGCATCCAATACAGAGCAGGAGGAGTGGCGGCGGCGATCTTCACCTCCCTGTCCTCCCACTCTGCATTTTTGCTAGATGGGCCGTTTTTGCCCATCTAGCATCTCAGAGGGGGAGGGAAGGAGGCTGGAGCAGCTTCAGGATACCTTGCATCCTGGCCTCTCCAATGTCCTCCCCTCCCCCCAAAATGCCCCCTTTGACCCCTGTCCAAGGTCACTTTCCCGACCTCAGAGAGCAGCCAGCACAGTTCTTCCTGCGAACTAGCCTATGGCCCCTCAGGCAATGTCTAGACCAGTGTTCTCCAACCTTGGGTCCCCAGATGTTTTTGGCCTACAACTCCCAGCATGCCCCAGCCAGCATAGCTGGTCTAGAGGCCATAGGATCATTCCTTAAAATGATCAAGGGGCTGGAGCAACTCACCTATCAGGAAAGGTTACAACATTTGTGGCTGTTTAGCTTAGAAAAATGGTAAGTTTGGGGCACATGTCATAAAGGTGTACAAAATTATGCATGCTGTGGAGGAAGTAGATAGGAAAATGTTTTTCTGCCTCTCCCATAATACTAGAACTTGGGGTCATCTCATGAAGCTCAACGGTAGGAGTTTCAGGACAGAAACTTCACATAGTGCATTGGTATACTACAGAATTCACTACCACAAGTAGTAATGATGGCCACCAGCTTGGATGGCGTTAAAGGGGAATTAGTCACATTAATGGAAGATAATGCTATCAACGGCTACTAGTTGTGATGGCTACATATTCCCCGTCCCCGTCCCGCCATGTCAGAGGCAGTATGCCTCTCAATACCAGTTGCTGTACCAGGGAACAGGAGCAGGAGGGTGTTACTGCACATATACCCTTGCGCTTGTGGGCTTCCCATAGGCTGGCTACTGTGCAAACTCAATGCTGGTCTAGGTAGACCTTTGGTACTATCCAGTGCAGCTCTTCTCATGTTCTTACTTTCTTATTTTCATATTTATGATGCTCTCCTAAGTTTTTATTTATTGTATTATGCTGCAGTTTTTAATTGCTTTTGTGTCATTATTTTATTAATATAGATAGATAGATAGATAGATTGATAGATATTAATGGTATTTTTAGCTTATAAGCTTCCCTGGGAATGCCAGTTGGTGTTGAGCATGTGAGACGTAAATCTTAGAAATAAATAAGTACCGGTAGTTGGTTTTGGTCTATGACCGTAAATAAATAATCTAATCTAATCTAATAAATAGTTTATTTGAAATTTAGCCACATCATTTCCTAATTATTCAGTTCTGGCAGTTGAAAATATGCATTTGTCATCTAATGCCACTCTCTAGGTAGGCTCATGTGCCATTTAAGGGCCATTGGTAAAGGTGGCATCTATCTCCTGTGACTGGGGAGGCTAAGGTGCACCATCCATGCCCCAAGCGCACAGAGCATCTCCTTGTTATGAGTGAGTGTTGTTATGTATCAAAACTTGAGCAGAACCTCTGTGTTGGAGCACTCATGCTCCAGTTATCGACCAAGAGGTAACAAAGCATGTTTATGAGGGAATTTAAAGCCATTTGTCTTCTTGATCTAAAGAGGCACTTAGTTTACTGTGAATGCGTGAAGATTATTTTTAGCCTGATCTTTGCTCCTGACGTAGCATCCCAAACTCTGTTTATCCTAAAATGAATTTCAGAGGCAGCAAGCATTTAGGTAATATACAAACAATGATAACATTTACTTAACTTGGTAATGCTGGTAGCCTTGAAAAATAGTTTCTGTTTCTGTGTATACATTTGTCTCCCTCAATGCTCAATAATTTCAACATGTGCAAGAGCGGAGCCTTCATATATACATACCTTGCACAGCTGGGGCAATGGAGTTTACAACCTCAAAAGAGGAGCTGACGTTGGAACAGATGCCAGTCGTGTAATGCAGGCGACCACATTTGTAAGCATAAAGAGGCCCACATGCCTTTAGTAAGGAGGGAAAGGTTACAGATTAATTCAGCTTACTCCATAAAAAATATTGTATTTCGACAATGGCTGGAAATATGCTTGCTGAAACAAAATGGTGATGGAAACATATGGCAACATCAACATGATGCCACATTAGAGTAATCATTGGCCCAGCCCAGGTCATTCATCACAACAACCCTCTGTTATTATGAACAGAGTAGCATGCTGGTGCATGCTGCCCAGCCACCAGAGGCGGTGTTAGGTCCTGGCCCACTAGGGCAGGAGTCCTGAATCTTTCATATAGAGCCCTGAATCTCTTGGATGCCATCTGCCCCACCACCCTGCTGTCCATGGACACTTGCTGAAATAAAGGTACAGGGGTCCTCGTGATCTCTGTTGCATCTGATCCCCCTGGATTAGCTGGCCTTTTGCCCAGATGTGCTTCACCTCCTGCTGCCCCCCTGAATCCTTCTGCTTGAGGTTTTTCCCCCCTGAAATCAAATGCCCTCCTCTCCCCTGTCCATACATCCCTTTTTACAAATAGGGGTGTCCTTAGGAGACAGGTCCTTTAAACACACACACAGAGAGACAGACTTAAGAGCATATGTAAATTAGCATATGCAAATTTGTGCTTCTTCTTTTTTTGTCCTGTGGGCATGAGCCCCGGATCTTTTTGGTACCTAGCACCACCCCTGCCAGTCACTCCTACTGCAAGCGTAACATTTGAACCAGGAAGTCTGGCTTGTCGGGGGAGAGACAAGTCAGAGCTGGAACCCAGAGTTAAACCCTGGGTTCCAACTCTGGCTTGTCTCTCTCACAACAAGCCAGACTTCCTAGTTCACATGTCATGCTAAACAATCCAGGGAAGCTCCATCCCTGAGTTATTTAGCTGCTGCTGCTTGTAGCAGAAGCAATCAAGCAGTGTGCCAGTAGCACACTGCCATATGTGCAACAACACAGGTTTTAAAAAACCACAGGTTGTTGTTCTATACGAAACAGTCCAATATGACAACAGAAAGATGACTTAACCTGAATTACAGCAGGACTGGCCAATGGGTGACCCACAAACTCAGTTGCCCAGTAGCCCATAACAATTTTAGCTGGGAGCCCTGCCAAATTTTTATGAAGATGTGCATAAAGTGCCCACGGTTAGGGAAAGACAAAAAAAATCAGGTTGTAAGAGATATTCTACACTTCAGTTTGGAATTTTCTGCATTACAAAATTGTTCCTCTAAATTTTGTGTGTGATAGATATAGAGAGATAAATGCACGCGCGCGCACACACACACGTAATGTACATGTTTATATGTAATGCTGTGGCTGAGAATATGTGATACATACTGCTAGGTGGCACCAACTTCAATATGGAGCCACTCAAGACAAATCAAGGGACAAATGTCTGGCAAAACACAACTGGCGCATGGACTGCTGTGTGGAGCATAAAGTGGCTCCAAGAGTATGGGTGTTGGGTATCTGCATATCCAAAAGTGATCCCCCACCCATACTTTATTAATATAAATATTGGGTTGAATCCTGGGAGCAGAGTTTCACTCATGGAAAAGGGTACTCTTTGATCCTGGCTTTCCTTCCTCCTCTAGCTCCCTGCACTCCCTGAAAATCTGCTCCAGTGGGGTTGGGGCACTGCCCAACTTAGCATGGGAGATGGCACAGGGAGTTGTAGGGGGAAGGAGGCATTGGTGAAAACCTTCCATTTCCATTTGCTGAAACTCTGCTTGATCCAAGCCTCTTCCAAGGATGGAAAGGGACTTTCGATAAACCAGGGGCAGGAAACCAGTGGCTCTCTGGTTGTTGCTGGACTCCAGCTCCCATCTTCCACAGCCAGCATGGCCAATAATCAGGGATGATGGGAACTGTAATCCAACAACATCTGTGGGGGCGCAGCTTCCCCAATTCTCCCATTGGAAGGACCATTTATGGAAGGGTTCCACTAGATCCAAGTCGTTATAAATATACATATTGCGTATATTTGCCTAAAATACTTATTTAGTACTCACCAAAAACCCTCCTTTTGGATTAGTCACTAAAGTTGATCCGAGGGTCATGTTCTCCTTTACTTCTGTAACTTGAGGAATGGATATGTCAGCTATAAATAGATAAAACATTTTAAGAATGTGGATATGTGCAAACAAGATGTTAAATCATGCCGTGGTTTCTCTAAACTAAAACACCCAACCTTCTATACAAAACACAGTTCTTTTCTGTTTCCCTTCCTCTTCCCTGTCCCCTCTTGATTAGGACTCTGGTGAACAAGTCAAAGGCCTGGCTCTCATCCCAGAAACTTTCTCTGGAACACTGCTTCACATAGTTTTCTTGAACCTCAAAGAGAATGTCAACACAGCAGTGCAGTGACAGTAAGAGACACGCATCCACATACACTGGCTAATAAGAACAAATACACTTTTCAACTTCTATATGGTTCTACTGTTAAGCTGGTCAATTATTTGATATGATATAAAAAGATCAGTAGTGTACACGGATGGTATTTCAGAAGGTGAAATAATTATGGGAAAGGAAATGTATTAGAACTTAACTCATGGTATTAGTAAAGTGACTCATGTCAGAATTGTGAGAACAGACTTGGGAAGAGGGCAGGAGTGGATCCCTGCTGATGGGGGAGGTCGGGGAAGATCCTGGAGAGGTTTGAGAAAAATTTTTGGTTCCCCTACCCCACCACAAAAAAGCCCTGCATTGTTCAATAAAGCCCATAATGGGGGAAATTGCTGGGCTGTGCATACATGGTTAAAGGATTTGCAGCTAAAGGGTTGTGTGCCGGCACAAGGAAAGAGAACATGCATGGCCATTGGGAGACAGGATTATATTGAGCAGAATGCAAGCAAAGCTTCAGCACAATTCAATAGAGGGGCAGAAAGGCTGAGCAGAATGCAAGCAAAGCAATCGTCCCATGCAGCAAATTCAGGAACTGGAATCTGTGCAAGTCAAATGGTCACTTGATAATACAGCCTGCAGATTTTGCAGACTTCTTTTGATTTTTTAAAAATAGACAACGTTGTCTGAAAACGTGGAGTGCTTATGTCTACATTTCTGAACATACATGGGAGGCGGGTCTTTCTGGACCCAATCCTGAGCCTGGATGCCGAGGTCTAGGTGATGGCCAGGAGTGTCTTTGCTCAACTGAGGCTGGTGTGCCAACCATGCCCGTTCCCAGATATGTCTGACCTGACCACAGTAATACATAGTTACATCTCATCTGGACTACTGCAATGCAGGGATGTTGAAGAGTCCTTGGTTTCGAGTCACGAGTCGAGTCACGAGTCTTTGGACCCGAGTCTCGAGTCCGAGTCCGAGTCCTTGGTCCAAAATGGTGACTCACGAGTCACGAGTCCTGAGTCACTCCCAAAACTGACTCCACGAGTCCCTATTAAAATCAATGGGGTTTCCCCCCAACAAAATAAGGCTACTTCAGATGTGTGGCTTAAATAAATTCTAGGCACAAGTGTGCCTTTTTATTTCAAAACTCTGCAACTGATTTTGGCAAGAACAGACCAGGCAGACAAACCCAAAATAACCAGGCAGGCAGAGGAGGCAGGGAACCCTAAACAGGCAGGCAGAGGCAGCCAAACCCAAAATGTCTGACCCTAACCCAAACCCCCCACAACAACACATCAATCAAAATAAATCTCAACACATCGTTGGGGCTGCGCTCCTGGTAGCTGTCCATAGTGGCCGAGCAGCGGCGCGCCTCGCTTCCATGCGCTCTTCACCGGTGATCACGCTCCTTCTGGCACAGCCAGAAGACTCGTCAACAGCCCAGGGATGTTGACGAGTCCTTGGTCTCGAGTCCCGAGTCGAGTCTCGAGTCCCATTAAAAATATTGGGACTCGAGTCCGAGTCGAGTCAGAGGGGGGACTCAGTCCGACTCACGAGTCGAGTCCTCGAGTCTGAGTCCCCATCCCTGCTGCAATGTGATCTATGTGGGGCTCCCTCTGGAAAGAGTTCAGAATTCTGCAGCCAGACTGTTAATTGGAGCTGGTTTTTAGGGAACGTGGTGTCACTCCAGCAGCTTTGCTGGCTACTGATTCTTTTCCAGGCACAATTCAAAGAGCCTGCCATGACCTATAAAGCCCTAATTTGCTAGGGACAAGAAGGTTACCTGACGGACCATCTTCTGTTATATGAACTTGCCTGACTATTTAGATCATCCAGATGGGGCCCTTCTCTCAGTCCTGCCAATTTCTAGAGCATGACTGGCGGGAACACTAGAGAGGACCTTTTCAGTGGCTGCACCCTGTCACTGGAACTTTCTCTCTCTTCAGAGATTTGTTTCCCCCTTCTATGTTGTTCTTTCCCCACCAAGCACATGCATCTTTTATTTAAACAAGGCTTTGGCCTATCATGTCTGCCAGCTGTAATGTTCAAATGTTAACTGTCTGCTGTTTTGATTTTAGATTGAATGATGATGATTTATTACGTCTATATCCCAACATTTTTCCTCTTGGAAGGAGCCCAAGGTGGCTTACATGGTCCTCCTCCTCTCCATATCCCCACAACAACCCTGTGAGGTAAGTCAGGCTGAGAGTCAGTGACTGGCCCAAAGTGACCCAGTGAGCTTCCTGTGTGCTAGGACGGTGGGGGGAGGGTTCCCGCCTAAATTCCTCAGCTATAGAAGTTTCCTGAATCGAGTCTCCGCACCGGCACAGGGCATATGTATGATGCACAGAGACAACAAAGAAGAAAGGCAGGATATAAAATGTAAATAATTTATAAATGAGAGTGCCTTTTTGTGGTGATTCCCATTTATGGAACTCACCCTCTGCCTGCAGGAGATATGTTTGGCTCTCTCTTTGTTTTCTTTCAGGCAGGCCCTGAAGACATTTTTATTTCAATCTGCCTTTGATGTGGGGCTGGCTTAACTGTTGTTCCTGTTTTTGAAGTAAATGGATGGCTAGGCTGATGTTTTTATGTCTGGTCTATTTTATACTGCCTTTTTTTTTTCCTTTTTTTTTTAGCCATTAGGGTTATGGATTTTTTTTAAAGTTGTTTTTGCTTTTCATAATTGGAAGTTATATTGTTTCCATAGATTTCATAGATCATAGAGTTGGAAGGAGCCTACAAGGCTATCGAGTCCAACCCCCTGCTCAATGCAGGAAACTAGAGGAGGGGTCTCCCATCCAAGTAATAACCAGGCTTGACCCTGCTTAGCTTTCCACACTCAGACAAGCTGAGCCAGCGTAAGCCACAGACCTGTATATGTTTATCATAGAATCATAGAATAGTGGAGTTGGAAGGGGCCTATAAGGCCATCAAGTCCAACCCCCTGCTCAATGTAGGAATCCAAGCTGAAGCATCCTTGACAGATGGCTGTCCAGCTGCACCTTGAATGCCTCCAGTGTGGGAGAGCCCTAGGTAGTTGGTTCCATTGTTGTATTGCTCTAACAGTCAGGAAGTTTTTCCTGATGTCCAGGCGGAATCTGGCTTCCTGTAACTTGAGCCCATTATTCCGTGTCCTGCAATCTGGGATTATCGAGAAGAGATCCTGGCCCTCCTCTGTGTGACAACCTTAATTTCCTGATTGTGAACTACTTTGAGAGTACTTTTTAGTTCTGAAAAGCGACATAAAAATCTCTTTAAAAGAAAGCAAAGGGAAAAGAAAGAAAGAAAGTTGATGGTATTGGGAACGGAGGGTAGAATCCCTTTCACAAGCAGAAGGCACTTATTCTGCCTGGGGGTGGGAGGGTCCTAGTTCCATTGGTTCACACACACAGCCAGCTGCAGCACCCAATTCACATCTGAGGTTCTCTAACTAATCCACAAAAGTTACTTTGGGGAGGGGTTGTAAAGGGCTGCATGGGTGAAGGAAGAATCAGCAAAAAAACCACTGCTTTTGGTTCTCTATCCTATCTAGAGCAGGGAAACACGAAGACACAAGCAGGAAGAAAAAAAGAGATTTGGCCAAAGATTAGGCAAATATTAGGCAAATATTAGAACATTGGAAAAGTGACAGTTGGTTTCACAGGTGCATACACACACACACACACACACACACACACCATCTGCTAACTGTTTACAACTAGCATAGAAGCTGTGTGAGAAAGTATGGTTATGAACTGAAGCAGACACAAATTTTTGATACTGATGGGTGGGGGTATGGAAATTGACAGCATGATCTATGGCAGACAACAGGGAATACCATACTGAGAATTATAGATGGTAAGACATAATTGATAAGAAGCAGGCTTAGAACGCAACAGTTCATAACAGCCAGAAAATAATTTGTTGAAAAGTAGTAAGGGGGAACTGAACAACCTGAATGCACAATCTGAACACACAAATGCCTACAGATGCCTACAATCCAGCAGTGAGCCCACTGTAAAAATAAACTCACCACAATTGTGATGACACCTGCACAGCCTTTTGTACCAGGATGAAGCTTTTTTCTTTTCTTTTTTTCCTTTTTGAGAAGAAGCTAGATTTGCCCAGTGTTGATTAGAACATAGGTGAACATAGGAGGCTACTTTATACCAAGTCAGCAGACTAATCCATCTAGCTCAGTATTTTCTACACAGTAATTTGCAACAACTCTCCAGGGTCTTTTCTAGTCCTAGAGATTGTGCCTGGGACCTTTTGCATGCAAAGCATGTGTTCTACCTCTGAGTTAAGGCCCTTCTCCTAATGAGCCAGCCCTTGTACCCATCATCATGAAACTCCCTTTCTAGAGCAGGGCTGTGTACCATGCTGATTGGCTGGCCCATCTGTCAGTCAAGAAGCCATTTCTTCCCAACCCTGAACCAAAGTGTTTCCCCCATTTGGATGTCATTGCTGTTCACCTTAATTCCACAAATTAACAGCTAACAAATACATCCAAATGGGACAAACTATGGTTTCTGCAAAAGTAACAGCAGATGAAGGTTCGCTGCAGAAGAGGAAGTTAGGGAAGGGAATTTGAAGGGAAGGGGTTTGACATTCTATTAAACCAAGGTGTAAACTTTCAAAAACAAGATACACATTCTTGTACACACACACTCTCTCTAGAACAGCCTTCCAGAACCTGGTGCCTTCCAGATGTTTTGGACTTCAACTCCCATCAGTCCCAACCAGCATAGCTAATGGTCAGGAATGCTGGGAGTTGTAGTCCAAAACATCAAGAGAACATCAGTTGGGAGAAGGCTGCACTAGAAGATAGGTTTAAATGCAAATAGTAATCGACATAAATAGAAGGTAATGAAAATTTTAAAATCAAAATAATGTGTTCCATTTATAGAACAAAGGAGATCTAACAAAAACAAAAGGAGAGCAAAATGCAAAAACTGCCAGTTTAAAAAAATATTCTCTTGTTGTTTATATTAATTCTTTTTGTGTATATCCGTGATGTGTGGCGACTACTTCACACATGGAAGCCGTTTATTTTCTCCACACAATTGTATTCAAATACACAACTGTATTAGGATAACACTGAACTGACATTACTCTGTAGTGTCACACAGTAATACTGTATTAGAGTAACACTGTGCAGAGATGTTTCTCTAAGATCTCAACCACATTTTTTTCCAGCTACCTCATTGCTCTGGTTATTTCCATGTGCTGCCCTGGTTCATACTGTTTTTCCACAGGCTCATGTACCTGCATACATGATGGTATGGAAAAAAGTAGAATTCTGAGTGTGAACCAGCCTGAAAATCCCTGTTTACCTACAGAAGAGTGAACATTCACATCACATTTCATATGTGATGGTGTACATGTATATTTCTACTTGGAAACTATTTCCATCTAGGAAAAATATCATAGAACCATAGAGCTGGAAGGGACCTCGAAGGACTCAGGTCCTGTGGGTTTCTCATAGGCAGCTGGTTGGCCACTCTGTGAACTGAATGCTGGACTAGACAGGCCTTTGGTCTGATTCAGCATGGCTCTTCTTGCATTCTTATCTAGTCCAACCCAGGGCCGGTGCAAGGCAGTTTGGTGCCCTAGGCAAGATCAGATATTGAGCGCCCCCCCTTCCCACTTGAGAGCGCTGTATTTTTTTTTCAAGGCGTTTCTGGCGCCCCTTTTAGCCCTGCGCCCTAGGCGGCTGCCTAGTTGGCCTAATGGTAGCACCGGCCCTGGTCCAACCCCCTGCTGATGCAGGAAATCTGGTGCCTCAGGATAGGTGATCATCCTGCTTTCTAACCAAGGATGGTCCTCCACCATCTGAGGCAGCCTGTTCCACTGTCAAACAGCTCACACCATCAGGAGGTTCTTCCTAATGTTTAGTTGAAATCCCCTTTCTTGTAATTGGTTTGGGTCCTACCTAGGGGTATACGGATTTTGTTAAATCCATTCCGTCTGTGTTTCCCGGATTGTCAGACATTTTCCATTCCATCATCCGCGCACTGACAGAATCAGACTTTTTTTAGGGATGTATGAGAATTTAATTCCACTTGTGTCAGTGCGCATTAGCGCAATCCCCCCCAAGTGATTTTTTTAAAAAAACAGTCCTCAAATCCGCGTGACTTGGAAAAAGCTGGTCTGCTGCAGAATCTGCAGGTCGGATTCATAGAAACCCAAATTCATTTGAATCCATTGCAGATTTCTCTGACATCCCTAGTAGAATAACAAATAACAAATTTGCTCCAACTTCTATGTGGCAGTCCTTAGGTTCACTACCCCATGTTTCAGTCCTAAAAGGATGACAAGAGAGGTGTAAAGAAAACATAGGCAAGTCCCAGCATAGGATGGGCCTACTCTGGATTTCTGCTAATCCATTTTGCTCTCTTACCTGGCAAGTTCAGTTTTACACATGGCAAGCCATTGCCCTGTCCCACAGGGCATTTATACACGTCACCTGTTCTCTTCTGTGGCTGACCAGCTAAGGGCGAACCAATAAGAACCCTGGAAAAGGAAAGAAAGCACATTAAGCTTCTCAATACAGTAAACAGTTTTACCCAGGGGTCTTGTGGACTGAAAAGCGGGGGGCATGTTTCTTTAATTAAACATAATCAGCTACGTAGAGCAACTGATAGTGTAGGATGAAGATAGCAGAGAAAAAGACCTATTTATAACAGGAGAAGGGAAATGCTTATGTTGTTTATGTTGGGTTTGGGGGGTGGGGAGGGGGAATGAGGCAATCCATAAAAATAATCTCACCATTTTCCTTCTTCATTTTCAAACTGTTGAACGGTGTATCCAAACATATCTTCCACAGGGCCACTGAAGGTCATTGTATCTTTCACATCAACATTGAATGACAGAGTGAGATGCACTATAACTGTAAAAAAAAAAGAAAAGGAAAGGGGGGAAAAAGAATATACTTCTGTGAGAGGAGGAGCCATATGACTGGTGGATCTTCAGTTGTTGTTATATCAAACAAGGGGAAAGGAATATGGGGTTTATAAGGGTCAGAATTTTAGTCAACGGAGAGACAAATGGTTGGATCCAGCTGTCATGTGAGCAGAAGTCTGCTTGCTTAATGGGATTTCCCCATCATTTCCTCCCCCACATGTGCCCCAATTCTGCTCCAGAGGGTCCTCCAACCATTTGGAGCAGATTTGGGGTGTGTACAGGGGGCTGATGGGGAGCGGGAGGGAAAATCCATTTGGCAAGCAATTCCCTTCCACTGGCGGAACAACACCATTGGATACAACCTAAAGAGCAAAAGGGAAAAGAACAAGATTGAGGCATCACTACAAAAAGAATTAAAAATATAATAAATTCCTGAGAAAGCGATTGAGCAAATCCAAGATAAATCCAAGATTCTCAGTGAGACAACAGAATAGGGCAATAACATAATAATCAAAAAGTTGCAGAATATATAGTATTTTTCGCTCCATAAGACGCACTTTTCCCCCCCAAAAAACTAGGTGGAAATGTCTGTGCGTCCTATGGAGTGAATACAGTAAAAAAAAAAAAAAAAAAAAAAATTAAATTTTAAACTTTCCTCTGCTGGTCCAGAGCGGAGGACTCCTGGGCAGGGCGGGGGAAGCCCCCGCCAAACAGCTGATTCCCGTGGAACAGCTGATTCCCACGGAACAGCTGATTTTTTTTTTTAATTTTTTTTTTTAAAAAAAAACTTTCCTCTGCTGGTCCGGAAGAGCGGAGGACTCCTGGGCATGGCGGGGGAAGCCCCCGCCTCTCAGCTGATTCCCCATGGAACAGCTGCTTTTTAAAAAAATAAAATTATTATTATTATTATTATTATTATTATTATTATTATTTATTTATTTATTTTTACTTTCCTCTGGTGGTCTGGAAGAGCGGAGGACTCCTGAGCATGGTGGGGGAAGCCCCCACCTCTCAGCTGATTCCCCGTGGAACAGCTGATTTAAAAAAAAAATTATTATTATTATTATTATTATTATTTTATTTTATTTTTATTTTTTTACTTTCCTCTTCTGGTCCGGAAGAGCGGAGGACTCCTGGGCATGGCGGGGGAAGCCCCCGCCTCTCAGCTGATTCCCCGTGGAACAGCTGATTTAAAAAAAAAAAAATTATTATTATTATTACGGTATTATTTTATTTTATTTTTTTACTTTCCTCTGCTGGTCCGGAAGAGCGGAGGCCTCCTGGGCAGGGCAGGGGAAGCCCCTGCCTCTCAGCTGATTCCCCGTGGAACAGCTGATTTTTTAAAAAATAAAATTATTATTATTATTATTATTATTATATTATTATTATTATTATTATTATTATTATTATTATTATTATTATTTTCCTCTGCTGGTCCGGAAGAGCGGAGGACTCCTGGGCAGGGTGGGGGAAGCCCCCGCCTCTCAGCTGATTCCCCATGGAACAGCTGGTTTTTTTAAAAAAAAATTATTATTATTATTAATAATAATTTTTTATTATTATTTTATTTTTATTTTACTTTCCTCTGCTGGTCCGGAAGAGCGGAGGCCTCCTGGGCAGGGCGCCTCTCAGCTGATTCCCCACGGAACAGCTGATTAAAAAAAAAATTTTTTTTTTTTTTGGTACCATATGGTAAGTGCGTCTTATGGTCCGGTGCGTCTTATGGAGCGAAAAATACGGTATTACGTGATCCCCTCATGCCAGGGATGATTAGGAAAGGGGCTGAAAATAAAACTACCAGTATCGTAGTACCTTTATACAATTCCAAACAATATTTGGAATACTTTGTTTAGTTTTGGTCATCCCTTCTCTAAAATAAATGAATAAATAATCTCCTAGAGCTAGAAAATGCACAGAAGAGAGCAACCAAAATGATCAGGGAGTCAGAGCACCTTCCCTCTGAGGAAAGGTGAAAGCATTTGGGGCTTTTTAGTTTAGAAAAAAAGGTGACTCGGGCTGCAATCTTATACCCACTTACCTGGGAGGAAGCACTAATGAACTCAGTGGTATGTAATGTGGAGTAGAAATGTATGGGATTGCACTGTAAGGGGTGGGGGATATGACAAGGCATTTATAAAATTATGCATGGTATGATGAGAGCAGATAGATATTTTTCTCCTTCTCTCATCATATTTATGGAATTCACTGCCATAAGGTATGGTGGAGCCCATTAGCCTAAATGCTTTAGAGAGAGTTAGACACATTAATGGAGGTCTATCAATTGCTAGTAGTCATGATGGTGATAGAGATCCACTGAACTGCAGTTCATAGATCATAGAGTTGGAAGGGCCATCGAGTCCATCCCCCTGCTCAATGCAGGAAACTAGAGGAGGGGTCTCCCATCCAAGTAATAACCAGACCTGACCCTGCTTAGCTTTCCATGCACAGACAAACTGAGCCAGCGTGAGCCACAGGCCTGTATGTTGCTGGGAAACATGAGTGAAAGAGAGCTATTGCCTACATGCTCTGCTTGTAGAAGCATTTGGTTGGCCACCGTGGGAACATAAGAAGATACCTGCTGGATCAGACCCAAGCCCTATCTAGTCCAGCATTCTGTTCTCATGTGGCCAACCAGATGCATATGAGAAGAAGCCCACAAATAGGACATGACTGCAATAGCACCCTCCTGCTCGTGTTTCCCAGCAACTGGGGTTTAGAGGCATAGTATCTCCGATACTGGAGGCAATATGTAGCCATCATGACTAGTCGCCATTGATAGCCTTATCTTCCATGAATTTGTCTAATCCCCTTTTAAAGCTGCCTAAGATGATGGCCATCCCTACATCTTGTGGTAAGCAGAATGCTTAGGTTGACCTGGTCTGATCCAGCAGGGCTCTTTGTACATTCAGTAAAAAATAA
Organism: Shinisaurus crocodilurus; assembly: GCA_021292165.1. NCBI lineage: Eukaryota > Metazoa > Chordata > Lepidosauria > Squamata > Shinisauridae > Shinisaurus > Shinisaurus crocodilurus. Next base: position 25,809,006 of record CM037877.1, on the reverse strand, counting down.
ATGAGGCTATACAGCTGTAATGTTTCCTACAGCATGGAATATCTCAAATGTCATTCTTAGAATATTTTAAGATTCAAGAGGTTACGGTATATGAGTTGGAGGCTTGGTCCTGTGTAAGCCAAATTCAAATGAATAGGAGATGTGAAAGAGTACAATTGTGTTCTTTTGGCCCTCCCATTTCTTTTAATGGGTCTTGTAGTGAAGGTGTTTCTCGTGGATAAAGTTCCCTGGAGAAGCGTGAAGCTCATTTATTTTATTTATTATTTATTAATTTTATTTCTATACCACCCAATAGCCAAAGCTCATAAAAAGTTGTTGATAATTAAGTGATGTGAGGATTCAAAATGCATTTTATGAGGCCATAATCAAGCCTTTCAGTGCCTTTTACAGTAGTCCAAGCTGATAGAACAGAATTATTGCTTGTAAAAGTCTGCCTGCCTCCATTAGCGCCCTTATGATCCTTGTGAAAACAGCAAAAAATTTAAAAGTTATCGACAGTAAAGGTAAGTGTGAGGAAAGACATTTTCTTGGCTTTGCTCTTATGATGAAAAAAAAAGAGAGGAAAGAATCCATACCAGTGTTATTGTGCTCTAACAAAATCACTTTGACTAGAAGCCCTCTAAAAGGCTGTAAAAGTTATTCCAAAAACTTCATGCAAAGACAACAATAGTTATTAGAGAGAAGGCAGTGAAGTTCTTATCCTAGTATATACTAACAGCAAACTCATTCTCCATGTGTGGATCCTTATATAGGCAAAGCAGCACCACCCATGCATAAGAGGAAGGGATTAGTAGGCTCAAGTGACCCCAAAGATTTGCAGAAGTACAAAACACCTGATTAAAAAAAATGAAAGGGGGAGAACACCCAATAGCTCAATTAAGACTAAGCATGCTCAAGGGCCATGGAGTTCTTACTGCTAAGAGGGAGAAACATGGAAAACCAGGGGAAGTAATGAAATTGAGTGTCTTGAAAGAGGGCACGGATAACTAGGAGCACTCTACATGGTAACATTTTGCTGCAGGTCCTACTGGTATCAGATAAAAGCTAGTTCCAAACATTGACTGGGTTCAGACAACACGATAACCCACGCTCAAGGGTTGGGTATGGGTTGAGCGTGGGTTGTTGTTGAACCGTGGGTTGTTGTTGAACCATGGGTTATCGTGTTGTCTGAACCCAGCCAAGATAACAAACCATGGTGAACAACCCACAGTTCACAACCGAACAACAAACCATGGGTTCTCTTCATGGGTTGTTCGTGGTTAACAAGCCATGGCTTGTTAGTGCAGCTGGGTTCAGACCACACAATAACCCATGTTTCAACAATAACCCACGGTTAAATGATAACCCACACTCAATCCATACTCAACTCTTGAGTGTGGGTTATCATGTTGTCTGAACCCAGTCATTTTGTCATGCTAGTGTGACTAAGGGACAGAGTCCAGGGGCTATGCAAATAGAAAAGGGCTTAATTTTTAATAGCTTGGAGACATCCAGGACAGAGAACAGCTCTAAGCCCTGTTGTAAATGATGACCTACAGAAACCTCTTCCTTTCTCTGAAGTAAGTGAACTGTTGAATTCTCTAAGCAAATTGTTGAACATTTTCAAACAACCACCCTCTCATGCACTCAATGAATGCTTGGGGTGGGGTGGTGGTGGTGGGAAGAAATAGGATGGTGCTATCAGCCACAAATGATGCACACACTAGCCAGAACCCCAGCAACTGTGCATTCAACTTTAGTCTGGAGAGTGCCTATGCAGGTACATTTGTAAGCTCCCTTTACACTAACATGGAACAGGTGACCACTGGGAGTGTGGCCAGCACATCCATCAGCATGCAGAAGGCATGGCTAGCCCTTGTGATCCTGCTTCCCCCCACCCCAAATTTGAACGTGTGAGAGGATTTGTTTGAACACCTACTTTCATTCATTTTCATTGTGGGTAAAACACTTTTCCTGGGGACACTTGTCATGATGCAAAGCCTGCCTTCTGCTCTTGACACTTGGTGGCCCTGGCAAAGATCCTGTGTGCACATGAATGTTTGTGTGCGTGTGTGGCACACACATGCATACAATGTGCATTAACACACCCTGCATCCGCTGGTGCCTCTCTGTGGCGGGTAAGTGCGGGTTAGGGTATTGATAGGGTGAGGTGAGCATATCTGGCACCATTCAGGTGACAGGCGGTTTCAGGAGGCATCAGATTGATGGGTCAGTAGGCTCTGTCAGCTGAGGATCAGGAACGCCTGTGATGCCTTTGTTCTCTCCAAGCTTGTTGTTGTGGGACTCCGAGAGGGGGCAACGCAACAAAGGCTCCCAACACTGTAAAGTGGAAAATGGGGCAGCAGCGGATCCAACGCCACCTCCCTGTTTTGGATGCTCCGCCCAATTGCACAATTGAGCGGCCTAGGAGGCCGGATTAGAATAACCCGCACTCCATCCCTTTGCAGTTCATTGTATGTAAATAAATGTGGCCCAGTTAAACACCAAACAAGTGTCTCGGCTCTTCATTTCCCTCCTACGTTCGCAAGGACCTTCCCCCGAGCACGCGCAGCTGTGGGCGGGGAGAAATTTGCGGACGTGGGGGGAAGAGAGTCGAGGCTTACCTGTTGATGCAGGTAATAAGCCAGCATGGGGGCAGGGCTACAGTAGCCAATATTAGGTCCGGCAGCCCCAACCCACACCCTCTTTGTTCCTTGTAGCTCCCTCCCTCCCGCCCTGTATACAGTATGGGCTCCTCTGGTCGCCGTTAAGGGGCTGAGTAGGAATTTGGGTTCACCTCTATTAGCGGGATGAGCGTGTTTCGCCTACTCCATACTGCAGCAGGGTTGGGGGTGTTTACAATCAGTGCATAGCAAGTCAAATTTGATCACATTTGGATAGTAGGCAGGTAAGTGCGGGTTAGGGTATTGATAGGGTGAGGTGAGCATATCTGGCACCATTCAGGTGACAGGTGGTTTCAGGAGGCCTCAGATTGATGGGTCAGTAGGCTCAGTCAGCTGAGGATCAGGAATGCCTGTGATGCCTTTGTTCTCGCCAAGCTTGTTGTCATGGAACTCTGAGAGGGGGCGACGCAACAAAGGCTCCCAACACTGTACAGTGGAAAATGGGGCGGTGGCAGATCCAACGCCACCTCCCTGTTTTGGATGCTCCGCCCAATTGGACAATTGAGCGGCCTAGGAGGCCGGATTAGAATAACCCGCACTCCATCCCTTTGCAGTTCATTGCATGTAAATAAATGTGGCCCAGTTAAACACCAAACAAGTGTCTCGGCTCTTCATTTCCCTCCTACGTTCGCAATGTGCATTAACACACCCTGCATCTCAGGGTCCATGCAACATTAAGCCCTTTCTATATGCTCCTTGTCATAACTATAGGCATTTTGCTAGTTCTGAAATAAATGCTAACCATTATTTTCTATATTATACTCTGGAATAGGGGGACAGTCTTTTGAAATTCCATATTATTTTCCAAAAGAACAAAAATCATAGACCAAAGTAAACCTTAAAAGGTTCCATAATATCACATGTTCATGGTGATCACAATATGCTCTAACATCTTGCCTTTTGCTACAGAAAAGATAGCACTGCACAGATGATATATACGGGAATTCAGTGCTAGCTTAAAATCTGCCCACTGGCACTCCTGAAGAACTTTGGAAGGTTCTTTATATTCTATAACAGCCTTCCCAAACCTGGCACAATCCGGATATTTTGGACTTAATACTCCCATCCTATTGGCCCCCTAGCCAGCATGGCCAATGATCAGGAATGCTGGAAGTTGTAGTCCAAAACATCTGGAGGGCACCAGCTTGGGGAAGATGGTTCTATAACATTAGCATTTAGGACTGAAGTATTAAAAAGCCACAACTGAAATTTATACAGCTTTTAACTTCACAGTTGGCTGAACACCAACCAGTATTTAAGATAAAACCTCATGCAAAGCTTTCTTTTTTTTTCCAGCTAAGAATCCAAATCTGTCTATTTATTCCTATATAGGCCATAAAAGAACTCTTGTTTAACTTTTCTTCTAGCTTCTCTGCCTTAATCTTTAACCTTTGCAGAATAAGAAACTGACATTCCGGACAATTGCCAATAAGCAAAAGACATTAGAATTCCCTTTATTAAAAGTAGGCAGCCATCTACTAGATTAGAGCAAAAAAGTAGGCAGTCATCTACTAGATTAGAGCAAAAGAACTAAATATCTTGCAAAGGGCTCAGATTCCATAACCAAGACGTGTTCAGTTCTAATACTAGGCTTTGTTCAAATCCAGCACATAAAAGCTTTTTTCACGGGAGTATACCAAGTTATTTGCATTGGTCACAGCTTTGAAATGCTGTGTTAAACGGACAAATGTACTAAAGCAGACAAATGTAATAAATCAAGACATTGTGTATCTCTTTCCGAAAAGATAAAATTGTGTGATTTGGGGGAAACCATTAGGCTGGATAGAGCTCTAGAAAATGGAACTTGCTCAATTGCATAATCAAAGCTAGTGTGACATAGTGGTTAGAGAGGTGCACTAGAATTAAGGAGCTATTTATTTTATTTATTTATTTATTATATTTATGAATCGCCCATCTGGCCAGACATCTGGCCACTCTGAGCGATGTACAATGCAATAAAATACAGGGGGGGGGGACACACACACAGTATAAAACACAATTAAAAACAGTACAAAACTTAAAAATCCTAACCCACCCCATATTCCCGCCTGAAAAGCCACATTTTTAATGCCCGGCGGAAGCTAATCAAGGAAGGGGCATGGCGGAGGTCACTGGGGAGAGAGTTCCATAAATTGGGGGCTGCCACAGAAAAGGCCCTTCCCCTAGTCCCCACCAGCCTGGTTTCTCTGGCTGATGGGACAGGGAGAAAGCCATCCATGGCGGATCTTGTTGAGCGGCCTACTTGATGTTGCTGGAGGCGCTCCTTGAGATATACTGGACCGGAGCCGTACAGGGTTTGAAAGGTCAACGCCAACACCTTGAATTCGGCTCAGGCAAACAACTGGTAGCCAGTGCAACTCTTTGAGCACTGGAGTGATGTGATCACGCCGGCGGCAGCCTTTAACCAGGCGAGCTGCTGCATTCTGTACCAGCTGCAACTTCCGAACCGTCTTCCAGGGTAACCCCACGTAGAGCGCATTACAGTAGTCTAGGCGAGAGGAGACCAAGGCATGAACCACTGATAGGAGCAGATGATTAGGAAGGTAGGGGCGCAACTGCCGTATCAGATGGAGCTGATACAGCGCCGCCCGGCTCACAGCTGCCACCTGAGCCTCCATGGACAGCTGGGAGTCTAGAATGACCCCCAAGCTGCGGACCTGGTCCTTCAGGGGTAGATGTACTCCATTCAGCACCAGGTCAACATCCCCTAACCTTCCCTTGTCTCCTACCAGAAGTACCTCGGTCTTGTCGGGGTTCAGTTTCAGCATGTTCCTTCCCATGCAGCCACCCACTGCCTCCAGGCACTCGGACAGGGTTTCAACAGCCAACCTTGTTGAGGACTTGAAGGAGAGGTAGAGCTGCATGTCATCCGCATATTGATGACAGTGCACCCCAAACCTCCTGATGATAGCTCCTAGCGGTTTCAGGTAATGTTAAATAACATCGGGGAGAGGATGGAACCCTGCGGCACCCCACAAGTGAGCGGCCGAGGGTCCGAAGCCTCCTCCCCAAGAACTACCCTCTGGTACCTTCCAGAGAGGAAGGACCGGAACCACTGCAATACAGTGCCTCCCATGCCCAACCCCTCCAGGCGGTCCAGGAGGATACCGTGGTCAATGGTATCAAAAGCCGCTGAGAGATCGAGGAGGACTAGAAAAGAGCATTCGCCCCTATCCAAAGCCCTCCTCATATCATCCACCAAGGCGACCAAGGCCGTTTCCGTCCCATGTCCAGGCCTGAAGCCCGACTGGCATGGATCTAAATAATCGGCTTCATCCAAATGAGCCTTCAACTGAGCCCCCACCACTCGCTCAATCAGCTTGCCCAGAAATGGCAAATTGGAGACTGGGCGAAAGTTGTTCAAATCCTTCATTTTGCCATAAAGCTCACTGGGGGACCTTGGGCTAGTCAGTGACTGGGTTCAGACAACATGTTAAACCACACTCAAGGGTTGAGTGTGGGTTGTTGTTGAACTGTGAGTTGTTGTTGAAATCATGTGGTCTGAACCCAGCTGCACTAACAAGCAATGGTTTGTTAACCACGAACAACCCATGAAGAGAACCTATGGTTTGTTGTTGGGTAGTGAACTGTGGGTTGTTCACCATGGTTTATTATCTTGGCTGGGTTTAGACCACACAATAATCCACATTTCAGCAACAACCCACAGTTCAACGACAAGCAGGACCGGTGCAGGGCAGTTTGGCGCCCTAGGCTAAATTATATTTAGCGCCCCCCCTCTCGTGCCGTGGGGGGGGGGGCTCCGGAAAGCAGCCCTGCTCTGCAACCTCCCGCCCCCCCGCCGCCACCGGACCCCCCCCCGCACGCTGCTGCTGCCGCCCCCCACCTACTTTCCCACGCCTCCTCCGAAAAGGGACCCCCGCGCTCTGTTTTTGGCCGGGGGAAACCAGAGCAACAGGGCTGTTTAAGCCCTGTTGCCCTGGTTCTTCCCGCCAAAACAGAGCGCAGGCGGGGCTCCGGAAACAGCGCGGAGAAGGTAGGTGTCGGGGGGGGAGGCGGCGCGGAGGAGAGGCGAAGCGAGGCGAAGTGAGGTGGGGGGGAGGCGGCGCAGAGGCGAGGCGAAGCGAGGCGAGGTGGGGGGAGGCGGCGCAGAGGCAAGGCGAGGTGGCGCGGAGGCGAGGCAAGGTGGGGGGGAGGTGCCCAGGCTCGGCCCCACCACTACTCTGGGCGCAATCCCCCGCACTGACCTAGCTTTCTCGCAGAGGCGGGCGGGCGGGCAGGGCAGGAGCGCGCCGGCAGCGAAGAGGAGCGCAGCGTTCTGCGCCCTCTTCCGCTACGCGCCCTAGGCAACAGCCTAGTTGGCCTAGCGGTAGCGCCGGCCCTGACGACAAGCCACACTCAACCCTTGAGTGTGGGTTATCATGTGGTCTGAACCCAGCCACTGTCTACTCACATGTCTACATATCTGCCCTGAGCACAATGGGACTTACCCGTAACAAAGTATAGGATTACAGCCTAGGCCTCCTTTCATATACCGTATTTTTCCGTCTATAAGACGCCCCCATGTATAAGACGCCCCCCACTGGGCAGTTTTGCAACCGCACGGTTCTCTCCTTGGCTTACTTCCGTGTATAAGACGACCCTCAATTTTTAGTCTAAAAATTTTAGGAAAAAGTATAGTCTTATACATGGAAAAATACTGTAATATCCAACTGCATCTTGCAACAAATATGTTCCAATAAAATATGAAGGATTTCAAATAAAGGCTAATACACCACAGTGTAAATTCATTGGAACAGTTCTTCAAGTGTTACATTATATGAGAGAAGGAAATGATTATTAAATTAACGGGCTACAAAGGGCAGCTTTGTAATTTAGCCTTTTGGCTAAGAACTGAATGCTATTCTTCCCAGGAGATCGTGAAAATCCAAGGAACTGCACCGAATGAGTCAAAGCCTGAAGATCTGGCAACATGGACATTCTTTAACAAATAGCTCTTTTTGCAAAATGTTAGGTAAGGAGCTTTGCAGACTTTTTAAAATCATCCTTTCCTGTGCTGAAAAACATCTCCAACTATCTTGGCATGTAGCTAATGCAATATCCATAAGACTTGAACAATTTTGTCTTCTCTTTGCTGAAATTTTGATTAAAATACTACAGTGTTTGTTCATTGAGCATTAACTGCTGTAACCTTCCAGAGTTATAATCTAGTGGAAGGCCAGTTTCTGTTTTTGTTTTTAAATATGGCTTATCAGAATTGGGAGTGTAACACTCCATTCAGGAAGAGAGCAGCATTTTATCATTCAGGAAGAGGATAAAATGCTGCTCTCGTAGGCAAGTTCACGAAGTGGAAAGCTTTTATACTAAAAGCAGGAGCTATGAGTTAAGTGCATGTTTACACATTTGACAAAGCATGCTTATTTCTATATCGAAAAATATTCAGAATGTGGTCACTAATAGGGCAAGTCTTTTTCTCAGCTTTAACAAATGCTGTCGAACTTGGGACACAATGGACAAGCCCTCAGTAACATACGGTAGGTCAGTAAAAAAAACATGGCCTGACACAGTAACATGACATCCTTCTTTATCTAGCCTGAAGAAGTTACTTGCGTAAGACAAGTTTGCAACTCTCATTATTAACCCCTAGCTGGTCCTAATAAATGTACTGCAGACTGTAGGAACATATAAACAGTCAGAGTCACTAGAGTCAGTGAAGTAACATGCTCATCAGAGAGAAACAAAGAAATAGCAGCTTGTATTCTTTTGGGGACCTTTGGCCTAGGAGTGGAGACAAAGTTCAGTGAAAGAGACCACAGAGTCCCTGTCAGACCTCTCTCCGCCTCCTCCTTGCCCTGCCCAGCCCAGCCCAGCACCTCTGCAAACACTTCTAACATTAACACTTTCTTTGCTCCTCTGCTGCCACCGACCCCTTCAAAGTAATTTATTCAGACCACTCCTTTTAAATTTTGAAAGGAAACAAGTTTATTTAATTACAATTAAGGGTAGGGAAATTGGCAATGTTAATAGATTCTAAACGTTGAAAACTCTCTCTCTCTCTCTCTCTCTCTCTCCCCCCTTCTCACTCACACTGATCTCATCCCTCTCTTCCAAACTCCCCCTGACTCCTCTCAGACTTCTCAACCCTCTCACAAAACCCCCTTCTCTCTCCTCCCTCTTCCCTTTCTAGACTTCCCTCAGACTCCCCTCTCTCCCCCTCTTCAGACTTCTCTCAGACTCCCCTTAACCAGCACCACCGTTAATAGAGAGTGAGAAGGCGTCACCCCCCCTTCTCACTCTCTCAGCCAATCAGCAGACATCTCAACATTCCACAGTCCCCTCACACTCCCTCCTCCCCTCACATACTTACTGCTATAACGCTTTGCCCATGGGCAGGGGCATGACAGTCCCCAATCCAGAAGGGCAGACACACCCACAATTCAAGCTTTGTGTGCATGTGGAATCAAGCCCAACATGAGCGGAAAGGATTCCTAACAGCTCAATCCTGTCCATGTTTATTTGGGAGTAAGCCCATGAAATTTAAAGAAGCTTAGGGTGCAATCCTATGTATGTTTAAACACACAAAAAAGTCCTACAACTCCCAGCATGCTGCAGCCATCCATGCTGCCTGGGGCATGCTGGGAACTGTAGGCCTTTTTTCTGTCTAAACATGCATAGGATTGCAGCCTTATCTCAGAAAAGCGAGCATAGGACTGATGCCTAAGATCAGTAGACTGCTCACTGGCAATCAAGACTTGTCCCCTTCCCCCAGTCCCATCTTACTCCTTCATTTATTTTGTTCAGCAATCCATCCACTCCAGTCTCCTTCTTACTACAGATAGAAACCATGGTTTGTCGTTGGCTTACCAAGCCTGGCTTGTTTAAACTACGGCTTGTTGTGATGTATGAACCCAGAACCATGGCTTATCCCTGGTTTGTGTGCACTGTCTGTTGTCCACTTTGAAACAGGTGCCTGGCAAGAGTAGCCTGAAAACAAAACTGCTCTGAAGGCTGGCAAAATGGGCAAGAAAGAAATCAGAATCGGGGAAAACAAGCTGCAGTTTGTTTGCTCATCTGTAAGACTATTCATAGCTAAAGCAACCAACCATGGCTAATATAAATCTGGCTTAGTTTACGTGGTGAATGCTCCACCAGAATGAGCACATAAAACCAGTATCAGGATTTATATATTTTGGGTTTGTAGAGGAGTTAGTACTCTGCCTTCAAGGGTTGGATCTGGTAACCATTAGGTAAGGATTGAACTTGAAGTTTGCTCCCCCTTTGTGACGGAGGTTTGATAACAGGCAAATTACAATATGGAAAGATAAGCATACAACACGCATGTGAGATGATACAAGACAGGCAACATAGAACATATTAAGGGTCTATCAAATGGTATTCACATGTAGTGCAAGAACATATGTTCGTGTGTGTGTGTACGCGCACATGTGTAAAAGCAAGGAGGAATCCATGAACCCAAAACTGGGGCAGGAAAATTGATGAGATTGCAGAAAGACAGGAATAGCAGACAAGGATCAAACACCAGGGTCCAATTCAACTGAATAGGTATTAACACAAATCATGTCAGGAGAGGTGACAAATATAAAGGTGGGCAATGCGCCTATTTGAGAAGGAAAGGCGGGAGGAAGACAGCATTGCTGTGCACTGCAGAGTACCTCCCCCATGCTGCAGTGCTCTCAGACAGCCTCTCGAGGTGGCTGGGGTACTGTTAATACATCTGTGGTGGCTCGGTGTTCGGAGTGCGAACTGCAGCAGCCTACTAGCCTAGTCCAGGCCCTGAGAATCAAGAGATTAAGGCAGTATACAGCTGTGACACATAGCTAGCTGAAACTAGATTCTGAACTCTGCGCAAGGGGAGAATCCAACTTACGCAACCCCCTGTGCAAGAGGTTGTGCAACCACTTCCAGGAGTGGGCCATGTGCTCTGCTAGTGTATGCTCCGCTAGCACCATACACAAGAGGTTGTGCAACTGAAAGGTTTGGCAGAACTCTGCTAGTGCTATTTGAATTTGCAGAATGATACTGTTGGATACTGCTGTTAACTGTGCAGGCTCTCTGTGGCCCAGGGAGTCTGACGGAGTCCTCAGTCCAGGCAAAAGGGAGCAGAGTGTGAGGGGGTTAGGCTCATTGGAGAGAGTGTTCCACTTCTGGGCTGGCTTTCTGGAGGTTCCTGCTTCCCAGGGGCTTAAAATTGATTTGAACACCCTAAGGCTGATCAGTCTGTTTTCCTAGTTTTATTAAATCAGTTGAAACATAATCTTGAACCTGACTATTCAGTGATTATTCTGTGACTGTTTATTAAGTTCATCCCTTCCTCTTTAAAAATTACTTTGACAGCTTCTTCACCGATTACACATTTCTGGTTGTACAATTAAAATTAAACAGTACAAATAAATGAGCATTTCTTTGTTAAGTACTTATAATTGTTTTATGCATGTTTGATAGTTGCAGCCACTGAGCTGCAACATTTTTAGACCTATTAGCTGTCTCCATCTCACCATACAAATAAATATTTTAAATGATTTGCCTTATATATAAATTTTCTCATATAAACTGGAACTGAACTAATTGGTTGTGTGTGCTGAACTGGTTACTAAACCTTTATTGGTGTGCACTGGAACCAAACCAGAACTTCAGTTGCATCTGAACCTGAACAGAACAAAACATTTTAATGGCTTACTCCCTGGTTATATTTCTTTCTTTTTTTTATTATTACATTTATATCCCACCTTTCCACTCATCCAATGAACCCAACCAGGGTGGCTTACGTGGTCCTCCTCCTCCTCTCCATTTTATCCTCACAGCAATCCCGTGAGGTAGGTTATGCTGAGAGCCAGTAACCGGCCCAAAATCATCTAGTGAGTTTCATGGCAGAGTGGGGACTAGAACCCAAATCTCCCAAGCCCCAGTCCAACACTAACTACTACACTACTGGCTCACTCATAATATTATGACAGTTGTGACAATATTTAATAAAATATGTAGGTCACAGATGACCTCCCCTGCCCATTAATAGTATCCTTAATGTTCTGCTTAAAATCCTAAGAATTTTAAATTTCATCTTTGCAAAGAGGAAGTTCTAAATGGCCAGTTGTTGCAACTAACTAAGCAATCCTATGGAACTAAGCAATCCTATGGCTCCTTCTCAGCGGCCGTAGTCAGAGCTACAACTGCAGAGGTCACAACTGCGACCTGGTTAAGAGATGTCGGAGAGGGAGAAATGGGGGCCTGCTGGTGTGTGGGAACGGGAGGGAGGAAGAGTCCAGGATCTGCAGGATCCTAAAAAGTCAGCTAGACGAGCAGAGAGAAAAGAAAAGGAGGAACAGGAGGCATTTTCACCTCCATCCTCTTCCCTCCCTCCCTGCCTGGCTCCTTCTGGCAGGGCATAGCATAGACAGAGGGCTCTGATCTTGGAGCCCTCTATCAAATGGCTAGCGCGTAGGATTGCGCTCTAAAGGTGCAATCCTATGAGAGTTTAGACAGAAAAGAGGCCTATGTTGGCTGGGGCATGCTGGGAATTGAAGGTCTTTTTTCTGTCTAAGCTTGCATAGGATTGCAGCCTAAAAGTCTGAAGTCTTCAATAACTAGAGGACAAATCAATATATTTCAGACACAAAACTAAGATTAAATCAGATCTACACTTGTTTCAGTCAGTCATCCCTTCTAACAAAACATTATTGGCTTTGAAACACATCCATGAGGGCAATAGAACGTACCAACTTTTTTTTTTTTTGGCGCAAAATACAGAAAACACTCAAGCAAGACAGTACTGTCTTTCCTGGTATCAGTTTATTTTTACACATTCCACAAAGCACCAAGGAGGTTTGCCAATTAGCTATGTCAATCAGTCAGTCAGTCAGTCAGTGATTTAATTATTTCTTGCTAGGAGAGAATGATCATAATCGCTACCACCGCTCCAAGGAAAATATATAAATATGCAGTACACTAGATGCTCATCTCAGCAGTCACTTTAAAAAATAGTGTTCTCATTGTTTTTTTGTAAGAGATGGTACAGAGGCATATAATATTTGGGAGGTAGACTCCCTACTACAGTAGTCTTGCTATTTGGTAAGATAACAAGAGAAACGAGTACATTATCATCAATCTTCTTCAGAACTAGATTCATTCTCTTGATCAGAGAGCTCAGCAACAGGAAAACGCAGAATAGCAGCTACACCAGTCAGCTGCCCAAGCTGTTCCCCGGACACATGAAGACTAGAGAAGATGCGAACAGTGCCCATGTTGTCCCTCACGCTATCTACCAGCCGAACATACCGACTGCGAGTAGCCACATCTTGATGCCTAAAAAGCTCATCGCTGATCAGTAAGATATCGATAGCCATGGCTTCATTGGCCTGTTCCACATGCTTGAGACCATAAAATGCCCGGTCAGGCTCCTGCTGTAGCATCTTGTAGAAATCATCTAAGGCTTTGACTTCAGCAGCTGCTTTAGTATCAGCAAGTCGAGTAGTCACAGCTGGGTCACACAGAGCTTCTTTCAATGCATATTTGTGTCCAGAGGAAGAGTGAACCTTGAACAAGAAAAATAACAGAAAACACATACTGACCATTTTGATAATCAGTTGTTTCTCTCTTGAAATTTTGAACTTATTGGAAACAGAGCAGGTTTTTTGTTTAAATGAGTGATTTAATTATTTCTTGCTAGGGAGAAAAATATTTACCAATCTGAAAATTGTTACATCATTCAAGGAGGATTTCATGTTTAATTGCATCCTCCTGTTTGAATTCTGCCCTAGCCTTGAACAACACAGTTCCCGCACATTAAATAATTAGCTTTTCTGAACTGTATGTTTTAATGATGCTCATGCTATGTATTATTTAAGAACAATCTGAAGGACTGTCATGTTAAGCACACTTACTAAGGAGTAAGTTTCACTGAACATAGTGTAACATACTTTTGAGTAAACATACGGTACATAGAATTAGGCTCAATGCACTACTTCACAAACTCTATGGCCATTGAAGAACATTTCTTAATAGTATCTCCCATATTAGATGCAAATAGTAACACAATGGGATGCATCTTCATTGGTTCCTTATCTTGGGAATTTGCTTCCAAAGTACCAAAGCACTTAAGTGTTCGGTCAGGCTTTTAATTGCCGTGAATAAATAAAAGGGCTACTATAGTTTTATTGGTACACTGCATAGCCTGAAGCAGAAGGGCGCAATCCTATTGCAATGATTGTAAGCCCCCCCCCCCTGAACCTGGAGGCTTACGCTCATCCTATGCATGATGGGAGGAGAGGCGGAGGTGATCTTCGCCTTCCTGTCCTCACGCCCTGCATTTTGGAGGGGGCTGGAAGGAGACTGGAGAGACTGCATCCTGGCCTCTCCAGTCTCCTCCCTTCCCCACCCACCGAAACACCCTGTTGTCCCCCTCTCCGAGGTCGTATTCCTGACTCTGGAGGGGCAGCCGCCACGGTTCTTTCTACGCCGGCTGCAAGGAGGAGAGGGGACGAATCATGGATTCCCCCCTCCGAGGTCAGAGAGCTGTCTCCAACCTCGGATCTGGGAATCCAAAGTATCCTATGGCCCCTCAGATGCTGTCTAGGAGCCAAAGGATTGCTCCGTGAGTTTAACTGAAATAAAATATCCTGGTCATTGCTTCAAAGAGAGATACTGTCCACTAACATTAAAAAAAATAATACTTCAGTTTAGATTCAATATGCAAAAAAGAGTGTGTCAATATTTAGTTTAACAATCTTAAATCCTGGGAAAACTACACTGGGGTTGGACACCTGCTTGCCTTTTCCTTTCAAAAATGGAGCAGCAGTTAGAAACATAACTAAATCAAAGGTATGATGCATTTATATACAACACCCCAAGACTATTTTGTCTTTTCAATGAGCAATATTTATTCAGCCATGCTTTAAAGCTGTATTTTGATTAATCTTATTACTTTTTATGCCAAAAGCTTCAGCACAGGCATGTAGGCCTACAAGTATATACACTTCCAGAGAAGAACCATGCACACAATTTGAAAGATTATTGGCTTTACCAAGTACAATATTGTATGACATACAGTTCATAAACCTGACTTAACTAGCAATGCTATTCAACCTTTCATTAGCATGCATAAATGTTATACAATATTAATCCTAAAGAAATGTTGAACAGTAGTACTCCTCAAATCATTTATGCCTTAGTAGCAGGACTTTAGGCAAAGGCTGATTTTCTAGTTCTTTCAACCAGTCTATAGACTAGGTAAGTTTCAAGTTATTTTAAAACTCTTGATATCACAAAAAGGGCATGGGGTTAGTAATTAACTGTGGAATCCTATACGGTGTTTACTCGGAAGTAACTCCCACTGAGTTCAATGGGGCTTTCTCTAAGTTCTATGTTCCAAAGTGGGTACTCCAGGCCTGCAGCCTAAGTAGCAAGAAGGGACTGGATTAGATCATCATCCGATGCTGATGATGATCCATTAACTTCTTTCCTTACATTTTTCCTTCTACTTGACTTGAACTTAATTCTAAACATGCTTATTTAGAAGCAAGTCCCACAGAATTCAAGAGACTTACTTCAAAGTATGCATGCTTAAGGACTGAAACAGAATCCATCCAGCCTCAAGTGCTTGATACGTACCCTGAGCAGGCTAAAATATAAAAGTGTTGGAAAGAAACAATAGGATGGCTCCAAAAGACATGGTATCCAACTCTTAAGTTGACTGAATACATTTATTTACAGGAGGATAAATTACAGTTTGTATCATTTGAAAGTATTTGGATGCCATTTATTACTTATATAAGGCCTGTGGCTTATGCTGGCTCAGCTTGTCTGAGTGTGGAAAGCTAAGCAGGGTCAAGCCTGGTTATTACTTGGATGGGAGACCCCTCCTCTAGTTTCCTGCATTGAGCAGGGGGTTGGACTCGATAGAGTTGGAAGGAGCCTACAAGGCTATTTATGAAATCTATGAATTTAATATAAGATGTACACTAATTCTTATAAGCCATTTTTTTTGCTGCTTAGTGGTTCTTAATTGATGGGTCGATTTGCATATAATGTTTATACAGTATATAATTTATATCCACACAGACACCAATTTATATAATCCAGGCTTCCCCAGCCTGGTGCCCTCTGGATGTGCTGGGACTGCAACTCCCATAATTCCCAGCCAGTGTACATGGCTGGGAATTATGGGAGTTGTAGTCCCAACACATCCAGAGGGCCCAGGTTGGGGAAGGCCATACAATTCCATTGTACAAGGATGGTCCTTCCCTTGAATTGCACAGAATTCATTGCCTTGAATTGTGGTTTTTATTTACCTGCAAGAATTTGGAGCGGTTCTCCAGCAACAGTTTGTTGTCGGTCTTGACAGCCTGCTGGAACATGTAGTCGCAGAACTGCTCCCTCACAAAGCCCGGACTGGCTACGAGGACGCACTTCACCACCTCGAAGTTGATGTGCCGCTGGATGGCTTGCATCACTTGCTCGTAGAACCTCTCCAAGGCGCGGTCATGCTGCGTGCAGTTGCCCCTGCGCTTCCGAGGGATGTTCACCTCGACCTTGGCCCGGGTCAGCGTCATGCTCGGCGTGACCAGGCAGATGTGGGCCAGCCCTTCCTGCATCACCACAGCCGCCACGTCGGCGCTCCACGCTGGGTCGCAGGCCTGCTCGATCCTCTCCAGCACCACGCTGTCCCACTGCTTCTTGGCCAGCGTGAACTGCCGGTTGGGCTCCAGCTCGATGGTGTGGTAGGCACCCATCTTGACGTACTCGTTCTCCTGGATGTTGGTGCCCTTGACGCGCAGCTGACACGCCTGCGAGTCGAAATCGATGGTCTCCACGCAGAGGGTGAGCGTGGTGCGGACGCGGTTGCTACCCACGCTGCCCGTGGCCGACTCCGTCTGCACCTTGCGGATGGTGGAGGCCCGCAAGCTGTCGCCCACCTGCAGCAGGTTGTAGGCGTGCCACATGTCCTCGGGATCCTCGGGGATGAGCGTCACCTGCCCGGCGTTGTCTTTCTCGATGTCCTTCCGCACCAGCTTCATCCTGGCTCGGCGCGCTGAAGCCTCGCCAAGGGAGCCGAGCGCGCGTAAAAGGCGCGGGACGCGCCTCTCCTCACTCCTCAGCGGCCGTCACCGGGCGGAAGGCCCAGCTTGTCTGAGTGTGGACAAGCCAGCCACAAAGCCTGTCTCTGCTCCCGCTACCGGCCGCGGGGTGGAGACGGGCGTTTGCTGCTGGCTCGCTCACCACCGCTCGGCGCGCCCGGAGGGGGGGCGGCGGCTGCGCGAGGGCGCGGCTCTCCAACCGCTGCTGCGGCCCAGCATCACCAGCCCCTTCCGCGCGTCATTGGAATCAAATCTTACCCGCGCCGGGCGCGCGGCTGGCGGAGGAAGGAGCCCTAGGCGGGATCCGGACCGAGGAGGAGGAGGAGGAGGAGCCGGGCAGCCTCAGAAGTGGAGAGACTACACGTGACAGGCGTCACGGAAGAGAGGAGGAGTCGGGCAAGGCTGGCCGCACACGTGACGGGACGCCAGGCAGGCGCTGGCTGTTTGAGCCTGTGCTGTCGACAAGTCAGCCTCAAGCAGCGACTTGCGAGAGGAGGCCCCGGTGGAGTTGGTTCTCTTCGTCTAGAGACGGGGAGGAGGACGAGCAGTGGTATAAAAGTCAGTCAGGCCCCTTTCCCCGCGAAGCTCGAGAGCGCGGAAACTGCGGGGCAGAGGCTGTTTTAGCCAGTGGTTGCTTCAGCCTGTCCTGGCAGCCTGCGGCCTCTCTCAGGCGCAGGGTCGTCGTTTTCACTAATGTTGGAGGCCACCCTTCGCAATTTGCACATTATTCAATTCACACTAGAATATTGCCATTGATCGCTGGAATTCTTGAAAAGTTGTGTTTTCCGTTTGTGCTGTCTAACATCGGCAGAAAACAAACAAAAAAAAAGGCAGCCGTTTTGGCCATAAGAAAAACCCATATAGTGTAATACCTTTATGAGACCAACTCAAAGATCTCAAAAAATGTGCAAGCTTTTGAGATCTCCAGTTCTCTTCATCAGGCAAGATGTTACAAAAAGCAGGTAGGGGTGGGGAGGGAGACATCCTGTCTACAATATCCAGTCAGTCTTCTCCCCCACACGCTTCTATCTCTCTCTCCCCCCCCCCACCTTTTTGTAACATCTTGCCTGATGAAGAGATCTGGAGATCTTGAAATCTTGCACGTTTTGTTTTGTGAACTTGGGAGTTGACCAAATAAAAGTATTACACTATATGCATTTTAACATGGACAGTTTATTTTTAAAACGCAGCCTGGTTCTCATCAAGTCTGCTCCTGCTCTGCAACACAGGGCAAGGTCAGTATTGGGAGGGAGGGGTGGATAGGACCACATTTATGAGAAAACGACTCCAAAATAACCAGAGATCTTAGGTACCACATATCCTGCACAACTGCATCTTTAGCTATCAAAAAAATCCAAAGTTGGAGACGGTGCCAGTTCCAGGTTTTTGAGGGCCCTTGGGCAAGACACCCGGCCGAGTGAGTCTCCCTACTCACCACCACTGCAGCAGCTGCCAGAGTGAGAGGCAGGTGAACAAGCAGGTTGCAATGGGGAAGAGGAGGAGAAAGGGAGTTCTTGTCAGTGGGCCCCTGCTTGGGTTTGGGCCCGTGGCAGGTGCCCGATCATGCTTCCTCCTCCTGATGCCAGTCCTGGTTGGAGATAAAGCATTCCTCTCTATCAGTAAATGGATGCCTGTGATTGGTTTGAATATTTGGCTTCCAACAACAGGGTTTTCTGCTGCTCTTGCAGAATATATATTGAACACCGTGAATCACCTTTTTGGCACCTTTTTAGTTTCTGAGCAGGTTATTATATCACCGGAATAGTGGAATGCATCAAGTTCCTAGCAATGCATGAGCTGCTTTTATTTGCTGGCCATGGCTTCTCCTGACTCATCTGGCAGAAGCTGATGGCGATTCATTGCCCTTTTCTGTTGTCTGAATGCAGATGTATTCTGCATGGTGTGGAAAACCTATAAATTGCAGTCAGGTTTGTCAACGAGGTAAGCCTTCCACAAGTTTAGCAGCTTTACCACTGTTTCAGGAAGTGGTGCAGTGGTGCTTTGCTCAAAGTTGTACCTGATTATGGTATGAATTCTTCTCGGATAACGGTGCACTTGCAGTGCAATAACTGCCAACATGATGCCAGAAAAATCTGTGGTGCAGAGACACATGCAATTTTTAAAAAAAATAAAATCCTGGAAAACTGTTCCCTGTTTTACTCACCAACTGCACCTCATAATTATACATGCCTTGTTCCAAAATAACATCTGGTTGGGGACTTCTTTAAGGTATACCATTGTTCTTATATTTTATTTATTTATTATATTTATACCCCACCGTTTTTCCTGCAAGGAACCCAAGGCGGCTTACATAATCCTCCTCTTCCTCCTCTCCATTTTTATCCTCACAACAACCCTGTGAGGTAGGTTAGGCTGAGAGTCAGCGACTGGCCCAAAGTCACCCAGTGAGTTTCATAACCGAGTGGGGATTTGAACCTGGATCTCCTGAGTCCCAGTCCAACACTCTAACCACTATGCCACACTGGTTCTCATTTTCACCTGGCCGCACTGTGTTAGTCTATTTTATTCAGGCAATCATCTGAAACATTGTTTGAAGCAAAGACTGATACCATTCTACATGTGTTGGAAGCCTTCTCCAGGTGCTGTGTGTAATGCCTGGAAACTCTGGCTTCTACAAGCCTACACACTGTGGAAGGCCAGGGCTAGCATCAAAGGTAGGCATGGTTGGGCAGCTGCTGAGGGCCCATATCCCAATTGGGGTCCACTGACAAGATGCCCCTGGAGTTGCTCATCCTCTTCACCATTGCAGCCTGCTTGTTCACCTGCCTCTCGTTCTGGCCCAGATAGCAGTGGTGGGGAGAAGGAGGAGCAGTAGATGCCGCGTCTCCTTGCTCCCTGGCTCTCTGCCTATCAAGCAACCAAGTGGTAGCAATGATGAGAAAGGAGGAGGAGCAATAGCAGCTGGTGACAATGTTGGTGAGAAGGTAGGCTCACTGGGGCCCATTGAGGGGTGCCTTGCCCAAGGGCCTTCAAAAACCTGGAGCTGGCACGGTGGAATGCCTTATCCAGGTACTGGGTAGCAAAGGCAATGTTTTGGGCCCTTTTTCTATGAGTTACAGATCCAGCTTGATGTCTTCCCTTACCTACAGTGTAACATACTAGAGCAGGGGTGGGCAACTTGTGGCTCTCCAGATGTTTGTCCTACAACTTCCATCAGCCCTTGCCAGCATAACCAGTAGTGAGGGATGATGGGAGTTGTTAGCCAAAACCTTTGCAGGGCCACAAGTTGGCCACCTCCGTGCCAGAGACTTTCCACCCATATTTACTGGAAGCCTTATTCAGGTGCTGCGTAATGAAGGGAATGCATTGGGCACTGTACATTCGCTGTGGTTTAAGGCGTGGGACTCTACACTTCGACACCAATACTCCACCTACGATAGGTTCCAGGAGCGTGCATACACAGTTTGTCCCCCACAAAAAAACAGTCCCAGAAGTATTTCTTAGGCAACAGGACTTTGAGTCCTTCATTGGGGTTGAACTACTCATGATAACTCAGATGCAGAGGGAGGGACTGCTGTGAAACCACTCAATATGAAACACTCATGAATGGACCCAGCTTCAAATGGGTTGGAGTATCCCTTCGTCTGATACAGCGAAGCCTTAAAGCAGTTACACAGCTGTCTGCAAAGCTATGGGCTGGTTAGGGAAGTCTGACTGAAAACAGTACTGCAGACTTCAAACATGCTGACACATTACAACTGATTAATGTGGTGGTTTAAAAACAACAAAATCTAGAGGTGCACACTCCTAGGGTCCCCTTAGTATGCATGCCAAGTTTCTCAAGTGCTTAGGTTTCACAGTCTTGGCATTATGGCACTGACAGACACACACCCTCTATTATTATTATTATTAATTATTATTATTATTATTATTATTATTATTATAGACTGCATGGGTTGGAAAAGCCTTTAGTTTGATGCAGCAAAGCTTTCCAGCAAACTTACAGAATCATATCACAGAATCATAGAGTTGGAAGGGGCCTATAAGGCCATCAAGTCCAACCCCCTGCTCAATGCAGGAATCCAAGTCAAAGCATCCCTGACAGAGGGCTGTCCAGAAGGGAGACAGCTTCAGCCCAAGGAAATGCAGCCTTCATCTGATACCTTGCATCAGATTCCAGGTTCTGCACCTAGGAATTAACACTGCCTTGGACAACATGTGTGCCAGTTCTTAGCTTTGTTCTCAGTGAGTCAACCAGGCCCAAGCATCACATAGGTCTCTTTTGCTACTGAACAATCCAAAGTTTAGCAGAGCTTCCTTCCTTCTCAGTATTGCTTCTCTGGTAGCTAACAACATTTTGTTACCAGTGTCCCTTCGTCATATGTGCCTCTTTTTCTTGATGCTGTGCTTCAAGGACTCAACATGGCAGGCTGCTGCCTACAAATGGTCATGTAATCAATCAGCAGATCGATCTGTTAATCTCCAAGGGGCTTTAGGCCGGCCTGTGGAGGAGTTGGGCAAACTGCCATGTAGACCTGCAAGCCCAGCAAGCATTTGGAACACTCTCCAGGGAGGGAGGTAACCTAGTAACTTTCCATCTAGCAGCCAGCTTCCCCCCCCCCTCCCTGGTGGTTCCTTGCTGGACTGGGGCCCTGCTTCCCTTGAGAGTCTGCAACAACCAGGAGGAGCTGCCCCCTGGACTGATTGTGGACTTATGCCAGCTGCTCTTGCCAGCCCAAGCCACAACACCAATGTAGCAGTCAGAGTTGGAAACATTGTGCCCACCCTGTTCTGACAGCCCTGTTCTGACAGCTCCTGCTGGCAGCCCTAGGCATGTCCCTTGCCATGGTGCACCCCTATAGCTTCCTGAGGGAGGGGTATGTGCACTCCATTTTCCTGAGGTGGGGCTATCCTGCAAGAGTGGGGAGGGGGCAGGTATGTAATTCTCATCCCTCAGCCTACTAATCTCCCCTGGTTGCAAACTGTATGAACTGCAAAGTTATGAGCTGACTGGAGAGGTCTGC
Source organism: Shinisaurus crocodilurus (assembly GCA_021292165.1). Lineage (NCBI taxonomy): Eukaryota > Metazoa > Chordata > Lepidosauria > Squamata > Shinisauridae > Shinisaurus > Shinisaurus crocodilurus. The sequence goes on along the minus strand of CM037877.1, from coordinate 25,787,310 downwards.
CCCTAGTGACTGAAGATGTTACTGCAAGCTACCAAAATAAGGTGCTGTTCTGTGACTGCAAGATGCTTACTCAGGCATAGTTTATTGATAAAGTCCGAGTTAAATTCTTGGAACAATTGTGGAATTTTCAGTTCCTTGCATTAACACAGGGGTGTCAAACCTTTCAGCCCCAAAGGCTGAATTCAATTTTGGAGAAGCTGGTGGGGTGGGGGTGGGGAATTCCAGTAGTAGGTGGGCCTAAAGACAAAAGGGGCGGGCCCCAAATACCAGCATATTGTAGCTTAAACCTCTTACCCCTTAGGAGAGGCATTTCAGCCATTTAGAATTGGGGGGGGGAAGGACTCCACAAAAGCCAGGAAACCACTAGATGATTGGCAGTTGGGAGAAAGGAGCATGGCCATCTGGGAAACACCAGAGGGCTGGACTGAGACCCCGGGCAAGAGAGATTTGTCTTATGAGCCTGAGGTTCATCATCCCTGCTTTTAATAGGTCCTGAGGACCAAGACATTCTATGGAAATGGTGGCACTCTGGCTCCAGCTCACAACAGCAGTCTATTCTCCTCTCCAGCAGGCTGTGAGGCAGCCCTGCTTGTGAGAAAAGGCAGCATATGGACCACTGCAGAATCACCAAGGCAGAAATCACTGTTTGGCATAACACCTTGCCACCCAGGAGCTGTGAAGGCAATACCACCAGCAGCCATAAGCACCCTATGCATTATACTTGGGAATAAGGCCCATGGGACCTTCCAACCGAGCAAATTATATGGCATTTACTTAGGAGTAATTCAAAAAGATTTCATATCTTAATGAATCCTGGGGATTGTAGTACAGTGAGGAAACTGCTGTTCCTTTCTATAAGAACACACACACACACACACACACACACACCGCCTCCAAGGTACACTAACTTTCTTTCAGACAACACATCACAATGAAGCTTTTAGAATTGTGGTTGTGGCTGCAGTGTCGGGATCTCTTTGTCAGGGCCAGCCCAAGATATTTTGCTGCCTGAGGGGAAACAGCAAATGGTGCCCTTCCAGTAAATGGTGCCCTTCCAGTACATAGTAGTACCCAAGGCTGGTCAAGTTATTTTGATACCTGAGGTGGAAAATCCTATAAGCGTGGCTCCATACCTGCCTCCCCCCCCCCTGCGGTAGTAAACAATACAACAAGTTTAATAATTATTTGCTGCCCTTTCATGCACCAAATCAACTGCCTGAGGCGGCCGTCATATGTTCCACTAAGATCAACAGGACTTGCTATCTTTCCAAGTACACAGGTTTAGGATGAGGTGTGTTGTGAGGTCTGTTTCTTAAATTAATTACTTTGAAGGCAAAAATTGCTGATGTATACAAATCTCTTTCCAACTTTTTGGATAGTGCATTTCACCTTTGTAATAAATGCAACAATCAAATAAGTATTTTATCTGTTTAAGATAACAGATGGCTATTCTGCATTGTAAGTAACTGACTTAGTTTATATTCTGAAAAATTCTTGTGTTTTAATGATGTGTGTTATGGTCTTCAACAAGCACATTCAGTTGATTCTTGTGCAATGTTCAGAAGGTGATTAGGAAACAGTTCTACATAAACTTTGGCTTATTTCTCAAGAAAACCACTTACACCACAATGCGACAATGGTGCACCTTTTTTCTTTTAAAGGCTGGTGATACAATCTATTGTAACTTCAAAAAACATACAGTGAAGTGCATACACAGGCATACGGCAGAATGTTTTGTGGACAGACCCATTACTTTCTATTAAAATTTCCAGCCCATACATTAGATTTATGGAGTATTTTTCACATGTGAAGTCAACAGGACTATTTCTAAGTCCTCCCATAACTGGTGTCCGCACTCATTCCCTCCACTTGACATACAAAAAGAGGTTAAAGACGCAATTCTATACATGGTTAGACAGAAGAAAAAGTCCTACAACTCCCAGCATTCCCCAGCCAGCAGGGCTGGGGAATGCTGGGAGTTGTAGGACTTTTTTCTGGCTAACCATGTATAGGATTGTGCTTTAACAGTTTTTTTGGGGGAAAGTATTGAGCTGTGTTTGCAAAAGCCAACAAAATATTGATGCTTAATAATATCAACTTTTACTGCCATATCATGAAGAAAGACTAAAGATGATGGTATCTCCCTAGCAAAATCCAAACTTTGTCAAAGTACTTTAAAGAACTGCAATAAATAAATAAATAAATAAAATAAATAAAACTCAAAGTAACAAACTGCTGGATTATTTTGTCATATAGGAATAGGAAGTACTTGATAAACAGCCCCCCTCCCCATTCAAATGCAGAGAAAAAAACTTGTTCAGAAACAGATGGCATCATACGCTAGACATTTGTTACATGTAGCCTACTCCGTTTTATATAGAACGACCATCCATTCAAAATTTCTTTCAAAACACTCCCCCCCCCCCAATAGAGGAAAAACAGATTTGGCTTCACCTGTGGCCCAGTTTTTCACATACACAGGAGAAAGTAAAATAAATGTTCTGAGAAAGATATTGAGCATACGGGTTGATGAGCCTAATCTAAAAAAAAGAAAAGAAAAAAGAAAGATAGATAGAAGAATCAAAGAACTAAAAAACAAAGCAGAAAACACCCAACAATGCTAAGCGGCTGATTTACACTGGACTATAATTTTGACCTTGAAAGGGAAACAATGGGACTTCTGTGTTTGGGAGCAGAATTTGGCCTTATATACTTAGGTCAGCTACATAGCCTTTCCTGTTAAATCACACTGGAAAATCTTTAAAGTTTAAATTTATATTTTAGCTTGCATCAGTTCAGAAGCTGCAGTGGAGAATATGCAGTATTACACTTCTCCCTGCAAATCCATAACTTTTATATTCTGTGGTTTGATTTTCAAAGAGAGAAAGGAAAGGAAAACGTGAATGAAGTCGCCCTATCGGGCTTATAAATTCAGTCCTTAAACATGTTTGTTGAACTTCCTAGCAGTTATGCTAAAGACCACTGTCTCAGGCTCAGGTTATTCTTCTTCAGTTAGATACTTGGAATGTGTTGCTTTTTTTTAAAGTGACAGTTCTAAGAATGAAGATAGTCTATGTTGAGCTACTTTTATCAGACTGCCTCTTTCAATAAAGGTGCCAAGGAAGTGGTAAATTCTTCTATACTTTATTTCACCTGTTACTCAGTATGCTCACTCTAGATCACTTTCTTTCTAGATGCAAGGAAAGTAAACATGGAACCCAGGAAGAATAGCACCTGGGTAGAAGGAAGAGAGAGCCAGTGTGGTGGTGTGGTGTGGTGGTTAGAGTGTTGGACTGGGAAGTCCTGGGTTCAAGTCCCCACTCGGCCATGAAGCTTTCTGGGCAACTTCAGGCCAGTCACTGACTCTCAACCTAACCTACCTCACAGGGTTGTTGTGAGGATAAAACGGAGCAGAGGAGGATCATGTACGCTCCTTGGAAGAAAAAGTGGGATATAAATGTAATGAATAAAGAATAAATAAACAAACAAACCTTGAGGACAGTCCACACTTTAGTTCATCAGTGGATGCCTGCAGCATCCAGCAAAGGCTTTTAATGTATGAATGGATCGAATGCCAGTCAGAACTTCTGTGTCACCTCACATCATCTGATAGCCCCCTTTTGAAGAGTCAGTTCAGACATTTAGCTGCCAGTCATCAAGTGTTGACCAATCAAGTGATGAGAAATCAGGTTAAGGGTATGCAACTGCGCCCAGCCCTTCCTTAGTTGTTAAGTGCTCACCTATTTCAACCTCTATCTGGTCTTCAACTGTGGCCTGTATACTACATAGAAGAGGAAGAATACAACCAACTAAATCAATAGTGCAGTAGTATTCATGCACTGACTAAGTATCACTTTGAAGATCAAATACTTCCTACATATCAACTAGTCTGCTTTTATATTTAGATGTTCAGCTCAGAGTAATTTTCAAAATTAATTTATTCAACTACTTGTGGTTCAAATTGAGCAACGGTTGTTGAAAAAGAAGTCTAGAAATGGAGTACTGAAATACTCCACTCATTGCATAAAAACCACTCTAACCACCACCATCACTTGACAGACAGGAGTGCAGAAAGAAGAGTAGTACCATACTATAATTTTGGATGTTATGTAATAGTATGATGCATGCATGCAAAGTGCCACCATTGCTTGGTAAACCTGGATTACTATAATCAGGCATTAACGCAATTGCAGTATGTTTATTTTCAAAGAACGACCCCCCAAGTGAAGACAAATGTTGAAACTTTAAGCCATTTACCCCATACTTGCCTCATTATAATTAATAAAACTAACTTGTCAAAAGTGGGTTATGAACTACAGTCAAAAATTATAGAAGACATGAGCAACAGAAAACATATCTTCCTTTCCCTTTGGGGTGATTTCTGTAAGGTTTCCAGGCTACTCTCAGCCTTTGTCAACCCTATGCTACTCCCCTTTTTTTTGCTTCGCCCACATATTTCAGCAAAACTGTCCCCTTGAGACCTACAAAACATTGAGCAATTATGACTGTTTTCCTTTCCTTTCTCTCACCCCCAACTTCCTTTTCCTTTTCCTCAAGTTCCACCCTCCCCCCCCCCCCCAAATACAGTAATGATTTGTGTCAGGAAAATGAGAACTTCTCGGATCTCTGTGTTGCTGCAAGAAATCCTCGAGAACACAAACTCCTTAATTGGAAATACCACATGTTTCATTGGCAACGTTACACTGAGAGAGAAAGAGAGACTAGATCATCTTTCTCTTGTCTCCTGTGCAGTTAAGTAGGCACAGTTCTCCCAGCACTTTCACTCTCCAAAATTATTTGCAAAAATGAAAACCAACAAGCTTACAGGAGTACATAATGTCAACCCATCCATCCCCTTCCTTACTCATCTGCTAATTCTGTGATCTCTCATTTCCCACGCCGTCTCCTCACGTTCTCCGCTCCCCCCCCCCCACTTCTTTCTTTTCTTTTTCTTTTGGTTTAACATCACAGCTCCTGTCACTGAAAATGCGCTGGCTGTAAAGTTGATTGTAAAAACTCTCCGGCATTGGCTCAAATGGAAGCAGACTGTGAAAAGAAGCGGGACTGATGAACTGCACAATTCTGGGGAGATCTCAGTGTGTGTATGCCTTGCTCCCTTTGATCACAGCTTATTGGAAGATGTAAAGACTTCAGGATAAGAGAGAGAGAGAGAGAGAGAGAGAGAGAGATGTTCTTACCTGCCATCACCAAACATGGAACAGGGACATCTGAGATGCTGATACCGGCTGCAATGCCAAAGGAACCCATGCAGGAAAAATATAATCTGGAATAGCAACAGGGGATCTGTTGTTCACAAGGCGCCTGCTAACTTCACAGTGCTGTTGCTCCTCTGGTTGCTTCTGGTCCCTTTCTGTATTTGCAGCAGCAGCGGAGCCAGGCATTTCCTGTTTGTTGTTCAAGCCCGTTAGGTTCCCCCCCCCACACACATCAAGAGGAATTGTCCCCCCTTTTATTAGCCCCACTGCCCCGTCCTATCCCAAGTGCGCGCTGAGCCTTTGAAACCCCCTCGTGTGGCAAGAGCCCAGAGCCCAGAGACATGTACAAATAAAGTCAGATCTTTAACAGCTAGTGTTTAGGCTGAAGTCTGCAGGCAGCGAAGGAAACCTTAAAGGGACATCTGCCTGCTTATAATTAATGGGTGTCTCCAGCTACCAGCCAACTTCTACCAAACACTAACAGCAAGGATGCAGGTTTGCGGATCCACCCCGTGACCGTGCCATTTTCCCCACCACTCCACCCTTTCTTTTTTGAACTGTGTTTCTAAATGCGCTCTTCTTTGCAAGAAGAAGCAAATCAAAGCCCTATTATAAGAAGTGTGTGTTAAATTCAGATTCCAGGACACTTCCAGACTAAGGCAGCCCTTTGTTGGACTAATTTTACTCCACTTACATCACTCTTTAAAAATGTGTCTGTTCTATATTGTAACATATACCCTAAAGTAAGTCTTTGTAGAAGAAGAGAGGGGGAGGGGACAGTTCTCATGTTCTGAGCATGTTCTCAGAATCCAACTTGTGTGGGCCAACACTGCAAATTCTCTCATGTGCTTAAGATTAATCATGAGTGAATCAATTTTAAGGCAGCATAAACTGCTTTGCGGTCCTTGCCTCATCCAGTCTTCAATCAATCCATGGAAAAGTTAGTATCTTTCAGGTTCAGGGCTTCTCTACATGAGGGGTTTAACCCGCTGCTTTACTGCGGCTACTTCTTCCGTTTTCTTCACGGGAGGAAGAGTGTGTCCTTTACATGGGTTCCCCTCCCCCCCCGGGGGGGGGTGTTTGTCCATATATTTCATTATCCAACCACAAGGTGGCACTGTGGTATAGCTGCAGTGTAGCGGAATTGTGACATTACATGGGACTTTCATTCTGGTTTGTTCTGGATTTGAAATTTAATAGCTGACTTTCTTTGCCCTAAAAAAGCTGGGGAAATGGCTGGAAAACACAGGAGAGCCCCTGGAGGATGTCGACATTGTGAAAAGGCCCCGCAAACTTCTGTGAGTGAAGGATCACAAATGCACAGTAAATGCCTCATGAAGAGAAACCCTCAGTCCCCCAGCAGTAAATTGGGAATAACAGTGGAAGTTCTCAGAGGGCTATGCTAAGATAAGATAGACTGCTACATCAATAATGCCAACTCTAGATTCCTGTCTGGCAACCTGTGTGTGTGTGTGTGTGTGTGTGTGTGTGAGGGGCCACATTCTGACTTGTGCAAGGGCTGGAGGACCAGCAACACTAGATCCACTCCTGCACCAGTTGTGAATTCTGTGAGCATCAGCAGAGGTTCCATCCATGTCCTTCATCGCACAACGGTTCATTCACTTCCATTCACTTGTGTCTTGGTTTATGCCATGGACTGAGCAACTGAGGTTCATGGTGGTGGTGATACCAGGGGTGGGAGGGGGGCAGACTATGACTGAGCATCTGTTGCTGTTCACAAGGGCATGTTGGGTTAAGGAGTTCTTTGCCTGTGTCTTACTGAGGGCTAAAGTGCACACTATTAAATGTGTTTCATGTAGCTGAACTTTTTTCTGTGTGTGTTTTGTTTAAATTTAGTGTAAGCATGAGGGGCCCTGATCAAGCACCAATTTCTTTATTTCTTTATTTATGGGGGGGGGTAGTGTGTGTGTGTGTGTGTGTGTGTGTGTTTAATCTCCCCCATCTGTTGACATTGGTCCCAATCCAGATCAAGGCCCTGCATGCTAACACTAATGTACAAGAAAAAGTTAGGATTGACTACATGCTACACATTAAACATAGCATGTAATTTAGCCCTCAGCTTGGGTGAAATCAGCCAAAGTGCATAATGGTGAGTATATGTGTGCAGGATAAACAAGAGAATTATGGACTATGCTAAAGGCCACAGTCCATACCAGACCCATGGGCTGCTAGTTACTTATTCCAACTATAGACAATTATTGTCATTATAGGAACAGATACTGTTATTAGTTTGGGCATTTTGATTACTGTGATTGTGGTTCTGTATACGGTATTGCCTGTTGGTAGCCAGCAATTTAATGAATGAATGTTAATGTTGTTTGAGTGCCTAGGAGTTCAGACAGTTTTGCTGGGGGATCTGAGACAGGTTTAGCAGGGGTGCCTATTTGCTTCCAATATGCTCTGCGTGCATATTTGTAAATAAAGCAAATATTTCAGAGATAGCATAAGCTTCCAGTGGGCCCCTCATGCAAAGGCAGCTAAATCAAGTAGCCCTTGGACCTGTCATCACTCAGGGATGTGTAGAGCATGTAACACCAGAACTTGAGGTGAGATACTGTTTCCTTGGAAAGTGTCCTGAGCACACAGCCGGAGCAAGGTAGCTGGGGGTACATGGTGAATGGGACCTGTGTTGTTCCAGTAGTGGCTAGACTAATGTAGCCTGATCTCCCAGAGTCCCACCCATGGCTCAGCTGCAGATCATCACAGCAGGCCCTTTGGCAGAAGTCCTCCTCATGAGGAAGGCCATGCTCACAAGGAGGCCTTTACTCAAGTGGCTTGTTGCCTGGGGACATCTGGCTTAGGAGGCTCTAGATCATCCTCTGAAGAGAATTCCTCTGGGAGGGAGGCAAGACAGAGAGAAATGGTGAGCTGTGAGCCAGGATGGAGCCCCTAATAGCACAAGTAGCAGAAATCTGAGCATCCTATCAGGAGATGGAGAAAATCACAGAAGTGATTTGCAGAGGAAGTTAAGGTGGAATCGAAGGTAAGGAGACTATGGCAGCGGTCAATGAGGAGGTGAGCAAACTTACTGGCAGCTGATTGGAATGGATCATACCTACTCACCGGGCACAAGGATTTGTTCAAATGCCTTAGTGGTTGGGATCAGGGCACAAGTTAGATTGGCCTGGGAACCAATACAGAAGCAGCGATAGGAAGAAAGAGGGGCGGAGTAATTGTTTTCAGAATGAAGAGTTTTGATGGCCCCAACAGTAGGGAGTTGGGGTGCTTTAGAAAGTAGGCACGTAGGAAACTGACTTATACCAAAATAGACCATTTGTTCATCTAGCTCAGTATTGTCTGGTCTGAAAGGCAGCAGCTCTCCAAGATTTCAGACTGGAGTCTTTCCCAATCCTACTTGGAGCTGCTGGGGATTGAGCCTGGGAACTGCACCACTGAGCAGGCCAATAAGGGAGAAGACACTCCTTCAGGTAAGAAAGTTCTCTCTCATCCAAAGGAAACTAAACACTGAAGTGTTACCTTAGGGTTTTCCCTGCTTGGGATGGGGAATGGTATAGCAATATGTTTCCCAAAGCTACTTGGAGAATCAGTAGGTGAGAATCAAATGTTTGAACCGAAGCCTTCTCCAACACTACCCACAAAGTCATAGTTGCTGCTCTGTTCATGTGCTTTGCATTATGGACAATGGACAAAGCAAAAGGTAATCTAATCGTCAGCTTCTAGACACCTTTCAGGGCCCTTTTATCTTTTACTTTGGGAAATTTTCCAGATCAACTGGTACATCAACTAGACCAGCCTTCCCCAAACTGGTGCTCTGCAGATGTTTTGGACTACAACTCCCAGCATTCCTGACCATTGGCCATTCTGTCTGGGGCTGATGGGAGTCAAAACCCCAAACATTTGGAGGGCACCAGGCTGGAGAAGGCAGCATTAGACCCCAAGTCTTCATCTGGGGTGCTTGACATGCTTATTTCTTTGGTTTGTAATTTTCCTCACTCTCATGTGAACGTTCTCTATACAGCCCTTTTTTCTAATCAGTTCTCTCCCAAAGTACTGCTCCTACAGTTCTGTCTTTGATCTTACTACCCTGTCCTTGTGTTATTGTTTGCAAAACAGCAGGAGCAAAGATTATGTCTTGTTATGCAGCTGTGAAAGAATACAGCTCAAACCAGTCTTATCTCAAGTGTTTGGAGAAACTGGGCTTATTAATGACTCCCTTCACCCACGCCCTCCTGAGCTGGAGCCAGGATTTTGACAAATAATGGGAAGTTCATGGAATTTTCCTCTGTTCCTTTGAGGGTAATAGGCCTGCTAATGACCACAGGTTATTATATGTCATTGCTCTAGAAGTGGTAATTTTCAGGAAACTGCAATATTTAAGACCAGATTCCAACACCCAGCTCTGATGATACACAGAATGCATATTGTTATGTTTATGCATGCTCGTGAATGGCTGCCAGATCAATCCAAAACAGAAGAAAATGGCCATTGTTACATACATTGATGTACAGTTCAGCATCTAGCATTAATGTTGATTTTTAAAATGATTTTCTTTTTTAATTATGATGTCTGTACAGGAATTATTGCTAGGTGTTCACTTATGCAGGAGGAATTCAAGGGTGGACTGAGATGGAGGCTAAGCTTGCTCTCTGCCATGGAGAACCTCGGCCATTAATAATCCAGCCAGATCCTTTCTGCATAGCTCTGCCCTGAGTTCTGTCGGTTCCACTAGAGCAGCAGCAGTCTTCCCCATCCTGGTGCAAATGTTTTGGATTTCAACTCCCATCAGACCCAGCCAGCGTAGCCAGTGGTCAGGCATTCTGGGAGTTGTAGTCCAAAGCATCTGGAGGACACCAGATTAGGGAAGACTGCATTAGAGAATGACATTGCCAGTCAACAGACAACATACTGGTAACTGTGTGCGCCGATTGATTATAGACAGAGGAGGAAGATCACAGAAGCAGGCCCCACTCCTGACCTATTTGCATCCAACTGGTCACCTGAACAGATCCTAGGGCAGGGCTCTCCAAGTCCAACCTTGAGTCCCCAGATGTTGCTGGAGTGGACTACAGCTCTCAGAATCCCTTGCCATTAGCCATGCAGGCTGGGTATGCTGGAAGCTGTAGGCCTGCAACATCTGGGGACTCAAGGTTGGAGAGCCCTGTCCTAGGGTGACCAGGTGTCCTCTTTTACATAGAACAATCCTCTATGTGAAGGACCACCAGAGGTCTGTCCTTCATTTGAAGGCACCCTCTATTTGTAGGGCTGTCCAGTCCAATTCCAATTTAAAGATAATGAGCCATAAGAACTGTTGCCCATCAGCAGTGAGCACCTGGACAGGAGGCTGAACAGGCAGGCACACAGATCACTTCGTCACAGTCTTCCTTACCAAGATGTATTGTATTTTTAATTAAAATTATAATAATTATTTCTATACTAGCTTTTTTTACCCGGCGTTGCACGGGTCATCCTTTTCCTACAGGCACTATTTGTTCGAAATTCCTTAAGGTAGCTGTCTGCTGTTTGGAATCCCTTGGAATCCCAGCTCCCCCGGGACTACCAGCTCCCCCGGGACTGCACAATGAAATCCCAGCTCCCCCGGGACTACCACAATGAAATCCCTGCTGTCCTGGGACTACACAATGAAATCCCTGCTCCCACCCCCTGGACTAAACAATGAAATCCCTGCTCCATTTCCCCCCGGTACTGCACAATGAAATCCCTGCTGTCCCGAGACTACACAATGAAGTCCCTGTTTCCTTCCCCTCGGGACTATGCAACAATGAATTCCCTGTGTGTGTCCCCGGACCACACAGTGAAATCCCTGCTCCCCCCCCCCCTGGGACTACGCAATGAAATCCCTGTGTCTCCCCCCCCCCCGGGACTACACAATGGCGTTGCCTGGGTCATCATTCCCCCCCCCCCATGTAGTCCTCGGCTGTGGTTCATGTGAACATTCTGTTTGGACGTAGGAGAGATTTGCATATCCGCCTCTGATTGGGCCCCTGTGGTGGCAGTGCATACCAGCATTCTATATGCTGGTGGAGCTATTTGCATAACCGCTCCTGAATGGCCCCTGCAAACATTCCAAGTGACGCCATTGGCTCTCATCTATTTTGGGCCGTACAGGCATGGCGAGGGTTTTTTGGAGATTTGAACCTGCCAGTCTATGTCCTTGGGTGATGGGGAGTTTGCGTGCCAAGTTTGGGGTGGATCCGTCCAACCGGGTAGGAGCCAATGCGACGCACGCAAACCCCCGCACGGACATACGGACGGACGGACAAACATTCACATTTATATAGTAGATTTGCATCTAGATGTAACAATTAGCATATGCAACTGTTATGCAAAGTGCTGTACTCTTTTTGGGGTGTGTGTGATGCATTTCTAATTTTTTGGCAGTTCACAAGTGGACACCCTAATTCTTTGTGTGTAGAAATTGTGTGCGTAAGCTCTTATATGGCCTCGTATAAGGCCTGTGTGTGCTCTCAGCCGTCTCCCTGCCAGCACCCATGGTCAATTAACCCACAATTTGCCATGGTGAGTGCCAGGCACGTTCCACAGCCATTTTGAATATTCAGCCCCCAGATCAGGCTGACTGGGGGTTGCTACGTAACATCTGATCCTGGACACTATAGGTTAATCATGGGTTAAACAACCCGCAGTTAACCTAAAATTAGTAGTTAGGTATTAGTAACTGTGTTAAACAATTAACCTATAGTGTGCAGGTTCAGACATCAAACAGTAATCCCAGACTGAGGGTTGAATATTCAAAAGGGATGTGGAACGTGCCTGGCACATGCTGTGGCAAACTGTGGGTAAATCAACCCACAATTTACCAGCATTACGTGCGAACAGTCCCAGCATATACCATTTCACGAAATGGACAAATAACACCAAAAAGTGTGTGTGTGTGTGTGTATATAGCAATTATTTCAGAGTGTTTTATATATATAAATATATAAAACACTCTGAAATAATTGCTTGTCTTTTTGAGGGCTTTCGTTATAAAGTTGATATGGCATCAAGAATGGGGATGAGAATAACCGTTCTATGACACTTTGAGGCGAGGGGCTAAAATATGGCCTACAAAGTAGATTTGCATGATAAACATCTGCTCTCCATATCACAGCTAAGAACAAGTAGGGTTTTCTTCTATTTCAGCAGTGTCTAACCTTCAACATTCAGCTTTTCGATTACATGCGACTTGCACTGAAATGAGAACCCAGTTGTGAGGGGTCATCTACAATTCTTCTCCAAATACTCGCATGTAGGCAGCTAAGCAGAAACTTCAATTGCTGCATTTAAGTTTCCTTGGAGTGTCTATTAGGTGTGCTAATATTAGTTATCAGAAAATGAGTAGGTAAGATTAAACTACCTATTATAGTTTGCTCTCAGCTCTGCGGCAGTAGTACAAAAGAGTTCCAAGGACAACAATGAAAGAATAAATAATAACGGAGAAGAAGGAACTAGGGGTCAAAGTAGGCTCGATACCATGAGTGCTGTAGCAGCCACCAAGGACACGTTTTAAAATGAAGAAATAAATAATGTGGCATTGGTGGGCGGGGGAGTGGTGTCACTCTGTCTTCACTAATGTTTCCACAGACAATAACCCAGTGTTTCCCTGTTTTCTGAGAGCTGCGACATTTCCCCCCTCTCTCGCCGCCCGCCCCACTCCTGAATTAAAATTGGCAGCACATTTCACTGTTAATATCTGCAAGGTTTATTTTAGTATGTTGAACGAGAAAGACTTGTTCCCACAGAGGAGCATGCTGCCTCCATTTGGTGTGAATTACTGTTCCGAGAAGCCTTCCTGATCTAAAGGCCAGCCCAAAGTGCCATGCAAAAATGAAACAGCCTCTTTGAGGGAGGAGAATTCTGCTGTGTGTCCACATTGGGAGTGAATGAATGTTCCATTCTGTTGAGACACAGCAGAATGACTCGCCTTCCATGGATGCTGATTAAAAATAGGGAAGGCCCAAACAGTCAGTGAACCATATGTAAGGATGCAGCCCTGTCAGGGCTCCAAAAATGGCATCCAAATTTGGGGCAATGATCAGGCAGAAGACCATCCTCAAACCCAGGACCGGTGCAAGGCAGTTTGGCACCCTAGGCAAAATCAGATATTTAGCGCCCCCCCTCCCCACTTGAGCCCTCCCTCCCTCCAGCTCCCTCGGAGCTTACTTTGGAGTAGACCTGTACGGTTAAGCACAGCTGGAACTGCTGGAGGCAAAGCGAGGCACCCCGGCTGATCTGGAGCCGTTTTGGAGCGTGGGTGAAGGAGGGAGGGCGAAAGGAAGGAAGGAAGAGGGGGGAGGCGGAAGAAGAAGGGAGGAAAGGAAGAGGAAAGCAGCGCGTGTGTGTGCGAAAGAGAAAGGAAACCACAGAAAGATTATTTTAAAAAAAGATTAAGGGGGGAAGAGGGAGGGAGACTGATGAAAAAGGAAAGAAAGACAGAAAGAAAGAGGAACACAAAATGAACTGAAGTAGACCATTGGAGAAGGGGAAAAGACAAAACAGATTAATAGGAAGGAAGAAAAATTAGACTGGCTGGAAGGAAGGGGAGATTTTGCCCACCAGCCTCCCATCATTGGCCCGTGCCCGGGAAGGTGAAGGAGGTGTTTGCAGGTGCATCCTTCCCTTCGCCCACCAGCCTCCCATCATTGGCCCCTGCCCGCCTCCGCCTCCTCCAGCCTGTCGCCTCTTTTGATGCTGGTTGTGAGGAGGAGCCTGCCTGAAGCTTCAGCGGCGCCAGCTTGGAGACGGAGCCCTGAGGTGGAGAAGAGAGAGGGAGGGGCACGTTTCTTTCGCCTCCCCTTCCCTCGTGTTTCTGGTGCCCCCCATTTAGCCTGGCGCTCTAGGCAGCAGCCTAGTTCGCCTAATGGTAGCACCGGCCCTGCTCAAACCCCACCAGGACTAGGTCTCCCACCCTCGCCTGCTAGAACAAGAATGCCATTGTTGGCTTGGCAATAGACGCAAGGCAGAGGCTAGCCAAGAGGGAATCCATGATGATGGAGGCATGGCTCAGTTGCCATGGTGACAAAGTCACTTCCTCTCCTGCCAGGAAGCCTCAAATGTGCGGGAGTGTGTGGAAAGGGTTCCAGTCCAAGGAGAACTGGCCTCAGAGTTCTCTGGTAGCACACACAGAGTGAAAGAGAAAGCATGGGTGAGAACTTGGGGAGAGAACAGGTGGACAACTTGTTCTTTAACCCTCTCCTCTCTGATGTCTGCAGCCCAGGCTAAGGTGGCCTTAGTTTTCCCTGCCACACCTCTTCTGTAGATGGAAAATTTTCCTTACCTTTATTTTATTTATCATGGCATGCTAGTTCTTCTCTTAGGGTACAAAGGGGAACTGTGCCCGAAATACAGCTTTGCAGTTACTGCAACCAATAAATAACTGTTGGTGATGCTTGTGTACACGCACGTTCAACATGGCAATGAATAGGCTATCTAGGGGAAGAAATTCAATTTTCTGTAATCCACCTAATTTACAATGGTTGCTGAAATCACTTCTTCTGGTTAAACATGTGGCAACATTATCCTATAGATTGCAAACACAATCCTGTTTGTTCCCCATCAGACATAGCACAGTCATGAATTGTTATGATTCAGTAAGCAGATTATTTGAGCAAAGCCAAGGCTACAGTGCTCATTTAGGATGTGTCTTGGCTTTGAATTGTTCACATGATTCTAATGATTATTCCCGTGCTAAAGATATCTTTCAAGGAAATCCATGTATTTGACTGCAGGAAATATAAGACAGGCAATGACTATTCATGCAGAAGAATTGTGAAGGAAGTCAAGAGTAGCGATCTCGAATAAAAAAATGCAAGACCTAGCAAACAGCACTTTGGTTCTGAAAGCCAACCACTCCCTTTCCCTGACATTTTGGTTGCAATACTTCTTTTGTTGAAATTGACTCAGAAGAACACGGAAGGAGCTGCTATAAAAATTTATTCTACTACTATCATTTGCAAGAATTCATTTATCTAGGAATAACAGACTATAGGACGACAACTCACACTTTATGGGGAGCAACAACCCCTCTCTGCCGGGATCAACAGCCACGCCAGGCGGCCGCTGCCGATCCCAGCAGAGAGGAACCCCTCTTTGCTGGGATCAGCAGTGGCGGCACCAGACGGCAGGGGTGCAGGGAGCCAAGCTGAGCCGCATTCTGCTCGGCCTACTCTGGAGGAGGCTGAGCAGAGCACAACTCCCCCCGGGCTGCTCTTGCCAAGCAAGCCCTTTCAGCTGGCTGCCGCTGCAGCGCAGGAAGCCTCTCTCACAGCCATCCCCAAGTGCTGCTTGGAGACTTTGGCACGGCTGTCATCTGCACTCACCCAGAGCCGCTTGGCCAGAGTGGCTAGCCTTTTCTGCTGCTCTTGCCAAGCGGCTCTCTAGCGTTTCGGGCTGCCTGTGGGCTTGTTGTGTCATCCAGGTTTGGATGACACGGCAAGCCCAGGGGCGGCCATGATTTTGAAACCTTAGAATAAGCCATGGTTTGTTGGGGTGGCTTATAAGCCACCCCATGGGAAGTGCGCTGGGTTCAGACAACACACTAAGCCACCTGTGCCTATCAGCCCAAGTAGCTTGCCTTGTGTGAACCCAGTCACAGACAACCTTGTTTGGCTTCCAGCCCCCAGCACCACTTGCAGCTTTTGGTAGCGCTGATCTCTTTCTTTCTTGCTTGCTTGCTTATCTCAGAAACCTGAACCCTGCTCAGAATCTGCTCAATAGCAGATCCCTGGAACCGCCAAGCTACAGCACAGGGCATTGGCAAAACCCACAGCCTGAAATGGTACATCTTGTGGTAGCAAATTCCATAATTTGACTATGTGCTGTGTGAAGAAGTGCTCCCTTTCATCTCTCTTGGATATCCCACCATTCAGCTTAATGAGATGAGCCTGGGAGAGGATTTGTCCACATCCTCCACACCAGGCATAATTTTGTACACCTCTATCATGTCTCCCCATACTAAACAGTCCCATACAAGCTAAACAGTCCCATCCAATCCCTCCCCCCATGTCTTTTGTCTCATGCGTATTTGATTTGTTTGTTTTGTACATCCATATGTGCGGATGAACTACATGTTGTCGAGTTGACCGTAGCTGCTGCTGACAAATGGGTGACTGTGGGAGGTGTGGGTGAGTTGGGGATACAGATTGGTGTCATTTAAAAAAAAAAAATTAAAAACACCAATGAAAGCTTAAATTAAACATAAATAAATTAACTATTCTGATAAGATTTGTGGTGTACATGAGTCCATCTGAACAGGTTGATGTGTGAGTATCCTTGCACACGACTGTGTGTTAGCAGCCTGCTCTGGGCATGCCGGTTTGCAGGCTGAGGCTGTTGTCTGTTCCATCTTTCTTCTTTAACGTTACTGTTACAAGCATCATGTGCGGCTCCAAGTTTTCAACTGCATTCAGTGGGCTTATTTCCAAGTAAGTGAGCATATGGTTGGAGATACTGTGGGAAACAGGATACTGGACTAGATAGGCTTTCTTCCCATTGTGAACAGCAAGCACATGTGGGGTGGGGTGGGGAATTCTGCTCATGACCACAGTGGGGACGAAGGGTTAAAGGCCCTCTACCCCACGCCTCCAAGTGTGGTAGCATTGAAGGGGACCTTGGAGATCATGTAGTCCAGCCCCTTACTCAATGCAGGATGCAACTACAGCACCCTTCCCCAACCTGGTGTGCTCCAGAAGTTTTGGACTACAACTCCTAGCATTCCTGAACATTAGCCATGTTGGCTGGGGCTGATGGGAGTTGAAATGCCAAACATCTGGAGGGCAACGTGTTGAGGAAGGCTGGGCTACAGCATCTCTGACAGATGGCTGTTTAGCCTCTGCTTAAAATCCTCCAATGAGGGAGACCCCACCACGTCCTGAGGCAGTGTGTTCTACTGCTAAACAGCTTTCACCATTAGCAAGTTTCTCCTCACATTTAGCCAAAATCTGTCTCCCTGCAATTTCCACCCATTGGTTCTAGTCCTGCCCCCTGGAGTAATATAGATCAGAGAACAATTCTGCTCCATCATCTACTGTACATGTCACCTTTTCAGATATTTGGAGACCACTATGATGTCTCACCATAACCTTCTCTTCCCCAAGCTTCTGTAGTACTTTCCACGATCCTCTGTTGCAGCAGTACTCTTGTTATTGAATGGCAGCATGGCATAGTGGTAAGACTGGACTAGGTCGTGGGAGACTTGTTGTTGAGTGTGTGCGTGAGCAGCAGAGTGCGTGTGCGCATGGGAGATTTAAAATCCTGTCTGTGTGCTAGCAGAGGCCTGTTATTCCACACACAGATCTTCCAGATCTCAGCTCCCCCCTTTTCGCAGCGTGCAGTGTGTTGTGAAGATGCCAACCCAGCCTGCCTGTAATCCAACTTGCTTCCAGCTTCCCCGTTTGCAGATTAATCCATGGAGTCAGGAAACACTCTGTAACACCACAGGTCTAATTCTACCTGTTTATTCACTTAGCAAGTAAAGTTCTACAGAGTATACATTTCCTAGTTACAGTCCATGTGCAGAGTATAAATGCATAGCAAGCATTACATCCAGTGGAGTAAGTTGAGCTTCACTCCACCTCAGCAAAGAAGTTACATTGTTGCAGTGACAAAAGTCCAGCAAGAAGAACAAAGGAGGAGAGAGAAAGCAGTCCTGCCTCTCTCTAAGATGGCTTCAGACAGAAAACAAGTTAGCACATCATCAGAACATACAAACCATGTGACTAGCTCATAATGCTCCCACGGTCTAGGCTTCCCATGCGAAAAACACGAGAACCCAGAAAGACATGACAAACTTGTTTACAGCCATTCTGTTCTTTCCATGTGTAAACAGTGTGCTACAGCTGGTGAAGTGATACATATCACAACAAGACTTTGGTTCAAATCCACACTCCCATGAAGCTGAGTGGGCCAGCCACTCACTCTCACTCACATGTTTGTTATGAGGATAAAATGGTACTGGTGCTGGTAGGGGAAGGACCATCTATGCTACCCTAAAGTCCTTGGAGGAAGGGTGGGGATCTAGATGCAATTTGAACATATCGAAATCAATTGTAAATAAAAATATATGAACACACTGAAGAATGGAAGAAGTTAGGCACTTTCTGATTCAATCAATCAATCAATCAATTCTTTATTGTACGGTCATAGACCCAAATCAAACAAAGTAAAATCATACGGATCGCAGCACGATATAGATATTATAATACAAGAACATTAAAAACATGAGAAATTATAAAAGTTAGAACGTCATAATAAAATATAATAATATAAAATATCTAAAATAGATATAATATAATATAAAAGACCAGTTATTAGATGTGTACACTAAATGTAATTAACATAATAAAATAGCATAAATAAGTTAATTGGTGATGGAATAAAAATTATAATATTAATAACCCTGAAGGGAGAATTATTTTAGTTAGAGGAAGTTCCCTTCCGTGTTTTTATAACCAGAAAGAGAAATCTAGCCACCAACTCTGTGACTGATTTGTTCTTGTCTGCTAAAAGATAGGTCAAATACCATTCAGATGACCGGCCTGGAAATTTAGAAAGTTCAGATGTTATTAACCTAACCCGGTCATCTTTATAAAATTTACAGGCAAAAACCATATGGGCTAGAGATTCTATAGCCCCATCACCACAAGGACATAATCGTTCACCATAAGGAACACTCCTAAACCGTCCATCCAATACCGCAGATGGAAAACAATTGAACCTAGCTCTCGTAAAAATCAAACGGTATTTAGGGATAGATAAATTCTCCAGATATCTAGCATAACTTTCTGGGGGAGGGAAGGATAAACCAAAAATTAGAGGAGAGCAGGTCTTCTGGGCATTAGCAGTGGACTGCTGAATATCAATATCTTTGACACGGGAATCTATAATGGTTTTTGCCTGATGGTATCCTATGGAGAGAAGAAAATTTATAGACAGGCCTAAGAGTTGTAATTTGTTGGTCAAGGTTTTGTGCCACACACTAACATAAGTGTCCCGGTAAAGAAGGTATATAAGTCCCGAGGATTCCTCAGCAAAGATCAGTCTTAGCCAGAACCTGAGAGCCCGTAGCCATGCGGTACCTTCGACAGAAAGGCAACCCGCTTCCAGTCGTAAAACTGCCGCCGATACACATTTGGGAACGCCGAAAAGTGTATATAAAAAGGAGGAAAGGACTCGTTCAACACTGGGATCAAATCCTCTTATCCAGATTGGAATACCATACAGTAGCTGTGCCAAAGATTTAGCTCTGAACACCTGGAGAGCAGCTGGTAAAAATTGTCCTCCCTTGGTGAAAAAGAAACGAGTTATTGCTTTAGTGGTGTTAGATGCTGTATGAATGGCATTGGATTTCTGAGATGACCACGATAGAGAAGAGTGGAAGGTAACTCCTAAATATTTAAACTGTCTTACTTGCTCTATATACTGACCTCTAATAACCCATTTACACAATGATTTGCGATTAGAGAAGTACATGATCTTTGTTTTGTCAAAATTAATTGACAGTAAATTCTCAACACAATAATCCAAAAAAGCCCATAATAAACGTTTCAATCCTACTTTAGAAAGGGACAGAAGAACTGCATCGTCTGCATAAAGCAGTAAAGGCACTCTGTTCTCTGCCAGTTTAGGGGGGTGAAAATCTGGCGAGAGACAAACTAAAGACAGATCGTTTAAGAATAAATTGAACAGGGTGGGGGCCAATATACAGCCCTGTCGGACTCCCTTAGTAACCGGGATAGGCTCAGTTAAGTTGCCCTTAATACCACACCTCACCCTAAGAGAAGTGTTCTGGTGAAGACGCATGATTAGATAGAGCAACCTTTTATCGATAGTTGAAGAGTATAATTTGGCCCATAGTCTGTCCCTTGGAATCAGATCGAAAGCTGACTTTAGATCAACAAAAGCAACATATAGGCCGTTGCCATGAAAACCCCTATATTTCTCTGCGAGATGATTTAAAATCAAGCAGTGATCGAGTATTGATCTACCTTTTCTGAAACCAGCCTGCTCAGGTCCTAAAATCCGTTCGTCCTCAATCCAAGAAGTTAGCTTCGTATTTAAATAAGAAGCATATAGTTTACCTACCACAGATAGCAAACTAATTGGCCTATAATTAGTAGGGATGGATCTATCCCCTTTCTTAAAGATAGGTACTACTATAGCTTCTGACTAGGCCGGGGGCATTTGACCTGAATTATTAATTTGGGTGAACAATGATGCCAATAAAGGTGCCCACCATTCCACATTGCACTTCAAAAGTTCTGGGACAATTGAGTCAGAACCCGGGGCTTTCCCTGACTTAAGTTTAAGAATTAGGGACTTAACTTCCAGTTCAGCCACTGGCTCCCAAGCTGGCAATGCATTTGGGGTTAATAATAATGGAGTTGTATTACTCTGTTGAACCCGGGAATCTTCGAAAAGATTTGAGAAATGAGATACCCAGGTATTCGCTGAGATGTTACAAGCAATTACACTGGGGTGATCCCTCCGAACTCCGGTAACTAAGGACCAAAAAAGTCTGACATCACGATTTAGGCATGAGTCAAGTCAGACGACTCCATTGGTCCTGCAAGGCTTTCTTCTTCTTCTGGGTTATCAGGAGTTTGTATTGAGCTTTAAATACATAATATTCTTGTGGCAATACCCCACATTCCTCCTTTCTGTACTGCTGGTACACGGCTCTTAATTGGTGTTTCTTAAGCATACACTCCTTATCAAACCAGCTAGATTTTGTTATGGTAAGAATGTTCTTTGATTCCACTTGCTGTGGGTTCAATATCACCTGCAAAGCCTGAATAAGTTGACAGTAGATCCTCAAAGAGTTCGCAATATCAGAGGCTACTATGATTGTTGATTTCAGGTGGGAAACTTCTGGAGAAGCCAATAGGGCGGAAGATTTGGCATTTAAGCCATTGGACCAGCGAAGTTTTTTATTACAGAGTGATAAGGATTCTTCTCTATATAGCTGATTAGTATACAATTGAATGCTTGATGGAATTAAAATGGTAAAACAAAGTGGAAGGTGATCGCTCTCAATGCGATTACCCACTTGAAAATATTTAATCAAATTGCAGGCAGAATTAGAAATTAGAGTGTAATCGAGCACACTGCTTCCATGGCCTGAAATGTAGGTAAACTCTCCATAAGGATCCATACGGTGACTGCCATTAAGAATTTTGAGAGCTAAACGACTCACCATTTGAGCTAAGCAGATCCCTGCAAAATTAATCTTAGAGTCTTTTGAGTGCCTATCTTTATTATAAGAGAGAACTTCATATTCTAAGTCACCCAGTAATTTAGAAGAAAAAAGTGCATCATTGTTGGGTCCCATTCTAGCATTAAAATCACCAGCTATAACCAAAAATGCTGAGGGAGAATCGGATTCCAAATCAATAAGATAATCTTCCAGAGTATCCCACTGCTGTTTTACCTGGATCCTCTTAGAAAAGGGAGGAATATAAACATTAACAATTAAAAAGGTGACTGATCTAAATGTAATTTTTGCAGCAATTGCTATTTGCTCACATGGGGGGAGCCATTTAATGGACACTTGCAAAGCAGTGGAAATTAACAATGACAGCCCAGCTCTTGCCCTCCCTCTTCCTTGCCCTGGAACAGCCTGCAAGTCACTGGACAGAAAGCCATTGAGATTTATTTTTGATGTACACCAAGTCTCTTGCAGTAGAATAATGTCAAACCTCCGCAAGAAGTTCAACACCTCTGGGTCCTGCGACTTGGAAGACCACCCTGCTATGTTCCATGAGAGCACTTTAAGGTGCTGGCCATTTAGGGGGTGCCTGATGGAATCAATGCTAGTGAATGCAACAGCATGTGAATTGACATACTTAGGATTTAAATTAGCCACTGGGGTTGTTTGTCAGTCCAGTTTCTGGATATGGTTCAGCACATTCTTATCATCCACAAAAACTGCACCATTCCTCCTAGGAGGGATCTCAGCCTCCACAACAAAAGTTTTTGGTTGTCATCATCATCATCATCAGGCGATCACTCGTGACCGAGTAAGATTGTCTTCCGGGATAAAAGGAGGAAATTCTAAAGAAGATTGTGTAGTCTCTAGCGATGGGTCCGTAAGTGACTGTGGAGGCCAATTCTAGATCCACAAAGCTTCCCACAGTGAGGACACAGGTTACCAGATAGAAGATGGTCCTGTAAAGGATTCATTTGACGTGCTTTTCGCTTAGCACGTTTCTCCCTTTCACCTTGCACTCGGGCTTCTTCAAAGTCCATGGAACCTTTGTGAAAGGCCAACCTCCATTTAGATCGTTCATGGGCCAGAGCTTCCCAGTTTTCGATGTTTATATTGCATTTTTTTAGATTAGCCTTATGAACATCTTTAAACCTCTTATATTGACCACCGATATTCCGCTTTCCATCCTTGAGTTGGGAGTAAAGTAACTGCTTTGGAAGACGGCAGTCAGGCATTCGAACAACATGACCGGTCCACTGAAGTTGGCGTTGAAGGATCATTTTTTCAATGCTAGTAGTCTTTGCTTCTTCCAGTACACTGACATTTGTTCGCCTATCTTCCCAAGTAATTTGCAGGATTTTCCGGAGGCAACGTTGATGAAACCTTTCAAGGAGGTGGAAGTGACGTTTATAGATTTTCGCAGGCATACAATAAAGTTGGTAATACAATGGCTTCATAAACCAGTGTTTTGGTCTTCTTACAAATATCCCGATCCTCGAACACTCTATGTTTCATTCGAGAAAATGCGGCACTTGCGGAGCTCAAACAATGCTGGATTTCACTGTCGATGTTAGCTGTAACAGAAAGATAGCTGCCAAGATAGAGAAAATGATCAACATTTTCCAGTATTGTCCCGCCAAGCTGGATAGATGGCATCACCAAAGGGTTAGCTTGCACTTGCTGATGAAGCACTTTGGTTTTTTTGATGTTAAGTGAGAGACCAAGTTTTTCGTATGCTTCTGCAAAAGCATTTAGGATAGTTTGGAGATCATCCTCTGAATGTGCGGAGACCACATTATCATCAGCATACTGAAGTTCCACAACGGAGGTTGTAATTACCTTACTTTTTGCTTTCAGTCTGCTGAGATTAAAAAGCTTTCCATCTGTTCGATATATAATTCCCACACCAGTGGGAAGTTTCCCCTTGACAAGATGTAAAACCATGGCGATGAAAATGGCAAATAATGTTGGGGCGATAACACATCCCTGTTTAACACCTGATCCCACTTTAAATGGAGCACCATGAGAGCCGTTGTTGTCCAAAACCGTTGCCGTCATGTTGTCATGGAGAAGTCGCAAGATATTCACAAATTTATTGGGGCATCCAATTTTCATAAGGATAGTCCAGAGAGCTGTACGGTCTACAGTATCAAAGGCCTTAGCCAAATCGATAAATGCCATATAAAGGGGTTGATTTTGCTCCCGGCATTTTTCTTGGAGCTGACGTGCAGTAAAAATCATGTCTACTGTCCCTCTAGAGGGGCAGAAACCATATTGAGTTTCAGGGAGGATCTCTTCTGAAATAGATAGAAGACGGTTTGCGAGAATCCTAGCAAATATTTTACCTGCGGTTGCTAAGAGAGAAATGCCCCGATAGTTTCCACAGTCTGTTCTATCACCCTTCTCAGGACTGCTTCTACATAGGCAGTGCTAAATTGCCACCATTTGAGCCAGCATTCCTTTCAGCTGAAATGAGGGATGTGTTGTTCACAAAGAACCTGGAAACCGTCAGCCCTGTATGAGAAAGATTATCTCTGTTATAATACACAAGGTTAGCGGTCTGGTAGTCTTTAAAGGTGACAATACTCCGAGCATGATAATAATCAAAAAACAGATATTCAATATATTCAATGTCATCAGTAGTGAGAGACCCACAAAAGGCTGGCTCTATTAATTGTAAGAAATATAATTTACGCTGAAGCTGAGATAGCATGCCTCTAGGTTTAGGGAAGTTGCTGAAGGCTAGTGTATCACGCTTGAGTACAAGATTCCAAGTTTTTGAAGGTGGCAACTCGAGGCAGTGTTTAGAAGAATGGTCTGAACAGCAGTGGCAACCAATGTCCTAGACATCTGAGTTGCTGCCATACCACTCCACCAAATACACACAAGGCTCCAGAGTGAGGGAAGGAAGCATTGTCCTCACTCTGATTGGCTTCATAATGATACCATGTTATTGGTCGGTGCCATTACAAAGCAATCAGTGTGAGGTCAATCAGGGCCCACTCCAGGTTTCTGAGGGCCCTTGGGCAAGGAACCCTGAATAGGTCCCCTACCTCAGTGAGTCTGCCTTCTCACCACCAATGTCACCAGCTGCTCTTGCTCCTCACCCTCTATCTCATCCTTGCATCTACTGCTCCTACTTCTCACCACCAATGTTGCCTGGGCCAGAGCAAGGTTGCAATGATGAAGTGGAGGAGCAATTCCAGGGGGATCTTGTCAGTGGACCCCTGCTGGGGAGTGGGCTCTTGGCAGGTGCCCATCCATGTCTACTCTTGACACCGTCCCTGAGATCAATGCTTCCTATTGGCTCTCTGGAGCCTTGTTGTGTGTGTGTGTGTGTGTGTGTGTGTGTGAGAGAGAGAGAGAGAGAGAGAGAGAGAAAGGGGGGAGAGAGAGAAAGGGGGGAGAGAGAGAATGGAGCCCACCAGTAACTAGCAAGATGCTCATTTCCACTGCTTAGTTTGCCCCACGTTTGCAGCCCACCCTCCCAAATTACCCAAATGCTCCTAACTTCACATCTTAAGAACAGGGTGGTGAATTTGCCATTGGCATTTTGGCATGGCACTACTACTTTCTCCTAGATGTCCTTTTGTAGTTACAGAGACTGAGCCGGCAACCAAGACTAGGTTTAGAAGCAGCAGGGTTAACAGACATCTTGGCTCACTTCTCATTGTCTAGTGTCATTCAGTGCAAGACTGAGGTCATGTCGTTCCTTTCTGTTTTGGTTGCACATAATATAACATGAACTGACCGAGTTATTATTATTATTTTTTAAAAATAACCCTCCATTCCTTGGAAGACATCACTGTAAACTACAACTCTGACCTTTGAAAACATACATAATTTGACTGGCCTTTCCTGTCTCCCCCAACTCTCCTTTGAATTTCGTCTGCCAAACCAGAGATACAAAGCAGAAATGTAGCCAAGACACAAACTATCACATGGGACCTAGTAGCAGGGCAAAACGTTATTTCCTACAGAACAAGCTGGTCAACATATTAAAATCTGTAGATATCTACAATAAAGTAGCAAAAGGAGGACAGGACAGGGGGGAGTTCATATCCTGCCTGTGTCCTAAACAGGATGAGACCAAACCACTCCTCCTCCAAAGACCAGGAAGGAGAGAAAATGAAGACACATGACACAATCCTAAGCATGTTTATTCAGCTAAGTCTCAGTGGGACTTATTGGGGAATAAGTGTGCTCAGGACCTTAGCTCTTCCCTTGTTGAATTGAGAGCCAAACCTTTGTTTTCTCATTGCCAAAGAGAATACCAAGGAAAGAAATAGCTGAGGCCCCATCCTGCCTCATATAACTAG
This sequence comes from Shinisaurus crocodilurus, assembly GCA_021292165.1. Taxonomy (NCBI): domain Eukaryota; kingdom Metazoa; phylum Chordata; class Lepidosauria; order Squamata; family Shinisauridae; genus Shinisaurus; species Shinisaurus crocodilurus. Next base: position 25,761,571 of record CM037877.1, on the reverse strand, counting down.
TGATTTCCTAAATATTGGGTAAGATATATTTCCAGAATTTATGAGAACATTTTTATTTTTTATGTGAAATGTTTCTGTCCCATAGGTCATTTATATTTGACAAATTTAGACAAAACGTCATGTGTCTTTTTTGTAATTTGGCTGTGATAAAATGTGCATTCTAGTCACGGCCTCTTATGCTGGTAGAACCAGCTGGACATAAACCATGACAGGGAAAATATTCACTGTGAGCTCTAAGACTTTTGGTTTTATTTTAGCTTTTTTTCTTCTTTTTCTTTCTAAAGGCAACTGAGTTTGATTTGGCAAGCATATGGAAAGTGTTTGCAGAATTTGCTGCTTGAAAACCCTCAAAGCAAAAAGTTTAATACCAGTGGTAATCCATGTATGCAAGTCGTATCTACTTATGGATTCAAAGAACTCAAACTTTTTGAGTCATATTTTCCTCTTAAAAGCTTAAAATGATAAAATGTGGAACACTTGAATTAATTAATGCTCACTTAAGGTTTTGAGATCAAGTGAACAAATTCCATGTTAAAGATGTTGGATGACTAATTTTGCAATGCTGTGCTTCCCAACATAATTTATTTCGGTTGCTGGATTTCATTACTTACTAAAAGAGTATTTAGTCTTTGGGTTCAGCATTTTTTAAAAATCACAAATCATATAAGGAAAGATGTAGCTTTCCTGGTGTAAACATAAGAATTTATGTGGTTTACGAACAATGATCAGTAGATGTAACCGTTACTTCATTTAATCCAGGAAATTCCAGAAGTTTTGCTTCTTCACTGCAGCCTTTTGAAGCACTTTTTATTTTTCAGTCTTTTTTTGATGATGCGTTTCCTTCTCTCTCTCTCCCCCCCCGCCCCGCTATCCATAAGTGGCCAGCCTACTTATCTGCCATGGATCTCACTTGTAGGGGAATCTGGGAGCACATTTAGAGAATTCTCAGAGTCATCATCAGGCGATCACTCGTGACCGAGTAAGATTGTCTTCCGGGATAAAAGGAGGAAATTCTAAAGAAGATTGTGTAGACTCTAGCGATGGGTCCGTAAGTGACTGTGGAGGCCAATTCTAGATCCACACAGCTTCCCACAGTGAGGACACAGGTTACCAGATAGAAGATGGTCCTGTAAAGGATTCATTTGACGTGCTTTTCGCTTAGCACGTTTCTCCCTTTCACCTTGCACTCGGGCTTCTTCAAAGTCCATGGAACCTTTGTGAAAGGCCAACCTCCATTTAGATCGTTCATGGGCCAGAGCTTCCCAGTTTTCGATGTTTATATTGCATTTTTTTAGATTAGCCTTATGAACATCTTTAAACCTCTTATATTGACCACCGATATTCCGCTTTCCATCCTTGAGTTGGGAGTAAAGTAACTGCTTTGGGAGACGGCAGTCAGGCATTCGAACAACATGACCGGTCCACTGAAGTTGGCGTTGAAGGATCATTTTTTCAATGCTAGTAGTCTTTGCTTCTTCCAGTACACTGACATTTGTTCGCCTATCTTCCCAAGTAATTTGCAGGATTTTCCGGAGGCAACGTTGATGAAACCTTTCAAGGAGGTGGAAGTGACGTTTATAGATAGTCCATGTTTCGCAGGCATACAATAAAGTTGGTAATACAATGGCTTCATAAACCAGTGTTTTGGTCTTCTTACAAATATCCCGATCCTCGAACACTCTATGTTTCATTCGAGAAAATGCGGCACTTGCGGAGCTCAGACGATGCTGGATTTCACTGTCGATGTTAGCTGTAACAGAAAGATAGCTGCCAAGATAGAGAAAATGATCGACATTTTCCAGTATTGTCCCGCCAAGCTGGATAGATGGCAGCACCAAAGGATTGGCTTGCACTTGCTGATGAAGCACTTTGGTTTTTTTGATGTTAAGTGAGAGACCAAGTTTTTCGTATGCTTCTGCAAAAGCATTTAGGATAGTTTGGAGATCATCCTCTGAATGTGCGGAGACCACATTATCATCAGCATACTGAAGTTCCACAACGGAGGTTGTAATTACCTTACTTTTTGCTTTCAGTCTGCTGAGATTAAAAAGCTTTCCATCTGTTCGATATATAATTCCCACACCAGTGGGAAGTTTCCCCTTGACAAGATGTAAAACCATGGCGATGAAAATGGCAAATAATGTTGGGGCGATAACACATCCCTGTTTAACACCTGATCCCACTTTAAATGGAGCACCATGAGAGCCATTGTTGTCCAAAACCGTTGCCGTCATGTTGTCATGGAGAAGTCGCAAGATATTCACAAATTTATTGGGGCATCCAATTTTCATAAGGATAGTCCAGAGAGCTGTACGGTCTACAGTATCAAAGGCCTTAGCCAGATCAATAAATGCCATATAAAGGGGTTGATTTTGCTCCCGGCATTTTTCTTGGAGCTGACGTGCAGTAAAAATCATGTCTACTGTCCCTCTAGAGGGGCGGAAACCATATTGAGTTTCAGGGAGGATCTCTTCTGAAATAGATAGAAGACGGTTTGCGAGAATCCTAGCAAATATTTTACCTGCGGTTGCTAAGAGAGAAATACCCCGATAGTTTCCACAGTCTGTTCTATCACCCTTCTTAAAGAGGGTGATAATTATGGTATCCCTGAAGTCTTCTGGGATCTCTTCTCTTAGAATTCTCAGAGTATTCTATGGTGCACAGTAGGCCAATGGAGGGCCCTGGCAAAGCTGTTTGGACCTCACCGTCACTCTTCATGGACTCAGAGTGCACCCTACAATAGCAGTCTTCCTCTCTTTTAGACCTGTGATGCCACAAGTGTGACATGAGACCCACCTTTTCCTCTACATTGCAGTAAAGTTTAGCCATTCCATTGGAGAGTTGGTTTTCCCATCTTGCTTAAACAATTTTTTAGGCACACTTGTACCTCTGTCATGAATGGTTAAAAGGAAAGAGAATGACACTTGAAACATCAGATGCTAATTCCAGGATAAAACATACTTCCGAATATCTACCACAAAGGGACTATTAGTATTGCCAGGAACACTACAGGTGGCTATTCACATTTTCATACACATCCTGCAGTGGATAATCATGGGGTGTATTTACATTCTTCAGCAAAAATTATAGTGTTCTGCCATCCATAGAGAGGAAGAAATAACATGAGAAAATACTGATTGAATGCAAATTTAATTCTTCTTGAAAAATGTGGTGTTTGAGTCAGTCTTCCCCAACCTGGGGTCCTCCAGATGTGTTGGACTACAACCCCCATCATACCCAGACAATAGGATATGCTGGCTGGGGATAATAGTAGTTGTAGTCAAACACATCTAGAGGGCCCCAGGTTGGGGAAGTCTGGTTTAGGCTAATAGAGTTTTTTGTTTTGTTTTTTAAATGAAATGCCAGGGATCTTTCTTATGGGTAAAGACAATTTCAGAACTCATTAATAGGTGATCACAACCTTTGTTAAGCAATTATCAACAATTCACATCAAATTTATGACAGCTGCCTATTATGTACACAGGCAGAGCTTCTAATCTGGTTTAGCAACATTAAAATTTAGCTAGTTTTTGGTACACTTTGAACAGAGAGATGCATGATGACAGCTGAAATCCAAGGGGGGCTGTACTTTTTTTTTTTTTTTTTTGATGATTTGATAATGGCATCATAGGTCACCTCCTACAAATCTTGTCAGGTAGAGTATGTTGTCGTGCTCTGTCATGGGGGAGAAAATAATGCCTTTTTCTCCTTCATTGCAAACGAAGAAATGGACAACAATGAATAATAATAATAATAATAATAATAATAATAATAATAATAATAATAATAATTCTTACCCGCCTCTCCGTCTAGATCGAGGCGGGGAACAGCAGAAAATATAAAATACATAAACTAATCAAACACAACACATACTTTAAAAACATCTTAAAACATCTTAAAAACATCTTTAAAACATCTTTAAAACATCCTAAAGGCATCCTAAAATTCCGCCGGATAGGCCTGCCGGAAGAGATCAGTCTTTATGGCTTTTTTAAATTCCAAGAGACTGGTAAGTTGACAAATCTCCTCCGGCAGGCCATTCCATAATCTGGGAGCAGCAGAAGAGAAGGTCCTCTGGGTAATACTTGTCAGCCTAGTTTTGGCTGACCGAAGTAGATTCTTCCCAGAGGACCTAAGTGTGCGGGGCGGATTGTACGGGAGAAGGCGATCCCGTAGGTAGCCTGGACCCAAACCATGTAGGGCTTTAAAGGTAATAACCAACACTTTATACTTCGCCTGGAAACTGGTTGGCAGCCAGTGGAGTGCTTTAAAACTGGTGTGATGTGGGCACCCCTAGGTGTACCAGTAACCAGTCTGGCTGCCATATTTTGCACTAGTTGAAGTTTCCGGACTAGGTATAAAGGTAGCCCTATGTACAGCGCATTGCAGAAGTCGAGCCTCGAAATTACCAGCATGTGCACTACCGTCTTTAGGTCTTCCGACTCTAGGAAGGGGTGCAGCTGGCGTATCATCTGAAGCTGATAATATATTGCCCAATGAAGGCTGGGGAATATAAGTTTTCCAGTGCTAACATGTATTTATATCAGTTGAAATTGGTTTAAAGGTTGAGAGCCATTAAAAAAACAACAATGTAAAATGTATATATAGCTGATTAATCTTAATGTAACAATGTGAACTATCACCTTACCAAATTCAATACTTTTTCACCTCTAAACACCCGCCCACCTTAAATCTCAGAGCATCCATGGAGAATGATGAAAACAAAATGAATTGAAAACCTATACATTGGATTGTTTTCATGCAGATTCAAGTTAAGAGAACTCTCCCCCATCCGACTCTGTGACCAAAACCACACTTTCAAATATTTGTTCACACTTGTGCTTGCAGTACTTGCTGTTCTTCAACCTTGAGGTAACTCAGGTGGACATTCAATAGCCCCGGCCAAAGGAAAAAGCTACAAGGAGACCAGCCGCTTAATCACAGTAAGCTAGCACAGGACAAGTGGTTCTCCCCAGACCCTGAAGGAGCTTCTTAGTCAGATATGCTTTCTTCTGCTCTGGGCAAGAAGACCATGTCGCCATGTTTCCTGCCTGGTATTAAGCTGCTTCACTTCTGCCATAACATTCTCTGCTTGCACTTGACATCGCCTTTACATTTGCCTTAACACTGCCTCCTCCAGCTTGGCAGGCGCTGGATGTGACATTTTTTGAAAGGAAAAAGTGGACATTGCAATGTGGGAAGCTAGTAAGAAGCCATCCTCTGGTAGCATGGAGCAAACGCTACTTGGCACTTGTCGCCTGCTGAAGCCACGTTGACACTCTCATGGTGATATTTACAGCTCTGTCAACAAACAGGAATGTATGCAGCCTCTAAACAGCACAAATGGCTTGTGAGACAGTCTATTTCTTCTTAGTCTCCAGAGATGTTTGTTTCCATCTCTCAAGTGGGCTGGCTTAATATTTATATTTTCTCCTGGGACAGAAGGGAAAAACCGGTCTTCAGATTTCCCACTCTTTGAAAAGACCCTGAAATATTATCTTCACAGTTCTTATTGGCTGACTTCAGAATGTAAGGATATGCTTCTGACTAGTTCAGACTTCTCTCTCTCTCTCTCTCTCTCTCTCTCTCTCTCTCACACACACACACACACACACACTATAGATGACACTTCACAGCACATGCTTAACATTATTGTAGAAGGATTGCAGGGTTATTTTTTGATAATGTGCCTAACCGAAGGGATAAGCAGCATCAGACAGATTCCTGCTGAAACATACAGTACATATTTCTCCTGGTTGCCCAGCATTGCTGATGGCCTGACATCCTGCCTGAATTTCCCAAATGCTTTTAGTTCATAGAAACAAAATGCCGGTTTTATGGTAGCAGTGCATCAACCAGAAGAGATCCCCATGATAGCTATCTGGACACCCACTGCAGTCCCAATAAAATGATTACCGGGAAGCATCAAAGTGCATTCAAGCCCACCTTTTAAGGCCTGTGTTGTGTGTTTAATGACTGTGATGATAGTGTTGTGAAGGATTAGTTATGGAGCATAGGTGCTCAGACTCCATTGTGATTAATGGGTTTTCAAAACAGAGATAGAGAGATAAAAGACTATCTTTTTGTATTGGAACAGATAGGCCACCATAGAACATGTCTCCTCTTGGTAATAAAATGAGGATTTAGTTGAAAGAGAGCCTGACAGGGGGCGAAAAATAAAGTCTGAATAATAAAAATGAAATTCATTTGGAAGGGGGGGGGGACACCTTTGTGTGTGTGTGTCACTCCATAAATCCTATGCCTTTTGGGTATGAATAAAGACCCTTTGGCAGTGGTGGAAACAATGAAAGAGGAGGGAATAGGAGCAGTTTTATTTTCTTATTTATTTTTACCAGTACTGAAAGGTTTTGTTTTGTTAAGCAATTTAAGAGATAATCTTAAGAAGCCAGTGGAGAGCCTGAAGTGGTTATTTATGAGTTGAGCAATGGCAAGCAAACGGCTCTTATTTTGCACTTCTTTAATGCTAGCCCACCAAGAAAGGTAAACCTAGCGCATTCCAAGTCAGAATGAGTTAAGGCCTCATCTTCACAACCACTTCAGTTTATAACGGCTGCAGGAAACAGCCCGCCTGTACAGTTGTGCTACTTGAGGATGAGGTGGATATGTGCATGTGCCGAATGGAGCCTGGATTGGTTTTTGGTGCCCAAATGCAAATGCCTTTTTGAGCATTGGCAGTTGTTTGCCAACAGTCAGCCAAGACAGAATCAAATTTAGTCTCTGGCAGGGGATACTTATTTATTTATTTCACTTATATAGTGTAGCGTAGTGGTGAGAGTGTTGGACTGGGACTCAGGAGATCCGGGTTCTAGTCCCCGCTCAGCCATGAAACTCACTGGGTGACTTTGGGCCAGTCACTGACTCTCAGCCTAACCTACCTCACAGGGTTGTTGTGACTCATGATGATAAAATGGAGAGGAGGAGGAGGATTATGTAAGCCGCCTTGGGTTCCTTGTAGGAAAAAAGGCGGGATATAAATATAATAAATAAATAAATAAAAAGATAGACTACCCAAACCAGAGTTCTTTGGCAGGTGTACACAAGTGGATACATGCAAATCTGCTTGATTTCCTTTCCTTTCCCTTAAAAAAAAAAAAGATTGCTGAATTCAGCTTCTCTTGGCACAAAATGCAGAAGCAGTAAGAGGATACAGAGCTAGTTTACCAAAACAAACAAACAAACAAACAAACACCAAAGCAACTTGGTAACAAAAATATAACAAATAAAAATGCAGTAAACTATGAAATATAGGAAACACCACTGTGTTAAACCAGAACAAAACATAGAAATAGTCAATTAAAGCAAAAGACTCAATTATGAAAGTCTTTCCAAGATTTTAAAACAAATCAACACCCATCAGAAAACAAGGAGGGAGTTTGTCACATCTCCTTAGAACAGGGCTCTCCAACCTTGGGTCCCCAGATGTTGCTGGGCTATAGCTCCCAGAATCCCTTGCCATTAGCCATGCTGGCTGGGTATGCTGGGAGCTGTAGGCCTGCAACATCTGGGGACCCAAGGTTGGAGAGCCCTGCCTTAGAAAGTCCGAGAGCTGTGGTGTTACTACTGGGATGGCCTTGTCTCTGGTACCAACAGCTAACTGAGTGCTAAAGATGGGCTAGAGAGCAAGGCCTCTGGTGCCAGTTTGACATTTCGGGCAGGCTCATGTGTGTGAAGGTAACTTGGTTGTAGACTGCTTAGTAACCTTCACTATTTTTCAAGCAGGAGCCAGTGGGGCTACTTGGGGGCCGTTCCTGGCCAATGGGGAGGGCTCTACTCTCCACCCCACAAGTCAAGTGGCAATACTGTGCATTGGACTCTGCTGCCACCCTTTTCAGGCCTCTCCTCCGCTTCTCTCTCCATGTTGTCCAAGCAAAGCCTTGTTGTCCAAGCAAAGCAAAGCAATGCGATGTGGCTGCAAAGAAGGCAAATGCTATTTTGGGCTGCATTAATAGAAGTATAACTTCCAAATCGCAGGAAGTGATCATTCCCCTTTACTCGGCACTGGTTAGGCCTCATCTTGAGTACTGCGTCCAGTTCTGAGCACCACACTTTAAGAAGGACGTAGACAAACTGGAGAGGGTTCAGAGGAGGGCGACAAGGATGATAAAGGGACTGGAAACAAGGCCCTATGAGGAGAGACTGAAAGAACTGGGCATGTTTAGCCTTCAGAAGAGGAGACTGAGGGGAGATATGATCGCACTCTTCCAGTACTTGAAGGGATGTCACACAGAGGAGGGCCAGAATCTCTTCTCGATCATCCCAGTTTGCAGGACACGGAATAATGGGCTCAAGTTACAGGAACCCAGATTCCACCTAAACATCAGGAAAAATTTCCTGAGTGTCAGAGCAATAAGACAATGGAATCAACTACCTAGGGAGGTGGTGGGCTCTCCCACTCTGGAGGCATTCAAGGTGCAGCTGGACAGCCATCTGTCAGGGATACTTTGACCTGGATTCCTGCATTGAGCAGGGGATTGGACTCGATGGCCTTGTGGGCCCCTTCCAACTCTACTTTTCTATGATTCTATGATTCATCAGTCAGTCACCAGATGTTGCTGGACTACAGCTCCCAGAATCCCTTGCCATTAGCCATGCTGGCTGGGTGAATCTGGCTGCCAGAATTCTGACAGGCTCACTTGGGACCTTGGATTGCGATGGATCTTTTTTCTCATCACTGAGAGAGTATAATTTCTGCTCTACTCAGTACTGCAAAACTCCCAATACAGGTCCACGTTGCATTCTCTCTCTCTCTCTCTCTCTCTCTCTCTCTCTCTCTCATGTGCACATTGAATTTAGCCTAGTGAAGTTAAGAAAAAAAGGGGAGCTTCCTGTGAAGACTGCTTTTACAGTGTTACAAATGTACCAGGAAACTTGAAATGATAAATTCTGCCTTCCAGTCTCTAGTTCAGTTTATTGCTGTTAGGCATATGCTATGGCAAACAAACCAGTAATTCTTGTAGCATATGCTTCTGTTTCATTGATATAAATTCTAATGGTCTGAAATGAATTGATCATCTCCAGTTGTGAAAGCCACTCAGGGTAAGAGTTTTCATAGGCACTTACTATAAGAGGAAGCTGAATGAATGGGACATACAGATCAAATGACCAAATGGATAAATCAACCCAAAATAAATCAGATTGGTAGGTTGTAGTGGTGGAATGAATTGTGGTAAATATTCTCCAGATATGCTAGAAATATTGTTTTACATCTAAGGATTTTTTAAATTCAGTATTTGATATGTAAGCCTTGCCAGCTGATTTTACTTGATAGTTGACATCCCATGCTATTTCATATTTGACACTCTCTGATACTTGGCATGCAAGGTTATTTAGCCACTGGCATTATTTGATAGATGAAATTTGCTTTAGATGAAATTTCTCTATCAACATTGTCTTGCAGTTTTGCTTCCCCCCCCCCCCCCCGGGAACTTCTCTTCTGTGTTCCTCCTAAGATTTCTGAGGGGGCTGGTAGTCTTTTAAAGGAGTCATTGGTTTCTGGTGATCAGATGACTGGAAAGAGGCATCAACCCCTATTTGGAGTACTGAAGCCTGAAATATCCACTGCTCTTGATTTGATGTTCATCACGTCTAGGAGGATAATTTTTGCTATTACAGTATTACACCTCACTATTGCTTACCAAACAGTCATCTTGTCCTGCCTTTGTCCCATGTTCCTGCTCCTTCTACTCACCTACAGTCATGCCTTGGATTGAGAGCATAATTCATTCCGGAAACGTGCTTGCAATCCAAAACACTTGTATATCAAAATGAAATTCCCCCCAAAAAAAATTGTACAGAGATTTTTAATTTAAGCCGTACTACAGTACTTGTATTGCAAGACATCACTTGTATATCAAGTCAAAAGTAATAATAATAAATATTTAAAATTTTGCTTGTCTTGCAAAATGCTCTCAAACCAAGTTACTTGCAATCCAAGGTATTACTGTATGTCATAGTAAGCTCATGAAGAGGGTGTTCCACCTTGACAATTGCCTGAGGTCCTGATTCTCCCAGGGGTTTCTCTCATGGTTTTCTTCATACTGGATCTTGGCTGAAGACCTGTCTCCAACTCCTCAGCCTTTGTACTTCACTGACATTATGAGTGTCATCTCAAATTCTACCTGTTCCTTACCTTAAAACTGTGCAGATGTGCTTAAAGTGGGCATGCACAGAGTTCACTCATGTTTGTTGCCATAAAGTTGAAATGATGCAAGCAATAATGCAGCTTTTCGTCCTTAAGGAGAAACCATGAACTCACGGGTGGGGATTGGGGAACCTCTTTCAGACCGAGGGCAGAGCCCCATTTCAGGGAAGCTCTCAGGGGCCACATTCCAGTGGTGGGTGGAGCCAAAGGCAAGAGGGCTGGGGCTAAAAATACGAAAAAACACCAGCATGTTGTAGCTTAAAGCTCTTCCTGCCAGTAACTAAGCCTTAGGAGAGGCATTTCAACCATTTTGAATAAGAAAGAAAGCTGAGGATAAAATGGAGAGGAGGATTAGGTAAGCCGCCCTTGGGTCCCTTGCAGGAAAAAAGGCAGGGTATAACTATAATAAATAAATAAATTAAATTAGCCTTTTGTGGAGTGCTGGGTTCAAGCTTTCCTACACATAGATTTCATAGATCATAGAGTTGGAAGGAGCCTACAAGGCCATCGAGTCCAACCCCCTGCTGAATGCAGGAAACTAGAGGAGGGGTCTCCCATCCAAGTAATAACCAGGCCTGACCCTGCTTAGCTTTCCAGGCTCAGACAAGCTGACATCTACAGAGCATGCAGTTTTACTGAAACCTGGGAAGAGTGATCCTATGGCCCCGAGATAGCATCTAGAGGGCCATAGGATTCTTCAGATTCCCAGATCTGAGGTCGGAAAAAGAGCCCCGATCTCAGTGCTGGGGGTCCGTGCTCAGATCCCGCCCCCCCCGTCCGCAGCCAGTGTGGAAAGAACTGTGTTGGCTGCTTCTGTGAATTCATAAGAGTGACCTCCGAGAAGGGATATCAAGGGGGCATTCTGGGGGGGGCGGATGGGGGAGGAGACTGGGACAGTGGGACTGCCAGGTTGTGATGTATCCTGACGTCGATCCAGCCTCCTTCCCTCCCTGTCCGAGGTGCTGCAGCTAGGCGGCTGAAATCAGCCGTCTACCCGACTGGCGGTGCAGGAGGAGTGGGGAAGCGGAGATCACCTCCGACGCTTCCCCCCCACCCTGCATAGGATGCATGCTCATAATCCTCCGTGTATGGAGGCTGACAGGCATCCCTATTGAATTGTGCCCTAAAATGTCTGTATGATTGATTGATTGATTGATTGATTATATTTATACCCCGCCTTTTTTCCTGCAAGGAACCCAAGGCGGCTTACATAATCCTCCTCTCCGTTTTTATCCTCACAACAACCCTGTGAGGTAGGTTAGGCTGAGTGTCAGTGACTGGCCCAAAGTCACCCAGTGAGCTTCATGGCCGAGCGGGGACTAGAACCCGGATCTCCCGAGTCCCAGATCAAACACTCTCACCACTGCTCCACACTGGCTCTAGAAAGTATTTTAGCATTGCATCCACACAGTCCCCTGGAGAGTTCAGAAATAGTCTGTAGATTGTGAAATAGCGAAATAAATAAATAAATATGGAAACAGCTGCTTGCAATTAGCATTCAGCATGATCAGTTGAAATCACAGAGCTTGTTCACCCCACTCCATTTCGGTGTACTTATTGGCTTGATAACTGATGTGCAGCTCTCTGTTCCACCCCCTGCTTCTTAGGAACAGATATTCATTGTCCAGTGTCAATGAGACCAGCAAGGCAGGAAACACAGAATCATACGGTCCTCTCTGTGAAGCTGAGCCAGTTCTGTATTTGAATGTATGAGATAACAAAGCTGTCATGAATTTGATTTCATCAGTTTCCTTTCCTCTTCCTTCGTGCCTTTGAGTATCTGTGATAAAGTTATTTCCACTCCCCCATGATAAATCTGTCTAAACAAGCCTTTGTGTTAACACACTTGTGATTTTTTCCCTGCCCTTTGGTCACAAGGAGCTCCCACACGTGAAAGGATATAATGAACGACTCCACACCATACACATATGGGGCCACTCAGAAGAAGCAGAACCCATTGATTTCAGTGTTTATTTCCCCACCCCTGGTGCAGGATGAACACCAATGACATTGTAACTCTCCTGTGCCCTCTTAACTTTGCCCTCATAACACCCATGTAAGCGATTCAGTAAGAATCCTAACTTCATTCAACCAGCATAACTCAAGGACAGGATTACAGTGCAAAGGTGCAATCCTATGCATGTTTAGACAGAAAAAAGCTGCATGATTAGACAGAATAAAAGCTGCAATGGATAAGGAGCCCCACTGACATAGGAGTCACCAGCATAGCTGGCTGTGGCATGCTGGGAGCTGTAGGCCTTTTTTCCTGTCTAAACATGCATAGGATTGTGCACTAAGTGATTTATCTTTGCAGGGCTCACATTTCACTAGGAGAAGATGAAATGTGTAAATGCCCCAGGAGCCAAAGTTTTTCCAGAGATAACTGTGATTATCTATCTCTGTACGATGTAACATGCGACACTTCTTTGAGGTTATTCTCACCAACTGCGGGTTCATTTTGCCAGAGGTTTGAAAATCTTTGTGGTTCTTTGGTGACGTTACTAATTTCTAAAATGCCCCTCTCTTGCTGCTGTTTTAATTATTGCATGGACATAATTGTATTTGTTTTTGTCCCATTATTTTAAACGTATTTTTTTGGTGTTTTCAATCTGGAAGTTCTCTTGGGGGCCTTTTAGAAGGTTCAATCCTATGCATGTTTAGGCAGGAGAAAAAAGTCCTACAACTCCCTGCATGTTTTAGGCATCATGGCAGGCTGGGGCATGCTGGGAGTTGTAGGACTTTTTTTATGTCTAAACATGCATAGGATTGTGCCCTAGATCAATCAATCAATATTAGTACACATAAATAAGACTTGGGGTCTGTTCAGACATTACTTTGAGCCACTGTTTTGGCAATCCTTAGCCTACATTCCTTCTTTTACTTTGGTTACAACCAGGGATGTTGAAGAGTCCTTGGTCTCGAGTCACGAGTCGAGTCACGAGTCTTTGGACCCGAGTCTCGAGTCTGAGTCCAAGTCCTTGGTCCAAAATGGTGACTCACGAGTCCCGGGTCACTCCCAAAGCTGACTCCACAAGTCCCTATTAAGATCAATGGGGTTTTTTCCCAACAAAATAAGGCTACTTCAGATGTGTGGCTTAAATAAATTCTAGGCACAAGTGTGCCTTTTTATCTCAAAACTCTGCCACTGATTTTGACAAGAAGAGACCAGGCAGACATACCCAAAATAACCAGGCAGGCAGAGGAGGCAGGGAACCCCAAAGCAGGCAGGCAGAGGCCTTTGTCTTGGACAATTCAAACTGTGGAACTGGTTAAGAAGAGACCAGGCAGGCAGAGGAGGCAGGGAACCCCAAACAGGCATGCAGAGGCAGCCAAACCCAAAATGTCTGAAAGGGTGCATTAGGAAAATGATTTTTAAAAATAAACTTGGATTGTTACTGCAACTAGGTCCAGACAGCACCTGCAGGTGTCATCAAGCAGGGATGTTGACGAGTCCTTGGTCCCGAGTCGAGTCTCGAGTCCCATTAAAAATATTGAGACTCGAGTGCGACTCGAGTCAGAGGGGGGACTCAGTCCGACTCACGAGTCGAGTCCTGGAGTCCGAGTCCCCATCCCTGGTTACAACAACTGTGAGGGTGCAGAGTTGTGGCACTTACCTTTTGAAGCTCCCTTCACTTGGGCTGTACAGCAGCCTACCCCAGCCTGGTGCTCCATGGTGATGAACCTATTTTGGGGGTGGGAGTACAGCACCATGGATAGCTCCTATCAAGCTCAGAATAAAAACTGCAATGGATGAGGAGCCCCACGGACATAGGAGTCACCAGCCTCCCCTGCTTGGACTGCAGTTCCCATAATTCCTATTGGCCGTGCTGGCTGGGAATTATAGTAGTTGGCTGGGAGGGCACCAGGTTTTCCTCCTAAATTTGCATCTCTCTGTATAAATCAGCATATCCAAATTTTATGCAAATCTATGGTTTGCTGTTTGTTTTTAGTAATGAGCAAGTGGGCAACCTACAAGTACCCCTGCTAGAATTCCTCCAAGCGGAACGGAGGTAGGCATAGCCTGCTGTGACCAGACTCCCTGCCTCAGTTTTGTTCACATCCCATCCTCTGCCACCTGGTACCTGAATTCCTGTCCATCAAGAAGCAAAGAAATCCAGGGACGGGGTATCAGGCAGCAAAAGGCGCTCTTGAAGTTGGGAGTGATCCACCAGGCCATTCCTCCTTTCCCAGTGGTTGCATGTAAAGTGAAGATGCTGCTAGTGTATTTTTGATGACTGTTACGGAAATTGAAATATAGTTCCAGTGGAAGACCGACAACCTGGTCTTCTGCGCGGGTTCAATGCTAAGGGGGTAGCGAGTCTTGGGGCGGGCCTTCTCCGAGGTCCCCAGCACCTCACCCTTAGCCCAGAACAAAGGGATAACTTATAGCCACAAAAGTATCTTTTAGAAAACAAGTTTATTTACAAAATTACCTTCACAAACTCAGACCCATGCCAGCAATACAGCTTATCAGTACGGTACAAAGTAGCAAGCAAGAAGTCTCAAGGTCACCGTGATTTCAGGGCTCTCAGCTAGTTAGTTCAGCTCGGGTCCCGGCAGGGGCCTGGTCAACCGCACGCGGCTAGCTGGGTTCCCGGCGGAGGCCCGGTCTACCCAAGCGGCTATCTGGGTTCCCGGCGGAGGCCCGGTCTACCCAAGCGGCTATCTGGGTTCCCGGCGGAGGCCCGGTCTACCCAAGCGGCTTGTGAGTGATTTCAGCTTGGTTTCCTGGGGGTCCGGTCAACCGCACGCGGCTAGCTGGGTTCCCGGCGGAGGCCCGGTCTACCCAAGTGGCTAGCTGGGTTCCCGGCGGAGGCCCGGTCTACCCAAGCGGCTTGTGAGTGATTTCAGCTTGGTTTCCCGGGGGTCCGGTCAACCCAAGCGGCCAGTGATTCCAGCTAGCTGGAGCGCGCCGGGTGCTGCTACCCGGGGTTGCTGATCCTTCGTTCCCTTACCCCAGGCATGGCAAGATTGCAGAGCAGGTTCCCTTGCGCAGGGTGTTTTATACCTTGGTGTTACAGGTAGCCCCTCCCTCCGTGATCAGGTGGGTTGACACCCTCCCTGAGGGGCGGCCTTTTGGGTCAGGTGGGGTGACGCCCTCCCCCCGTGGGTTTCCTTCCCCCCTCCTTGGTGAGTGTGTGTGTGTCAGGCAGGGGGCTTAGGTTGGCTTTCTCCACAGTTCCCACCAGAAAAGATGCTGCCAGCTATGCCTTCCCCCCACTTTTTGCTCTAGAGCAGTGTTCTCCAACCTTGGGTCCCCAGATATTTTTGGCCTACAACTCCCAGCATGCCCCAGCCACCGTAGCTGGCTGGGGCATGCTGGGAGTTGTAGGCCAAACATATCTGGGGACCCAAGGTTGGAGAACACTGCTCTAGAGTAAACGCAAGGGCCCCAATCCAGAATATGTCCCTAGTCTGGAGGGGTGTTAGGGGCTTTTAAACCTTTCCACCATGCTGTGGTCGTGAGCCGGATCACCCCCTGCAATTTATATTCCTAAACAGCGATCCATTAAAGCAGGATGGGGAACCTCCGGCACTCCCTCTCCCTGAAGCCTGGCTCAGTTGCTCTGCTCCTCCCTTTCCTTCCCCATACAGCAAAGGTCAGAGAGGGCTGAAGCCAGGGAAATGACTGTTTTCTTCCCCTGTATCCTCTCTACACAGCAGTGGCTGGTGGCTCCAATGTCAGTGGGGTGGTGTATTCATGCCAGGCTTCAGTCTGAACTTTAAAGGTGCTACCCATGGCACTGAACCTGCTTTGGGGATATGGTTCAGCACCATGGATAGCTCCTTAAAAGTGCAGACTGAAACCCAGAGTGGATACACCACCCCACTGACATTGGAGCCACCAGCTTCCACTGCCCCCTACAGGGAACGTGAAGGAGGAGCAAAGCCAGTAACTTGGTGGGTTTTGCTCTGCCTGGGCCTTTCCTGGCTGAGACCTGATGAAATCAGGGGGCAGGGGCCTGCCGCTGACATCACGGACGGGCACCTGCCCCCGACATCAACCAGCCGGTGTGGGAGTCTGGGGGCAATCTGGCCCTCAGACCCAAATTTACTTTAATGCCCCCCCCCATGCATTAAAACGAATGGATCAATATCTGGTAATACATCTATTGTAGGAGTGAGAGTACCCTCATCCGGATTGGTACTGCAGCATGGGGGAAAGAATTAAAGTACCCTACACCCCCTCATCCCGTGATAGGGGCCTGATCCAGATTGGGCCCCCAGTGCTTACTCTAGAGTAAAAAAAGGAAAAAGGGGGTAAAGTTGCTAGCAACTTCTTTTAAGTAATGTGTGCTTTGGTCCTTGGATGGCTTTTATAAACAGTGTGTACACATTTTTAAAACACCAAATAGGTTTGTTGCCCTATTGCTATCCCTGCTGTAGGGATAGCCCTTCTAGGATTTTGGCCAGGCTAATTTATTTGATTTAAAACTGTGACCAAGCAGCTTTATAAAAACACTGCCCAAGATGATTTACATTCATAAGTTTTAAATGAATTAAAACAACAACTACAACAATAACAACACCATGATGGCTATATAGAGCTACTCAAATCTGCAGGGGAGGCTGGTGACCCCTGTATCAGTGGGGCTCCTAATCCATTGCAGTTTCAATTCTGAGCTTTGTAGGAGCTCTCCATGGTGCTGTACTCCAGCCCCAAAATAGGTTCACCACCATGGAGCACCATGGAGAGCTCCTATAAAGCTCAGAATAAAAGCTGCAATGGATAAGAGTCACCAGCCTCTCCTGCAAATCTGATCAGTGATTCTTCTTCTTTTATGTAAGTGGTCCCTCTTACAATAGTGCAGGATTGGTTTGAGTTATGAGCATTTCAAAGTAGAAAGATGCACCTCTGCTTGTAGGTCATACTCAACAACAGATGCTAGAAAGCCTGGGATATAATTTAATTTATTCTCCCTTTGAGCTCTAATGGTTCACTTCAGTCTCATTTATTTTTTTAACTCATTAATAGTCCCTTTGTTCTTGTCTTGTAAAGCAAATTTTTTGGAACAGGAAGATTTACATTCTGGTAGGCACTGAAGTTAGGCTGCTTACATACTAGAGGCCATTATCACCGCTGTGGCATTGATTTTCCACTACTAGCCAGAAGCATAATTAAAATGGAAGTTCCACACAGCATACAGTATTTTATTTATTTATTTATAATGTTTTTGATGTTCCACCCATCATCGTAAAATGATCTCAAGGTGGTCACAATATACAATACAGCATTGTTATGAAATCCAATAAAATATACAATACAGTATGAAATACAAAAATACACAAGAAAATATACAAAATCAGTTATGGTCTAATTCAGTATATACCATCCTTCATCTATTCTGTTCTGGTACATAGACCCAACTATTAATCAAAGGTTCTGGTTGAAAAGAATTGTTTTTACCCAGCCTTTGAACACTAGCCATTGTTGGTACCAGTCTAACCTCCAGGGAGAGAGAGATTATGGACAAATTGATCAATCTTGCTTTTGTTTTTCAGGTTCTCATTTTTCCAACCTTAAGTTTGGTTCACACTAACCTTCGAGATTTTTTTTTTTAATTGCATGAAAATGTGCATCCATTACTGTACACTAATGTACATTTATCTAATGTACACATTTTCCCAAACATTTTTCCTATTATAATGCATTTTTGAATGTTATTTTCACTAATATATGCATTTTGTGTGCACGTTCCCTGAACGTATGCATTTTTGTATGGATTTATTTAATTGGAGAACTCTGCTGCAAAATTCAGAGAAGTGCGAATTTCGAAAGATAACTGAGTTTCCGTTCGCACATTGGTTTGAAAGGGCAAAATTATGCAAACTGAACAAATTTCTCCCCCACCACTAAATTAACTAGCAATGCCCTTCCTTGTATCGCAGGGTGTATCCAGATGAGGCTTTTATTGTGCAATCAGCCTGCCTCATTCATGGAATTTTATTTATTTATTTATTTATTTATTTATTACACTTATATTCCACCTTTTTTCCTCTTGGAAGGAACCCAGGCAGGGCAGCTTACATGGTCCTCCTCCTCCCCATTTTATCCTCACAAAAATCATGTGAGGTAGGTGAGGTTGAGAGACAGTGACTGGCCCAAAGTCACTTAGTGAGCTTCAGGGCCAAGGGGAGACTAGAACCTGGATCTCAGGGTCCCAATCCAACACCCTAATCACTGCACCACACTGGTGGCCCTCTCATCTGAGAATCCAGATGTTGTCGTCTTCCACTTGTAACCCTCCTGTGTTTTCCCACCATTGCTTCTGTTTTTGTGTTTTTTTCTTACCAGAAAAATATCCATTTAGGAGGCAAAGACAGAACAGCAGCACAATGACTTTTGCTTGAATGTACTAGCATCCGTTCATCTGGAAGCACTCCAAGATCCTTCTATAATGTTTACTCACAAGTAAATTCCATTCAACAATGGTCCCTGGCAACTTCCAATAAAAGTTTATTATTTGCAGGTTCTGCTGGGTTTATTGCTTCCAATTTATCCCAGCTGGGAGTTGAATGAGTAATTTCCTCTTAAAGAGCCAGTCTGACAGTGCAAGCCTATTCATCTCTTCTCAGAGGTAAGCCCCATTGACTTCAATAGGACTTACTCCCAGGTCAGTGTGCCTGGGATAGCAGGACAATGGGCAGCAGTGGAGGCTGCAATGTCTGTGGGGCAGTGTATCCACTCCAGGTTTTAGTCTGAGCTTTTAAGGAGCTATCCATCGTGCTGAACCCCAGTCCCAAAATGGGTTCAGCACCATGGATAGATCCTTTAACACTCAGACTGAGGGGAGATATGATAGCACTCTTCCAGTACTTGAAAGGTTGTCACACAGAGGAGGGTCAGGATCTCTTCTCGATCATTCCAGATTGCAGGACATGAGATAATGGGCTCAAGTTACAGGAAGCCAGATTCCACCAGGACATCAGGAAAATTTTCCTGACTGTTAGAGCAATACGACAATGGAACCAACTACCTAGGGAGGTGGTGGGCTCTCCCAGTCTGGAGGCATTCAAGGTGCAGCTGCAGCCATCTGTCAGGGATGCTTTGAGTTGGGTTCCTGACCTGTATTGAGCAGGGGGTTGGACTCGATGGCCTTGTAGGCCCCTTCCAACTCTTCTATTCTATTATTATTTCTATGATTCTATGACTTAAACCCAGAGTGGACACCGCCCCACTGACATTGCCGCCACCAGCCACTGCTGAAGGGCAGCACAGGCTCCCGTCACATCATTTCTGGCTGCCATGAAGTGACGCGATGGAACCCTGCGCTGCGTTTTTGGCATAGAAACCAGGGCAACATGGCTTAAAATGGCCATGATGGCTGTTTTAAGCCATGTTGCCCTGGCTTCTATGCCAAAAACATGGCACAGGGTCCTGTCGTGTCACTTCCGGCCAGCCGGAAAAGATGCGATGGGACCCTGCGCTGCCGGCGTGGCAGCTCGAGAGGCACAGAGAATTGCTCTGCACCACAGAGAATCCGGGCTTCGGGGGGGGGGCTGCTCACTAAGGTGAGCCCCCGCAAAGGTAGGGAGCACACCCCTATCTAAAACACATGACACACAAGGAAAAAGACATGGGGAGGGAAGAGTGAAAAAAAATCCTATCCTTTCAGCAGGGCTGGCTGAATGGCCCTGCTTCCCCCTCTCATCTCATTCCATACAGCCTGCTGGAATGGCTGCTAGTGGTGACAGTTTTTGGAGGATCACATAGTTTGTCCACACCAGGTAAGGTGGAGCTGGAATTGCATTTTATTTTTAAAATCACCATAATCAGGTCTCAAAACAAACAGTGGGAGGAGAATGTAGAAAATATTGGAAGTCAGTGATTTGGAAACCATGTCACCTGGATGCTCTGTAGAAAGTGAGTGATGATGAAAGGATGATAGTGCCATTGAAAAGGATGAGCACTGAACCGGCCTTAGCTTGCAATCCTGCACATACTTACGTTCTGAGTAGTCTATGTTTCTTGGATTGCCATGCTGGCTATGCAGCTCGTGTATCAGTAAGCCAGAATCCAATATGAGAATCTAGTACAGAGGGCCAGAATCCACTGGAATCACACCCAGTGAGATTTTTGGCGCTCTCTTTCATCAGCAGAAAGCCATGCCACAAACTGAATTTTAGGTTCAAAATTGGCTTGCCATGTGGCACTAGGACTTATTTTTTCCAGAAACACCCAAAACCACAGAGAACATGTGGAACAAGCTGCACAGCACTTTGGCTTCTTCTGACTCAAGTTTAATTACCAACAAGACAAATCTCTACTCCTGTATTTGGAATATAGTCCATGGCCAACTAGTTTGTTCTTCACCCACCATCCTCCTTCCAATCCCCAACTCTTGTATTTTTGTGTATGAGAAATTATGCAGCAATACCATACATCACAACCAGGGAAGAGAGCCAGCCTATACTCTTCAAAGTTGGAAACCACACATTTGCCTGGCATCTGCACTTAATTAGAGGTCGTTTCCCCTGTTTCCGGGACTGGATAGTGTAACTGTTCAGCTACTGCTGCTGTAATCTCCCGCCCACATCATCATATAGCTGTAAACTTTTTTCCCCCCAGCCCTCATGTCATGCTGTACTTTGGTAACTCTTAGAAGTGTTCCTTTGTGTTTGAAGTGAGGGTGAGCTACATTGTGTACACCAAGTGGGAAGGAACCCCCCCCCCAAAAAACAAAAAACAAATGAGTACCCTAGTGTTACATAGCTGCTAGAGTGCAAACATCAGCATAGTTCATTATAGTGGCCATCACTACATCTCACTTGTCACTTCCAGACATGTAGTGATGGCCAGTTGGCCACCAATTTGGAGGGCTTTAAAAGGGGATTGGAGAAATTCATGGAGGAGAAGGCTGGCTATCAATGGCCACTAGTCATGATGGTGATATGCTACCCCCAGTATCAGAGGCAGTATGCCTATGTACTCCAGTTGCTGGGGAACATGGGCGGGAGGGTGCTGTTGCACTCATGTCCTGCTTGTGGGATCCTGTGGGCAGCTGGTTGGCCACTGTGTGAACAGAATGCTGGACTAGATGGACCCTTGGTCTGATCCAGCAGGGCTCTTCTTACATTCTTATAGGGCATCATAAGCATCCTTCTTGATGCCACTAGGACAGTGATGGCGAACAGTGATGGCGAACCTATCACCACGGGTGCCACAGCTGGCACACAGGGACCTCTCTGTGGGCACTCGAGCCATTGGTCACCAGATCGCGAAAAGACCGTCCCCTTCTGCAAAACACTAATGATCTTGTTCTTTCTCACAGTGTGGAACAGAATGATTTTCTTCTAGAATTCCTGTTACAGAATTCTTTTCTACATTGTTGTCACATTTAAAATTTTTTGAAGAATGATGCACAGAGCATGGCTTGGATGTAAAGCCCTAACAGTTGACCTGAGTGCTGCATGTGTTGCTCTCAAACTAACGGAGTATGAGCCAAGGTTTGACAAATTATCAGCATGCATGCAATAGCAAAAATCACATTAATTGTGCAAAAGCATGCCCAATGCAAACTTTTACCTAGTGCAGTGTTTGCAGTCCAAGACATAAAGTGTTTAAAATGTGTTAAGCACGTTTAGTTTTCTTCTTTATCTTGCTCATCCTAGTACAGGTTGACTTTTACTTTTACTAATCTGACACCTGTAGAAGCAGGGAAAGGACCCGGAGTAAAGCTTGCCCCATACAATTTCAGTCTGGCATATAATCATATTACAAGTTGAGAATCCCTTATCCAAAAATACATGTGCCTAATTATTTAAAAAGTTTGTATAAATTCCCTTCAGGCTATGTGTACAATGTAGTACTATAATAATTTTTTGAGTTGATTTTCCCCCCCAACAAAAAACTGTTTGTATCATTGAAAGCTCTGTTATTGTGTTTTTCTTTAAAGACAAAAGATGTTAATTAGTTTGGACAACTGTATGAGTTGTTTTTCTAAAACTAAAACCTCGGTATTCAGGTTTAATTGCAGTGTTGGCACTTTGAAATAAATAAGTTGGTTTTGTGTTGCAGTTTGGGCACTCGGGCTCAAAAAGGTTCGCCATCACTGCACTAGGATATTCATTCCCACATCCACATGGGACTTATCAAGCATTCAACTGATGTAGGGCAGCTCACACATAGCTAGAGTATGATCAAGAAGGAGAGCTCAGATGTGTTTGTGTTATACAAAATGCTTGCTTCTGTTTGACATATGAATGGAGTTCTCTTACTCAAATAACTTCCCCTCTCCCTCTTCAACTGGAAAACATCAATCACGTAATGTAGTTCTGCTGTTGATTTAATCCCTTCCTTCCTTTCTGATGCTGGCTCATTTTGGTATCTTCTCTTACGGTACAGCAAATATATGCCTTTACACCAGCTTTCCCAAACTTGGTGCCCTCCGGATGTTTTGGACTTCAACTCCCATCAGCCCTGGCCGGCAGGACCAATAGTCAAGAATTCTGGGTACCATGCTGGGGAAGGCTGCCTTACATGGTTCCTATCTTATTTTTGTTTAATTGAAGTATGTATATGCTAAAAATCAGACCATGGATACCAGGGGTAGGCGACCTGGTACCCTACAGATATTTTGGGCTCCAACTCCCAACAGCCCCAACCAGCATGGTCAATGGTCAAAGGATTATGGGAGTTGTAATCCTGGGGGGCATTAGGTTGTCTATCCCAGGTGTATACAAATAATAATAATAATAATAATAATAATAATAATAATAATTTCATTTCTATACTGCCCCATAGCCAAAGCTCTCTGGGTGGTCCACAACAATTGATAAAAAGCAATAATATTCATAAAATACAAACAATAAAAACATACAATGTCATTAAGAAAGTTTTTAATTTCCCCCCCTTCTGCAGCCCTTTTGTCATGCATTTCTAAAATGTTTCCAGGAGTTCAGGTTTTGGTTAGTGAATCTTCCTAAGCCTTCTGACCTGTGGTGAGGAAGCAGAACTCAGCACTTCTGAAATAGGGAAGCCATCTTGAGTCTGACATGAACTTGTCTGTTGACCCATGGACAACAGTCACCTGGATTCGAGGCAATAGTCTATTATTTTTGTTTAGCCCCCAATTTAGTGGATGTGTGTAGACCAACCTGGATTATGACTAAGAGTCCCTGTCCTTAAGGGCACAATCCTATGCATGTTTAGAGATAAAAAAGTCCTACATCTCCCAGCATGCCACAGCTAGCCATACAGTTAAGGTAATTTCTAGTTTGGCCCTTAGGGGCAGGGCTAGAGAGTGGATGGACATCGAGCACAGTGTGTGTTGTGTGTGTGTGTGTGTGTGTGTGTGCAGCCCCACTCCCCCTTCTACTCATACAGTATATGCTTGGTGGGCTTACTTGTGAACTACCATGGAGAGGGGCTGCTTAACCCTTTCCCTTTGTGCCATTCTTCATTTCAAAATCGCCCTCCCCAAGCTGCTTTTTCATCAGTGTGTGTGTGGAGATATGGGGTCCCCATCTTTTTCCTTGTACATATGAAAAAGTGAGGCAGGTGGCTACCAGGAGGAGGGCCTTTTCTGTTGTGGCACCCTGGTTGTGGAATGAGCTGCCCAAAGAGGCTCGCCTGGTGCCTACATTATACTCCTTCCAGCGCCAGGTGAAGACCTTTCTATTTTCCCAAGCATTTTAATCATTTTAATCTTAATCATTTTAATCTTATAGTTGTTTTTAACTCTGTAACTGTTGCTGCTAGCTCTGACGTTTGTTTTTAATCTGTGGTTTTAAATTTTATATTTATTTTATATTGTATTTTATGGTTTTGACTGTTGTAAACCGCCCAGAGAGCTTCAGGCTATTGGGCGGTATAAAAATGTATTAAATAAATAAATAAATAAATTAATTGTTTGGGGAGGGAAATTTTGAGCTGAAGGACAACAGCAGGTGCATAGAGTCAAGCTGCCTCACTCCATGTTCCATCATCTTCCATTCAGGTACAGCCAGCCCCAGGTTCCTTTGAATTAACACTCAGACCAGGATGTATGTGGAAGAATCACTAGGGGGACATTTTGAACTTGTATTTCAATCTGTGTTAGAAGAGAATGGCATTTACTCTGGTCTTCATCCCACGTCACACAAATGGGCTTCCATTTGCACAATGGGACTTCTGCTCTTCACTGCCTGCAACCTGCAGATCAGCTCCAGAGGATCTTCCAGTTGTCTGGAGCAGATTTTGGGTGGAGGCATGGGAGTCATTGTGGCGTAGTGGTGAGAGTGTTGGACTGGGACTCTGGAGATCTGGGTTCTAGTCCCCACTCAGCCATGAAGCTTACTGGGTGACGTTGGGCCAGTCACTGACTCTCAGTCTAACTTACCTCAGCAGGGTTGTTGTAAACCGTGAGGATAAAATGGAGAGGAGGAGGAGGTCCATGCAAGTCGCCCTGCATTCTTTGCAAAAGGAAAAAAAAAAGGTGGGGTATAAAACAAAATAAAAATAAATAATGGGGTCGGGGGGCTGCATGGAGGAGGGGAAATCCATTCCGCCAGCAGTTTCTGTTCCGCCTCCATTGGATACAACCCTCTGTGCTGTAAAACATACGCTGTGTTACAGAGGAACGTTACTGCAGCGGGAGCATGAAGTAGCAAATCTAACTGAAAAGATCCAAGATTAAAGCAATAACATAGATCATATCCAAGGTTCCCACCACTGTGTTTCCAAGCAGAGCTGAAGGTTGGCATGTGCAGCACTAAGGAATGTCTGGGATTTGTTTTGTTTCACATTGAGTTAGATTTCAAACTTTTTTTTGGTTCTGTACAGGATGCCGTGGAAGTTAAAGTTCTTCTGCTATCTGGCGGCTGGAGCTTGAAATGTCAAATACAGGCCATTGGCTGAAGATGATTTTCCCCATGTCTATACTTGAATTTGACTCCTTGCCAGGCTTTGAACATCAGAATCTGCTACTGTCCGATTATTCAGGCTTATAGAACTTGAAGGCTTGTGCTGGTAACATCACATTGCTAGAAACAGCACCAACAAAACAGTGAATTTAAACTACCCAGAGCTGATGCCCTGTAGTGGCTAACAGTGTGTGGCAGAAAGTCCCCAGTTCAAACCTCACCTCAGCCATGGACACTAGGTGGCCTTAGGCAAGCCACTCTCTCTAAGCCTCAGCCATCATCTCTAATCTCTCTCTCTCTCATACAGAACTCAGGTGGTAGTGTCAATAGTACTGGAGCAAAAAAACAACAGGGGAGGGGACTCTAGTTTGGGAGGGAGGTATCAGCATGCTTGGAGGAACCCTCCAATTTGCAGAAGTAACAAACAAACAAACAAACAAACAAACCACCTTTAAAAAACATCTCAGAGGACACCACCACCACCACCACCAAAAAACAATCCAATGTGGATTGGCCATGCTCAGTAGCCATGGCATGTTGAGAGTGTCAGTTGGGGGGGAAAGGAAAACGCCCTGCTTGGAAGGAATGGCTGACCTACTGGCTGGAACTCAGAACAGGAATACAGTAATACCTTGGACTGAGAGCATAATTTGTTCCAGAACCGTGCTTGTAATCCAAAACACTCTTATATCAAAGCGAGTCTCTGGCGGGTGTGAGCGGGGCCGATTTCGGCCCGCTCGAGGCGAGCGGTTATGTCCCTACACTACTTGTCTTGCAAGATGTCGCTTGTTTATCAAGTCAAATTTTTTTAATTTTTTTGCTTGTCTTGAAAAATGCTCTCAGACCAAGTTATTTGCAATCCAAGGTATTAATGTACTCTTGTTAGGAGGGAGGAGATGCTGGGATATTTCATCGTAGATAATAATGCTGTCCTACCTTACAGGATTATTGCAAGGATTGCTGTGATAATGTGTCTATATAAAGGGCTCTGAGCACTGGAATCTTACTAGTTCTGGCTTTTTTTTCAAAATGCTCATCGAATGGGGGAGATGCCGGATGCTTCCAGACGGACAGCTGCTAGTGCTACCATTCAAAATGCATTCCATCTTTTCCTCCTCAATGGATTTTCCCCCCTGCTAAAAGAAGTGGTGGGAAAACGCAGGAGGCACACTCCCCCTCCCATAAAATCCCAAGTTTAAGGCAGGGCAATTGCAAGATAAGCCTCATCTAGAAGCACCCATTTAGTATGAGGGAGTGGGATTGTGGCAAAAGTCCCAGGTCCCAACCGATGCAACATCATTTTGAAGGTCTGCGTAGACCCTACGCATGTAAATGTAGGGTGATCTCAGTGCAGTCATATATGCAGCATCATATATGCAGAGGGTCTGTGCAAATCTTCAATGTAAGGGGCAGTATCCAACTGTGTCATTCAGACAATGCAAATGACATTGCGCTAGTGGAAACTAGGTTCCAAATTATGAGCAAGAGCTCAAGTTACATTTGTGTAAGCATGGTTGTGCAAGTGTTTGTGCATATTGCTTGCACAACCCAATGTGCAACCAGTTATGCATTATGCTTGCACAACCCAATGTGCAACTGGTTGTGCATTACAAGCATAATGTGCAACTGCTTGCACAACGGAAATATTAGGCGGAGCTCCACTAGCGCTATTTGAGTTTGTGGAATGACGCCATTGGCTACTGCCCTTAGATTACACAGACTTTGCAGATCTTCAAAATGCAATCACGAGTGAGAGGGCTTTGTTCATGGTGGCATCTCGGCTTTGGAGATCCCTCCCTAAAGAGGTGCACCTGGTCCCTAATGTACAATCTTTGGGCCGCCAGGTTGAGGCATATCTTTTTACCCAGGCATTTCCATTTGTACAACTCCATCTCTGCCTTTGTAATTGAGACTGAAATTGAAATTGTTATAGCTATATTTTATTATGGCTGTTGGATATGAGTTTTATTGTACTGCTTTAGCTTTTTAAATAATTTATTATTTGTATTGTACACACCCTGGAATCTCATTGAAATATAATTTATTGATAAATAAGTAAGTCCCAGCCATACACTGTGAGGTTCCTGGCTTTAACCCTGGAATTGCTAGCACTTGCATAAGACACCAGCACAGGTCCATGTCTTAATAATAAGAGCTCATTATGAGGTTGTCCACTGAAAGAGCTGTTATTTAAAAGCCTCTGTCTGGAATCAATGGACAGATCTGAGGATTAGAGTTGCCGGCCCCAATTAAAAAAATGTTGGCATGTATGTAGAGTGCAGATCCTGCAGCCATCATGTGCTGGGACCACACACACAGGCATTAGGTGTCTTTATTTATTTATTATATTTATACCCCGCCTTTTTTCCTGCAAGGAACCCAAGGCGGCTTACAGAATCCTCCTCCACCTCTCCATTTTTATCCTCACAACAACCCTGTGAGGTAGGTTAGGCTGAGAGTCAGTGACTGGCCCAAAGTCACCCAGTGAGTTTCATGGCCGAGCGGGGACTAGAACCCGGATCTCCCGAGTCCCAGTCCATCACTGTCACCACTACGCCACACTGGTTCCCACTCCTCCCACTCATTGCCATGTTGCTCACCCTTCCCCCTTTCCTTGGTGCATCAAAATCTGTGGAGGACAAGTTATGATGGAATCACACACAGCTATCTTGGACTCTTGCATGTTTTCCCTGACGGTGCACCAATCACTGGTGCTCTTAAGATATATCAGTTCTAGAGTCAAAAGTACTAGATGGTGCAGTAAAAAAAAAAGAGCAACAAAAAGCTGCAACCCAAGACTGCAAGCCTTTCTTTCTGATTTGGAACTGGCCAAACCATCATTCACATCTTCATAATCTGGAAACTTGGCTAGTGTCATTCTTTCTACAGGCTGGTAAGGGGAGGAGCTGCTCTTTCAGGTGTTTGCCCCCCCCAAGCCATTTAGAGCTTTAAAGGTAAATATCAGCATCTTGAGTTGGGCCCACAGAAGCAAATGGGAAAATACTGCAGTTCTTTGAACCTGGCAGTACCAGTTAAAATTCTGCCTGCTGAATTCTGCAGTAATTGGCGCTTCTGGGTCATCTTCAAGGGCAGCCCCATGTATAAAGCATTGCAGTAGTCCAACCAGGAGGTTGTTTAGTTAACTACTGTGGAGTGTGGGTGGTCAGAGTCCTCTTTATGCCCAGAAGGGAATGCATCTGCCCCTGAAACTAGCAGGCAGTATGCAGCTTCCAGATTGAGCAGGCCTATTATAAATACTAGAAGCCTATCCCTCTATATCTCACACAGCAATATTGTCTTCCAGCTGTACTACAGCAAGGTTCCCTGTGCTAGAGAATATACAGTCTTCAGGTTTGGATTCTGAGTATGACCTAGTCATAATCATTCATGCATTAGTAACCACCAGCAGATTTGGCCATTATAATGCTCTGCACATGGAGCTGCCCTTGAAAGGCATCTAGGTAGATCAAGTGGTGCAAAATGGCACTCTCAGACTGCTGGAAGGGACTGCTGAACTGAAGTTCCGAATAATTCAAGCATCTGCATTGCCTGGTGACAACAACACACAGCGGAAACAACCTGTGAATTGGAAAACTTGTAGTGTGGGATTTACCCACATCTTGTCGCTGCTGCTTTTTCATATACCAATTCTCTCACACCTCTGCTTCTATCAAGAGAGAGTGAGTGTGGCATAGTTGTTAGAGTGCTGGACTGGAAGTTAGGAGATCCAGGTTCTACTAATCCCCACTCGGCCATGAAACTCTCACTGGGTGACTTTGGGCCAGTCACTGACTCTCAGTCTAACTTACCTCACAGGGTTGTTGTGAGGATAAAATGGAGAGGAGGAGGACTATGCAAACTGCCTTGGGTTCCTTCCAAGAGGGGAAAAAAGGTTGGCTATAAAGATTATTATCCTCCTCATCCTCATCCAGAGTAGGAACCCAGGTATACTATCTGCCTGCACTACTAATAGCAGCATTGAAGACCAAGCCTGCAGATTTTGTCAGTAGCACTATCTATCAAACGTCTGATTCCATGATGATCATATCTCCAAATAGGACAGCGGCATTTCAAAAAGGCTTTAAGGGTGTGACTCTAGGACATCCAACCCCAACCTGGTGCCTTCCAGATGTTTTGGGTTTCAGCTCCCCTCCAACAGCCCCAGCCAGCATAGCCAATGATCAGGAGTGCTAGGAGCTGCAGTCCAAAACATCTGCAGGACACCACATTGGGGAAGAAGGCTATTCTAGGAGGTCACACCCATTGAATGCATGGTGCTTCTTCTTTTCCATTCCACTTAATGCTCATAGCATCTTCCAGCCCAACCACAAAAAAAGGAAAAGAAAAAAGAAGAAGCACATCTGTTCTCCTGCTCTGACGTGCTTTATCTTCAAGCATCTTAAAAGCTTTCACTTCCTCCGGAAGATTCCCAGGATCAGCTGCACCTGAAACTTATTAAGAGGACAGTCATAGAAGTTCTTGTTTAAAAGAGGCCAAGAAAATCCCCATTATTTATCACTTCCTCCTCCAGGATATTACTACTGTTTTGAAGAACGACTGTTCTCTCTCTCTCTCTCTCTCTCTCTCTCTCTCTCTCTTTCTCTCTCTCTCTCTCTCTCTTTTAAACATACCCAGCATGTCAATGGTTTTGCTCCTTAAGTAGGAAACAAATGGTTATTTAAAAACCAAACCAAATCAAAACACACACACACCCAGGGGAAAAATTCTGTACTTCCCAGCCAGAAGTTGCTCTCCATGGAATGAAAAGAAGATTCAGTTGTTGAAACAAGGCTCCACTTTCTGAGCTCAAGATGGCACAGGGCAGGTGGCACAGGGTAGTGGCTACCTGAGTTGGAAGCTGTAATAAGTTGTAATTAATACATTGTAATAAATAAATAAGTTGTAATAAATAAATAAATAAATAAATAAATGTTGCAATAAATAAAGAAAGAAGCTGAGGTGTATGGGATAGGAATGATGCATATCTTCCAGCCAGCACACCTGGTAACCAGATGGCAGCCTGGCTGGTTTTGTTAGGACACAAAACCCCACTGTGTTCATTGCCCTAATACTGAAATAAGCCAGAGTAAAGGAGGAACTGTCTCCTTTGCAGAGGGACCAGAGGAATTGCAGTCTGGACTGTATGTGTATCTCTATCGTTCTCAACCCCTATATCTATCTATAGCAGCTTTCCCCAACCCGGTGCCCTCTAGATCTGTTGGACTACCACTGCCATCACCCCCAGCCAGTGGATGATGGCAGTGGTAGTCCCACACATCTGGAGGGGACCAGGTTGGAGAAGGCTGGTCTATACCCACCCCCGCACCCTGTATAGTTCATTTAGGAAGGATCTATTTGGTTTAAAATTGTACGGTATTTCGGCCTCTGCCATGCCATCCAACTCTTTCTATTTACCAGGAACACTTCCTCTTCCCTGGTCCCTGGCCATAGTAAATGGCTGCTTCTATTCTGTACCTACTTTCGCGTTTGGGGGATACCTTGTTAATGATTTGTTAGAATGACTTGCTCAAATTATTCTGGGTTCAGCCCCTTGCCCAGTCCTCTGCCAACCAATTTCATCTCGGAGATGGAGTAGCAGGGAAGTGAATGCATTGGAACAAAATGACACCATGTAGCACACAGCCTACTATTTCAAATGTGGTCACTGCTGAGTTTTATAGCCTTCAGCAATATGTAACTGTGACCAGGGAGGCCTTGGGAGCAATCCTTTGTATGGGAATGCGGGTGTTACATGTGTGTCCCTATCCATATTTGTATCTGTAGAATGTTGGAGGGCATGGTGGTGAAGCCTACTGTCAGGGCCGGCCGGCTGCCTCAATAGGCAGTCTGAGACAAATGATTCAAACAGCAGAGAAAGAAGGGTGGCGAACTGTGCTGCCCCAACCAGGAAGGCCCACCTCCTCCAGCGGGTGCTCTTGCGAGCCCTGTCAGCCACTCGCCCGCCGTGGCATTTGCTGCAGTGAGAGAGCAGCAGGTGAGGCTCTCTGGAGCAGCTGCCTGCCCGAAGTCTCATGAGACCTGGCCAAAGTCTCAGGAGACTTTGGGGTGAACTCCCCGCAAGGGAAAGAAGGCAGAAATGGCTTTTTGCCTCAGGTGGCAAGACAGGTTGGGCTGGGCCTGCCTACTGTACCAGAAAAAAATATCTCCCCAGAGTAAGCATTCACTTACATATTGCCCCAAACCCCAAAATACTGAAGATGTTTCGCTGTCTCTTAAAAATGTATCGGTTTATCCAAGCATTTGTTGATTTTTAATGTCGACTTTTTGTTTGATTGTGGTTTTCCATTTCAGTCTTAATAACGAATTTTTGTACACCTCCAGGGAATTTGTTAATGAAGGGTGGTAGATAAATAATTTAAATCAATTAAAACAAAATAACAACAAAGGGAAAGAGAAAAAGCATCACCAAAGAGAGAGAGAGAGAGAGAGAGAGAGAGAGAGGACAATGGCAATAATTGCTATAACCCAAACAGAAATACAATGCATCTCACCATTGGGTACAATAACTTTGGATACAACCCATACCCCTACAATGCATCACATCATACTGTGACCAGGAGCCCTTTTGTGCCTTGCTCAGTCTTCTGCCCAGGTGCTAATTATTGATAGGCAACTTCAAGGCCCAGGTCTTCCTTCTGATTTTTTTAAAAAATCTTTAAACTGGACTTGGACTGAACAGCCCTTCAAATAGAAGGTGCCTTCAAATAGAAGACTATCAATGGTAAAGTAGGGCATATCCCCCCCCCCCCGAGACTTGAATGAATGGATGAATGAATTTTTATTACAGTCACAGACCAATCAGAGTTTTGATACCAAAGAACAAATACAGCAGTTAAAACAGTTTGATAAAACAGATGGGTTTTTTTTTTAAAAAAGGTCCAACATTCCCCCCTAATTTGCATTGCAATAAAAAAGGAATTTGCAACTCTCTCAGTGATATAGGATAAATCATCCCTTAAGCAGAACAGAACCATATTTCCAGAAGATCGTCCTGGGAGAGTTTTTAGTAGAGGAAGAATCAGCCACTCTCTGCAGTCCCTATACAACAGGGCTCTCCAACTTTGGGTCCCCAGATGTTGCTGGCCTACAGTTCCCAGCATACCCAGCCAGCATGGCTAATGGCAAGGGATTCTGGGAGCTGTAGTCCAGCAACATCTGGGGACCCAAGGTTGGAGAGCACTGCTATACAAATTACAGTACAGAAGAACATGATCAACAGACACTATTACTCCAGTTCCCTATTACTCCAGTAGCCTGAAGACACTGGTGTTTCTCTGCAGTTGTGGATAAGAGAGGAGTTATTCTTCTTGTCCATCAGAATGTTTGCCTCTGACACCAAAAATGTGGACCCCGGCACCTGAAACTTCTGCTTGGTAGCTTGTTTCTTTTTCACTCAGGCAGCACACAAAGAAACACACATTGCTTTTCAGCTCTGCATTTTGATGCCATTTAAAAATGAAAATGGCACAGTTAATGCTCAATGTCACTGATAGTTGCATACCACAAAAGGAGGCAGGAGCAAAATAAAAGAAAGTGGAAATAAAAGAGAATTAATGCTAGGCTGAACAAAGACAAAACTGGATAACACACATCCACGCTGTTCAGCTGAGGGGAGTCTGTGCAGAGCAAATTACCTTAGTTTTAATCTGTGCGCTTTTGAATTCTTTAATTTGGAGCTATTTTAAATGTAAAAGAGTTTCTGTTGGGAATTTTAGAATTTATTGTTTGTTTCTCTATATGGATCTCTCTCTCTCTCTCTCTCTCTCTCTCTCTCTCTCACACACACACACACACACACACACTGTGTTTGAGTGTGCGTGTGTATACACACACGCAAAAGTCAAGTGTGTGCTTCTTTTTCATGCAAATGTGGCTGCATATGGTTGCATATTTGAAAGCAGTCTTATGTCAAAATTATGCTTTCAAACAAACAACCTTTAACAGAAAAAACCAGATACGATATGGTCCCATCAAAGGATTGTACCACCTCAGTTTCTGAGCATTTGAATTGGCATGTAAACATTAGGAATAGGGTTAAAAAAAAAGTATCTGATTTAATAATGTGCATGGTTTGTGATTTCTACTATGGCATTTACAACTAGGGACCTAGAAATATTAGGAAAGTACAATAAAAAAATAAATGTTCAATCTCTGCAGACCTAGCATTAAACTAATGTTTTGTTCCTTAATTTTAGAAACAATATCTTTATATGGACACGTTTTTATGAAGTGCTCATAAATACTTGAGTCATTACTTAAAAGTTAGATTTGAGCCACTAGGTGGCACTTAACCTGAAAGGTTAAGCCACTGAAAGAATGGAAAAAACTATTCATTTTTTGCCTTCTATATGGTATACAGCTTTCCCCAATCCAGAAAGTTTGCCCTCCAGAAAGTTTGGACTTCAGTTCCCATCAGCCCCAGCCAAAATGGTCACTGGTCAGGAATCCTGGAAGTTGTAGTCCAAAACATCAGGAGGGCAAAACAACAGGCTGGAGAAGGCTGTGACATACTGACTCAAACATTAATGTCTGCTAAAGTGTAATGAAATCCAGGAAGAGAATATCATAGACAATACAAGATGTGTAGGTTCGTCTTCCTCTACTCCTCCAAACACTGTTTCTTTCCTCTCCCACTTCCTATTTATTCTCCACCTTTACTTTCTCCATATAAATAGAGACACTCCACAAGCACTAGGTTTCCAACGTTCGGTTATAAAAATCCTTAGACAAAAATCCTTATGCAGAACAAACTTGATCTGGAGTGTGTTTTGCACTCTTTCAATAGGTGCAAAATAAGGTCAAAGTAACCTGAGCATGTACAGAGTGCCTTTCCCAGAACAAATAGGATAGTTACATTTATAATAATTATTTTAAAATTTGTATTTATATGTCTAAATTAGCATATGGATTTTAAAATTATTATTATTATTTTGTGCAAATCTGTGTCTTCTTTTGTCCTCTCCTTTTTGGTGATGCCTTTCCTCTTTTTGGGTGATTTATAAGTGGCCACCGATTGATACGGTATTCTATTAACAGTGATGTTCACCGTAGTGTTCCCATTTTCAATATTCCACCAAAATCCAAACTCTGCATTCACAACCAAACATGCACAAGAAGGCAAGCCATTGTTCCTTCCAATCACCTTGATATTGTTTTTAAGCGTTCCAGCATTTCCCTTTGTTTTTTAAAACATGCAAATCTTTGAACTAGAAAAGCCAGGCTCTGCATCTCAGTTCTGCTATTGCTTGCAAGATACTTATTCATCCGTTTGACATTGAGTCATACACGCTAAAATAGCTAGGTCATGCTGGTAGGGCAAGATAGACAAGCCCGCCTTGCCACTGCTGTGCTCGAAAACTGCTCTGGAGATAAATCAAGGGCTTACTTTCCCATGGCATCTTATTCAGGGGTTCTTTGACAATTACATTGATCTAGAAAGAATCCTATACATTGACTTAAGCGTCACAGCAACAGTACATGTGACCTGCTTTTGCTTCGAGTTGGGGAAGACTGGTCTACTCTGTAAACTAGTGCCTCTTCAACTTGTTAAATGCTCAGCCTTCCTCTGGTTCTGATCTAATCAAAGCTACGGTGTGGCTATGGAGAGTCCTGAGATTTCAGGTGTCCTTTTCAACACTGGGCAGGCAGAAAGCAGATCCCCAGATGTTTTACACTTCAACTCCTAGAAGCCCCTGCCTACAATGCCAATGGTCAGGAATGCTGGGAGTTGAAGTACAAAACATCTGAAGATCTACATTCTGCTCACCTCTGCTTTACAAGAAGTATTTTAAACTCCATCTGAATCCTAGATCTCCTTTTGTTAATCAGGAAAAAGACAACCATGTTCCTTTTGTGCTTCTGGCAATTGCCCTTCCAGCACCATCTTACTCTTTTGTAAACATTGTTTGTAAGACTAGAATTGTCCTAGAGCCCCAGAGTACAGTGAGAGTACAGTGAGATTTCCAGAATACATTGAGATTCCTTATGAGGCCACACAAAGTGGTGTGATTTTAGAAGCAGTCCTACTGGCAGAAACTCGGCCTAATTAGCCTTTGGAACTTCTAGCTGGGTGCCTGCTTTTGCATTTCTGAACCCCTGAACTCCAGATGATTCCAGGAGAGGTCTTGCTGGGATAAATTCACCCTGAATGATCCTGGCTTACTTGCTCTGAGTGCTCTTTTTCTGCACTCCCACTGGCTTCTGCCTGGTAAAACCTTGCTGTTTCTGAGGAAAGTACTTTCTTTTACTATCTTTCTGTATTTACCTTGAAGCAAAGGATCCCCATGCCCTCCTGCCTGCGTTTAGACAGAGTGTAAGGAAGGAATGGTATAACTCTTTCATCTTTCCCTTTCCCTCTCCCTCTTTCTCTCTCTCTTTCACCATCTTTTCAATTCTCATTGGAATTCTCCTGCTCTTCCCTCCTTCTCAGAAGCCAAGCAATCACTGCACAGCCTCTGTGCCAGGCAGTCATCTCACTTTTCCTCCCCTTCTTTACACGTCCCTCCTCTGGAACAGCCTTCACATTTTGCCATTTTGTTTTCTCAATGAAACTCAATTTCGAGTTTCAATGTACCTTATGAGGACACTCCATTACCTAAACTAAACAGTCTGAAACCACTCACACTGTGCTCTTTTGTGTTTGGAAAACATGCTTTACCAGATAGATTACAGTCCAATTTCTGGCAGAATAGACCATGGTCACAGTGGGAAATGGAATGGTTCCCTTAACATATGTTAGTTAAATCCCTTCTCCTCCAGTCATTCCTGTTCTGGAAAGGCTTGGTACCTGAACCCAGAGAAGTAGTCTGCAGCCATGTATAGAGACATATCTCCTGAGCAACCATGGTAACACCTGTGAAACAAAAAAATATGACAGAAGGGGAGAAGTGATGTTGTGTAGTGGTGAAAGCAAGCAGTACACATTACATGTGACATGTGAGGCTGCCTCTGAAAATGGCATTTGGTTGTCAAGGTTTTCCTCTTTCTTCTTTAATGCTTAGGATCATTTGCCCCATCTGGTGATGTCATTGCCTTCCGAGTATGCCTGCCACTGCCAGTGCCACATCATTGATGGGGATGGGGAAACATGTTGATGATGTCACAATTGCTGAACTTTACAGGGGAGAGGGGCTTTATGCAGGCTTGTTACTTTGAGCAACACATATCACATGTGATATGTACTTTTTCAAGGTGTGCCAACAATTCTCCTCTTTCATGGGACCATTCATCCCCTGTGACAGTGGGAGGGGGGAATTCAGTGATTTTTTGAGGGGCAGGTTTTTGTGTGTTTTTAAAAAAGAAAAGCCTGAGGCCATCTTGTATTTAAAAGCCAGATAGAAATTTCTTTAAATTTGTTCACTCTCAAAGATTATCACGATATTCAGGGATAATTCTGCCCCACCCCTACAAGTTCTGAAACCAACACATTCAGCTAGACACTAGTAGTTTCAGTCTCAGAGGATGAGCTGGGAAGGCTCCTGTTAGAAATATCAGGTCACTCATAAACTCAATAGGTTGCCTTAAGCAAATCACTATTTCTTACTCTCTCAGCCCCATCTGTAATATGGGAATAATAACACAGGCGAACCGTATGGGGTTGTCATAAGTGCCACTGAGATAATATAAGTGAAGCATGTTGAATCCAGCAGATGCTCAGCTTCTCCCCTCTCCATCCACTGGCCCACCTCCAACACACCCATTTCCTTCCTTCTGGATGTCGGAGTCCCAACCTCAGGAGACAGAGCCACCGTGGAGCTGTCCGCAGTGACTGGGAGGGGCTGGCGGGAAGAGATTCACAGTTGGATCTGCTCTTCTGGGTTTGGAACTCTGTTGCATGGGAGAGAGCTTTTTGCATCCTATGGTAGAACACCCCTCCCCCCTGGTCAGATATTCACATGATGCACTGACTTCCAATCATATGTCAGGAATGCACTTGTGGCTTCTACTCCCACGGCTTCCACTCTGGATCAAACATCTTCATAAATCACTTTGCCTTCAATAATTCCTTCAGATTGATATATTTCTTTATTGTGTTGGCT
The DNA here is from genome assembly GCA_021292165.1 of Shinisaurus crocodilurus. Taxonomy (NCBI): domain Eukaryota; kingdom Metazoa; phylum Chordata; class Lepidosauria; order Squamata; family Shinisauridae; genus Shinisaurus; species Shinisaurus crocodilurus. The sequence goes on along the minus strand of CM037877.1, from coordinate 25,724,506 downwards.
TCAGGGATGTCAGCTAGTAAGCTTAGATAGACATCATGTGTAACAGAATTATGACTGCAGTCTCCCCTCTATTGAAGTCAATTTCCCACAGATTCCTAAGCTGAAAAACTGATGTGACGCTTGCTATTCATAGGGATGGGCAAGCCAGCCTTTTTCTGGCCCATGGCACTTTTGCATGTGCATTCCCACGTAAGTCCATTCCATCCTGTTTCTGTATTAATCTGCAATTTAAAAAATCTGCACAAAAATGTGCATTTAAATACTATTGAAATGATATTTTTAAACATAATTTCTTTCAAAACACACATTTCTAAATGCACTTTCTTTCAAAATATGCACTTTAAAATATATTTTAATGCATTTTTTGGGGAAGCCAAGAACTGCATCAGAATATCCAGGGAGTGCAAAAGCCAGTGGATAACTGAACTCTGATCTACATGTGATGCCTGGGGAAACTGCAGAAATTTGGGCTGGGAAAATAGTGCTGGCAGATTTCTGTTTCCAGAGGTCAGGAAGGGTGAGGCTTCATTTTCATGCATAGCTCTGTATTCCACCACATGACTAGCAGTAGCAGAATATATTTGTCAAAGCACACAGATGTATGCAAATCTGATTTAATTGCTATATGATTTCAGTTCCCTTGCTGTAGATATTTAGTTTTATTGTAGTTTTTGCTTAGCACTGCTGCTTATGCGTGTAGTTTTGTACACATTTTTGAGATTTAGGATCTTGAAGGGAGAACTGCCTGCCAAGAGCCTTCATCATTGCCTATGTGCTGCCCCCTGCTGGCAGCTGATCCATTGGTACCATACCTGTAGCTACCAGAGTGACTATTCCCGCTGCTATAACCATGCTGATGTGCTGCCCAATCTGCTTATTGTGTGTAGAGCCCATTTTTACAACTGCATTCTGCACTTCTGCGCACATGTCACCCAGCTCCAGTATAATCAATTGGCCTTTCCCCAACAAGATGAATTGGATGCCTAACATGAAAGACACAATGGGGGTGGGCAGGCAGATCACAAAAACAGACTGAGACAGCCTGCTATGAGGGGCCACGTCCTCTGCCAGTGCTACTTGCCAAATTCTGCTGTACCAACCTCCTCGACTGTAGGAGCTCTCCGCACATATATTTTCAGACACAGAGAGGACTCATTCTCACAAACTTCCACTGGTCCTTCATCAGGGAATGTGGGAGATGGGATACTGCTTCTGGCAGTGGGCGGGGCTATCCCATAAGGTCCTAAGAACCTCTCCACATGTTCATTGGATGCACTGAGGGGTTCATGTGAACCACCCATATGTTTGGGCTCTTTATTTGTTTATTTATTTATTATATTTATATCCCACCATTTCTCCTGCAAGGAACCCAAGGCAGCTTACATAATCCTCTTCTGCCTCACCATTTTATCCTCACCACAGCCCTGTGAGGTAGGTTAGGCTGAGAGTCAATGACTGGCACAAAGTCACCCAGTAAGCTTCATGGCCAAGTGGGGACTAGAACCTGGATCTCCCAAGTCCCAGTCCACTCCAACCACTATGCCGCACTGGCTCTATTCCAGTCAGAACTAGGTTACATTCCATTGCTTTCAATGGGACTATGTCATTTTGTGCATTGCACCCTTGGTGCTTATGCATCACTGTTCCTAATAGCTTTTAGTACTTTTAGCAAATATCATCTCAGAAATCCTTAGATTCCTTACTCATAATGACTATGTAAGGTGGGACCAGTATTAATATCTCCATATAACAGATGGTGGTGGTGAATTCTGCAGGGGGGGGTGTTGGCATATGGGCTGACTTTGGTGAGTAGTGCCACCATGTACCTCGGCTACGCCGAGTATTGGGCAGTGGTAAATAACCCGACCCCTGGGAAAGCCAACGACTCCGGGTGGAGGCGCTGCACCAGGAGGCTTGTGGAGACTTGAGGAATTAAATCGCCTCTAAATTCCACCTGACCTTGGGCAGCAGCAGTGTCAGTACAGATCGGAGGCCAAGGCAAGGGATGCTGATAGGGCTTCAGTGTGGAAAACTGCAGGTGAGATGGTAGCCATCGTAATCGGCCAAAGTACTGCAATGTGGAAGGCAACAGAAAACCAGCACATTATGTTTTCCAAGTATACTCATCATGGCTAAACAGAAATATAGTCTAGCCATGATTATGATTAAGAAGAAGGAGCAAAGGAAGCAGCAGCAGGCAAAGGCAACATTAGGGCCTGCCCTGGTTGAACTGCCCCCCCCCCCCCGCCCCACTGCCAGGAGATGAGTGGGGAAGCAGGGCCACAGGGAAGCCAGTGTTTTCGTGTAAACTGCCCAGAGAGGTATATTGGGAGGTATATGAATGAACGAACGAATGAATCAATGAAATAAATAAATAAATAAATAAATAAATAAAATTTCCAACCTCTGGTAGGAAAGGAACAAGAAAAAGAAGAAGATGGTGAACTGAGAGACAGTGTCTTGCCTAAGACTACCCAGAGAGTTTATAGCTAAAGTACGTTTGAAAAAGGGACTTAGCCCTTTATAGCGCAAGCTCTGAATGGCTATGCCACCCCAGCTCTCGCTTTGCATTAAAGCCCTTATAATACGTAACAACTCTATGGAAATTAGCGGTTTGTTGCTGTTCCGTCATTTATATGAGCATAGACATTTCCTGCATCGGCCACAAGATGGGAGTATTGACCTTTTTGAAGTTATCTTTTGTGCCCTACAAGTTACTATTATTATGAGGATGATGAAGGAAGCTTGCGCAGGTGCTACTGCCTGAGAGCTTACATGATGAAACAGTCCACTTCTGAGCTGCTGCTGGTGGAATTAATTAGGGTTGGGGGAGAAATTTTGCACCTTTGAGCCACTATGCGAAGCAAAACTCAGTTATCCTTCAAAATTTGCACTTCTTTGAATTGTACGTTGTTGTTCTCCAAATTTTTTTTTTTAAAAAACTGCATAAGTGCTTGTATTAGGGAAGGTAATGTTCACAAAATGCATTATATTAGGGAAATTGCTTGCAAAAATGTGTATATTAGGCAAAAAGGCATGTATTAGGAGAAATATGCACGGAAATGCTCATGAATTTTCCTGTGAGCTTTAAAAAAAAAAAAAAGCTCAGAGTTTGAGACAAATCAGATTTAAGATTGGGAAAATGAGAGAAACCAAAATTAACAGACTTGTCCATTCCTAAATGCACTAACCATCCTTTTAAATCAATATAACTACATCAGACTACATTTGTTCTATTTAGCACTTTATTTCTCATTGTTTGCACCACCATTTGTACAGAATAATTTCCATTGGACTAGTTTATGCTTCCTTAAAAAAACCAATTTTATTTATTTATTTACAGTATTGTTATCCTGCTGTTCAGCCAAAAAGGCTCCCAGAGCAACTTACAAATATGCATAGTGAGAAAGTCCCTGCCCTCAGGTTTAAAATCTAAAAGATTCAACACAAAAGGAAAGGGGATTGGGAGCGTAGAGGGGAAAAAGCAAAACTCAGGCACCAGTTCTTAGCTTCAAAGTTGTTATAGGTGTTCTTTCTGGCATGGAAGTGTGAAACAAGCTCCCTGAAGCTGATCCCTCTCAGGCTGATGTACAGGGCCAGGGTGGTCCCCCCTTTGCTGTGATGTTTATGGAGCATCTACAGCCCTCACGTGGATTTGCATTCAAAGTCAACCATTCTGCATGGAGGACATGTCCAATTTGGAGCTCACACAACCAGGACAGGAAAGCAACAGCCCTCTTCCATTGCTTACCGCCTCTAGAAACTGGTGTTTGTGGCCTACTGCATCTGAACATGGTGGATCTAATTAGCTATTAGGGCTATGAACTGTTGGCTTTGCTCTCTACAAGTGCCAGCAGAGGGGAGTGGGTGGAAAATTCACCCAGGGTTGGTGCAAGGCATTTTGGTGCCCTAAGGAAGATCAGATATTTAGCGCCCCCCCTTCCCACCCCGGTTCCTTTTCTAATTATAGCCACGACGTTAAGCGGCACCTTAAAGTAACATGTTTATTGTGGCATAAACGTGTGTGGGCTCTCGCCCACTTCGGCGGATGCACGGAGCGTTACAGAGAGTTTCAGGTTTGTACACTGTTCGGGGGGGGGGGGGAAGCTGTGAGTTCAGAAGGAACAGCCGCGCAGAAAGTGACCATCGCACCGTGAATGTGGGTCGTCCGCAGAGCAGCTGTTGCCATTAACGCCTAAGGGCCGGGTCGTGCCTCCCCCGCTCGCCTCCTGGGGTCGTGTGAACCGGCCCTAACTGACGCGGCCTCAGCAACAACCGCCCTGGGGATGGCCTCGGCTTGCCACTTTGAATGATCCCGGACTTAAGAGTTGCCGTCCGAACACATCTGAAGGGCGCCGGGCTGGGAGAGGCTGTTTGGGCGCCAGTCCTCTTCGCCCGCGGGCCCGGCTCCCCCCTTCACCCGCTGGCACGGCAATGCCACCAGCTGGCCCTCCTGCGGCCCCCCGCCGGTGGGCTCGTGGCTCCCCACGTGTCTCTCCATGCCTGCGTGTGCCCGAGGACCATGGCGCCCACAGCTGCAGAGGCCAGTGCTCCTCCCCGGCCCCTTCCCCTGCCGCCCCGTGAGCCTTACCGGTCTTTAAGGCTGTGGCGCTCGACACCCTTTCAAGGCGCTAAGCCTCGCTGAGCAGGGTGGGCCTCTCTCCACGGTAAACATGTCGAGGGCTGCCCTGGCCGGGAGCCAGGCACCGGGCTTTCCCCTTGGCCCCACCCCCGCCTTTAGCAGCTGGTTTGTTTGTCGCTGGCTCCTCCCAGCAGCCATCGTGGGACTTACTGGCAGCCAGCTGGGCGTGCTGTGCTGGGCGCTGCGCCGCGGTGGGGTTTCCTCAGGGACAGCACCGCGTCCTGCCTGCCACCGGCGGTCGAAGGCTCGCGGGCCCAGCGGCTCTTCGGCCGCCTTTTGGGCCGGCGCGTTCCTCGTGCTCCTGGAGCAGCCGCAGGGACACGGCGGGCCCCCAGGGTGAGGAGCAGCGCAGGACGTGCCCTCGCTCACTTGCCCGTCCACCCGCCTCTTCTCCTGGCTGGCAGGAGCGCAGCGTTTCTGCGCCCCCTTCAGCCATGTGCCCTAGGCGACAGCCTAGTTCGCCTGCCGGCAGGGCCGGCGCTACCGCTAGGCAGACCCAGGCGGCTGCCTAGGGCGCGTGGCGGAAGAGGGCGCAAACTCTGCGCCCCTTCCTCGCCTCCGGCGCGCTCCTGCCCTGCCTGCCGCCTCCGCCGCTCCTCCCCGCCCGCTTGCCGGCCGCTGCCGCCGCCGCAGCAACCGCCCCCCCCGCGCGCGCGCGCCCGCCCGCCAACCATCTACCTACCTTCGTCCCATCGCATCGGAGGAGGCGGCGGCGGCAGCAGCAGCCAGCAGCGGTGGGCGGTGGGAAGGTAGGTGGTTGGCGGACGGGCGCGCGGTCGCGCACGCGCGCGGGGGGGTGTTGCAAAGCAGGGCTGCTTTGCTCCGGAGGCCCCCCCCACGGCACGAGGGGGGGCGCCTAATATAATTTGGCCTAGGGCGCCAAACAGCCCTGCACCGTTCCTGCCTGCCGGTAGCACTGCCCCTGGCCCCACCTCAAGCCTCTCCGGAGGGTTGGGGAACCCTCCTGAATGGGATGAGCATGGCATGTGTGCCACTGAACACCAGTTGCTGGAGAAGGCAAACACTTGATGATTGATGACTTTGAATGCAAATCCAAGTGAAGGCCTTAGATTCTCCTTAAACATCACAGCAAGGGGGAGACCACCCTGGCCCCATACATCAGCCAGAGAGGGATCAGCTTCAGGGAGTTTGTTTCACACTTCCATCCCAGAAAGAACACCTATAAGAACTTTGAAGCTAAAAGCTGTTGCCTGAGGTACTGGTGCATTATCTATCTATGATGGAGCAGGTCACATCCAAAGTATCTGCCTCAAATCCACAGAGGATGTTTTGCCCTTGTCCAACAGGAAACCAAGGGGAGATTGGTCCCATTCACACCTCTTGTCCCACCTCGCTGGACTGTTGGCAGGTCAAATCCCTCTGTATGCCAAGGAACGTTCCTTCTATGTCCCAAGGAAGAACGTAAGAACATAAGAAGAGCCATGCTGGATCAGACCAAGGGTCCATCTAGTCCAGGATTCTGCTCACACCATGGCCAACCAGCTGCCCATGGGATCCCACACGTAGGACAGGAGTGCAACAGCACCCTCCTGCCCGTGTTCCCCAGCAACTGGTCTACAAAGCCATACTGCCTTGATACTGGTTCCCCCCTTCCTCTCCCAACCCCCTTTTTTTAATCTCCAGAGATAAAAGAATATCTTCCCCCCATTCCCCTTTATCTCCAGTTGGCTGGCTCAGAAGAGCTTCACTCTCCCTTTCCATTTAAGGAACCGAGGCACTCCCGTCTGCAGCTACACTGAAACATGAGTTATTATAAGGATCTTAAGCTGCTTGACAAGTTCAGTGCTGGCTATTCAATCTTTATGTTTTATTTCCTGAAATGCAATTTTCCATTTCTCTATTCCTGGTCTGTACCTTTTAAGAAACCTAATTAAATTGGACCTGCCATGTTCATTGCAGCCGAGAGCCACACCCTGTCACTCGCTGAACCATCCAGCTCCTCGCTAATTCTTCAAAGGAGAGAAGAGTGGGAAGGTTGGGTCTGGCTGGGTTGGCACTCACCGACAGGCTCGGTAGGCATTACCCCCTTAGGGCAGAATCCTATGCAAGCTTAGACAGAAAAAAAGGCCTACAACTCCCAGCATGCCCCAGCCAACATGTGCCCTTGATTAATAAATTAATTAAAGCTATTAAGGCTGCAATCCTTGACAAACGTACCTATGCAAACGTATCCGATGCAAGTTAGACAGAAAAAAGGCCTACAGCTCCCAGCCTGCCCCAGCCAGCTATGCTGGCTGGGGGACGCTGGGAGTTGTAGGCCTTTTTTTCTGTCTACACTTGCATAGGATTGCGCCTTTATTCTCTCGAAATCCCCTAGCTCTGCAGTGGTCCCAGCTTGCCCGTAGGGAATTAAAAGGGGCAGGTCGTGGCAGTGCTACTATGGCAAAAGTAATACAGAAGGCACCTCTTAGCCGGTCCTCTGCGAGAGATAGGTGAGGGCGTTCACTTGTCCCATCAAAGGGAGGATCGTCCATATTCAGGCGGAGGCACTTTCTGTGAGCTCCCCCCATTTGGGAGGGTCCCTGATGCTTGGGACAGGTTTTTCAGGGAGCTTAGAGGAATGCCATGGGAGGAGGGGTAGGATGCAGGAATGTCACCTTTTGCCCACCTCCTTCTGCCAGCACTTCTTTGAATCCACACAACCAATAGGCCCATCTTACATTTTCTTATTTCTTTATTGTTAGCGCTTATAGACCGCCTTGCCTGCTAAAAGGTCAAGGCAGCGCACAACAGTTTAAAACAACCAAACCTTGCAACAATCAGAACAAGACATCTTTTAAAATTAAAAATGGTAAAAACATTTTTTAAAAAATACTACACATTTTAGGGTGCAATCCTATGGCCTCCTGACATTGTCTGTGCGTAGGGGGATAGGATTATTTGGAGACCCAGCTCTGGGACCCTGAAAGCTTGGAGCTGGGACTCTGGATGCTGAGGCCCCGCCCTGCCCCGCCCCCCTCGCAGCTGGCCTGGAAAGAACTGTGCGGGCTGCCTCCCCGAGGTCGCAAATTGGCCTCAGAGAGGAGGCAAAAGGGGGTGCCGGGGTGGTAGGGAGGGGAGGAGGCTGGTGCTGACATCTTATGCCGTATCCAGGCAGCGCCCCAGGCCTCCTTCCCTCCCCCTCTGAAGAGCTTCATCTAGAATAGGGGGTTCTCAACCGGGGGGGTGGATTTTAGGCTTTCAGGGGGGGGGGATTGGGACCACAGGCTCAAACTGTTGGAATACTGATCTTTCTACAAATTACAATTCTACAGATTTGTACATAATCTACAGGACATCACACCTTATTGTATGGCACAGATTAAGTCAGACACTCTTGGAAAGGGGGGGGGAATGACATTCTGACGTATGGTGAAAAGGGGTGCCTCGGGCAAAAAAGGTTGAGAACCACTGCTCTAGATGGCCGGAAACGGGCATCTAGATGAAAGGAAGGCTGCGAGGTCGTGCGGGGTGGCAGACACTGCCGTGCCTCATGCCCAGCATTAGATGCACGTAAACCTCCGTGCTTGGAGGTTTGTGTGCCCACCACCAGTTTTAAATCTCAAGTCCTCTCAGCTGCCGTGCCTCTCTCTCGCTCCTACTCCCCCCCCCCGGCAGCCAGAACGTCAGGCACAGCTCACGGGTTTCTTTGAAAAGCTTTATTGAGTAAAAAGCAGGGCAACTCAGGGGGTTGCAGAAAAGTGTTACAGAAAAGCAAAGAAAGTAATTCAAGGCCTTTATCCTGTCAATGGGAGGTAAGGAATGATCAACAGTTGATTCCGCACTGAGGAGTTTCACGCATTCCCAAACTCAGACCAGAGTGTCAGAATATGGAGCCGAATATTCTGGTTTGCCTTCGGGCAGGAAAGTCTGCCTTAGCAACTGGCAGTTCTGTCCAAGGTCTTGCAATGAGGTAATTCACCTTTGGCACAGTAAAACGGTATTACAGTTTTTTCTTGGTGGCTCCAAGGTCAATTGTATGCAGGTGGCATGACCTCATACAATGGGTGTGCCTGTACAGATTTGTATTTAAGGTGAACAGTGTGTGTGTGTGTTCTGGTTGGTTGGGCGTTGGACGATGGGCGTTGAGAGTAAGGCATTGGATGTTAGAATTTATGAGTAAGCATTGGCTTAGTAAGGAGAAAGTTGTGTATGTTAAGACAGTTATTCTTTTTGGGTCTAACATACTGTTCTCTGATATTTTTTGTATATAGCACTCTGTACATGCTTGTGTTCCTGTATTTTGTTTCAAGTCTTAGTTTTTTAGTAAACCTTTTTCTAAAGAAACTGACTTGGGTTTTTGCTTTAACCTACTGGACTAGCCTCTGCCACTAACACCACTGTCACACCACTGCTGCATCTGCTGCTGCTGGGGAACAGAGTTTCTGACTCTTCCCCCCACCCCAGTCTCAGATTCCAACACAGAGAACCTTCTCCGCCCCTAGGGTGGGTCAAAAGTCTTGTTAGCCAATCGAGCAGAGCGATGAAGAGAGGTCAGTTGTTCCTGCCTCCTTAGGCGACGTTGCTCGCGAGGATCTGTCACAGAGGCTGGATCCCCCCTCCCATCGGGAGCTCTCTTCCCAGGGATTCTCCTTCTACTCCCGTCTCCTCTGGCTGCAACCTTGACGGCGCAGCTGGGTCAGTGTTATCAACCATGAGTGACTCCGCTCCTAACTCCTCTTCTAACTCCCCCTCCCCTTCCGTTTCAGAATCGGAATCTGACCAGTGCTGTTTTATTTATTATATTATATTATATTATATTATATTATATTATATTATATTATATTTATACCCTGCCTTTTTTCCTGCAAGGAACCCAAGGCGGTTTACATAATCCTCCTCCTCTCCATTTTATCCTCACAACAACCCTGTGAGGTAGGTTAGGCTGAGAGTCAGTGACAGGAGTGAGAGAGTTGGAACTCGAGGGGCTAAGGGAGCTAGCCCCGACATCAAATATGAACTTTTTGAATTCTGTTAAAATCTTATCAAAAACAAACTGAAATGAAATTCTCGCCCATCTGCACCAGCCAAATTCGATGGGTACAGCTATTCCTAGCCTGTAGAGGACCATGCTGTTCCTTCCTGCCATATAGCTTTTAAAGGTGAGGAGCCTGTCATAGAGGTGGCAACCCTAATAGAAAGGGATTCTTACCAATGCTCTTAAGAGCTAAGCGCTCAAAGCTCTGGGCCTGGATGGACAAATCTGCCAGGTTCAGCTTCTCCCACATCCGATTAAAAAAAAAAAATAATCAAAAAAAATCTCAAGTTATCCCCCCCCCCCCCTCAAATGTGGATAACTTTGTGAATTTTGGTAAATTATCAAAACCAAACTGAAATGAAATTCACACCCATCACTATTTTAAAAGAGAGAGGTTCCATCCTCAGGAATCTGTGATCCAGATTGTATTACATGGAGCAAATGGCAGTTTCAGAGTAGAAAGTATGGGGTAGGGTGGGGGGGGGGAGATCAGCTATCATTGCCTTAACAACAACAACAACAACAACAACAACGGAGTTTTGATTATAGCCCTCCTATATCATGCCAGCTTGGCCCTTACTACATAAAGTTGGGCAAAGAGGAGAGCATAGGAGGTGAGGAAGGAAAGAGAGATGAACGTGCCGAAATGCACTAATATGCGGACAGTGTGAGATGAACACGGTGGTATTTATTTATTTATTTATTTATGTGCATGTATATACCACACCACATCTAAACATATTCCAAAGCGGGGAGCAATGTTTATTTATTTATTCATTATATTTATACCCTACCTTTTTTCCTGCAAGGAACCCAAGGCAGCTTACATAATCCTCCCCCTCCTCTTATTTTTTTCCTCACAACAACCCTGTGAGGTAGGTTAGGCTGAGTGTCTGTGACTGGCCAAAGTCACCCAGTGAGCTTCATGGCTGAGTGCAGACTAGAACCCGGATCTTCCGAGTCCCAGTCCAGAATTCTAACCACTACGCCACACTGGCTCTCATTAAAAGGTAAAAAGAAGAAAACATCATATTAAAAGTGTTTAAAAGCAGAATACCAAGAAAAACAATGGCTGGTCAATTGAGGAAGGCTTCTTGAAATAAAGATGTCTTCAGCAGGCACCAAAAAGAATGCAATGTTGGAGCCTGCCTGACCTCCAGTGACAGGGAGTTCCACAGAAATGGAGCCACCGCACTGAAGGCTCTACTCCGGGTAGACTCCAGTCGGGCCACATAGGTCCATGCAGAACCACCAGGAGCATGCCATCTGATGACCTCAGTGACTGGGCAGGTTGATAAGGGAGAAGGCACTCTCTCAAGTAATAAGCAAGGACTTCAAAGAAAAGGTAGATTTTGAAGAGGAATGTGAAGGAGAATCTCTCCCTGGAAATTATTACCAATTCAGTACTGGTGATTGTACATCCCAGCATAAGCTCATTTGCATTTAGTTTCCTGCACTGAGCACTAAGACATTTGAAGCCATTCATTTCCAGCTCAATTCTATGCATGCTTACTTGAAAGTAAGTCCCAATAAATTGTACGTGTGTGGTTAGGATTGCAGGCGTACACTCTGAGGTACATATTTTTCAGATGCAGAGGGGATATTTTGCAAAGACGTCTGTGTGGAGTGCATACATAAATTCTGCTTACTATTAATAGGATTTGTGCCTCGGCAGCGTTGGATGTGCTCATAAGAGGTCACTGAGAATTTAATCTCCAACCAGGTGGAAAGAAAAGCCGACCCAGCTTTCTTTTCAAGCAGGCTACCACCATGACATCTTTAATATGAATATGAAGGCAACAGAAGCAAAGGTTCAGACAAAATTCACCAGGGCTGTGGAAAACAAAAACAAAACACCACCATATTTAAGAAGTAAATATTACATTGGGTTTAGGAATGGAGGTTGGTTTATGTTAGAGCTGAGCCAAATTGTGTGAGTTTCCTTTTCTCTGTGTGTGTCAAAATGTGCATGTTTGATGCAGGGCCGGATTAAGAGCATTATGGGCCTGGTGCTGAGGATTTTGGTGGGCAAATAAATAAAATGAAGACGCAATTTTATATTAAAACAAATTAAATATTTTAGTCGGCAAAGAAGAACAGTCAGCAAAGAAGTTACACAGTCAACAAAGTTAAGGTCATTCACAAACTCCAAATATCGCTTTCAACTAGCAACAAGCAACCTGCATTTAGCCTTCACACCAGCAACTGGTGTACATAGGCATACTGCCTCCGATACTGGATAGCATAGAGCCATCAGGACTAGTAGCCATTGATATCCTTCTCCTCCATAAATTTGATGGGGGAAGTGTGTGTGTGTGTGTGTGTGAGAGAGAAAGACACACACACACACACACACACACACAGAGTTAATCCAAGTCTTTTCCCTAGTCAAAATTGCACCTGAAAAAAACATGTTCATGCTCATTAGCCCCCAAGGAGAAAAAGGTCCTATGCAGGTTTAGACAGAAATAAGGCCTACAACTCCCAGAATACCTCAGCCAGCATGGCCAGCTGGCAGATGCTGAGACTTGAAGGACTTACTACTTCTGGCTAAAGATGCACAGGATTGCATTGTTATTTTTCATCCCTCATCCCTCCCTATTCCTTTTTCCTTGTGTGCTATGTCTTTTTAGACTGTAAGCCTGCAGGCAGGGACTGTCTTCCTTTACTGATCATATGTAAGCCCCGCCAGGAGTCTATTTGACTGAGGAGCGGGATAACAATACTCTAAAATAAATTTAGTAAATAATTAGTTTGAAATAAGTCTTTAAAAAATAAAAAGATGAGCATCTATAACCGTGCACCTGCCCATACAGGTGCTCACAGAGTATAAAATATTTTTTTAAAAAATAAGGAAGAAAAGGTGCTGCAGCAACCAGCACCAACCTCGATGGGCCCCAGCCTGTCTCCTGAGCAGGATACTGCAGTGGGCTTGGGAAAGGCGTATGATTAAAGTCCCCAAGCACCCTGCAAATATTTTACTCAGAGGAAATGCTACTGCCCCACAAACACCACACCACGTCTTGCTCTGATACTGTTTTTAAAAAACACGGCCCACAACCACCACATCTTGCTCCAAGAAATTCAAAAATGACCCACAACTCCCACATCTTGCACAGAAAACATAAGAAACGACCCCGCCTCTAAGCTCTGGGATGAGCAGAAAGAGGCCCGGAGGCCACGCGGGCCCACTTCGGGTCAGCGAAATCCTAGTTGAGTCGCACAAGCCACCACAGCTTAGATCACGCCACCTCCAAGCTGCCCCACGGCACCCTCCCACCCATGTTCCTCAGTAACTGGCATACCTTGATCCTGAAAAGATACCCAGGGAGGAGAATTGGGCTTGGAGAATGTACAACACAGGGTGTATATCTCCTAAGCCAGAGGTGCCCTCCAGATGTTTATGGTGCCCTCCAAATGTTTTGGACTACAACTCCCACCAGCCCCAGCCAGCATGGCCAATGGTCAGGGATCATGGGAATTGGGGGAGATGGAGGATTGGTCTAACCCTTGATAATTTTCTGTATTCCTAAGGGGTCTTGACCATCGGTAGAAACTTTATTTGGGTAAGAGGGTGCTTTTGCACTCCTGTCTTGCTTGTGGGCTAACTTTTCCGTGGGCAGCTGGTTGGCCACCGTGCGAACAGAATGCTGGACTAGATAGACCCTTGGTCTGACCCAGCATGACTGTTCTTATTCTATCCCCCACCCCCCAATTTAATCTCCACAAACAGACATCTCACTTATAGGCTAGAACATGAGTAGGCAACTGGTGTGCATAGGCATACCTCGATCCTGAAAAGATACCCAGGGAGGGGAATTGGACTTGGAGAAGGTGCAATACGGAGTGTGTATCCTCTAAGCCAGGGGTAGGCAATATGGTGCCCTCCTGATGTTTTAGACCACAGCTCCCATCAGCCCCAGTCAGCATGGTTAGTGGAAAGGGATTTGGGAGTTGTAGTCCAAACATCTGGAGGGCACCAGGTTGCCTAAGCCTGGGCTAGAAGTTCTAAGGGTTGCTTGTGCCAAAGCACCCCCCACCGCCAAAGCACCCCCCACCCCACCACCCGTGAACGCGAGTCCTTGCCTGGCGGGCTCCTCAGTGGGGGGTGGGGAGAAAAGATGGTGCTTGCTCGCTCTTGCAACCTTCTCTTCAAAAAATAAAATAAAAATAATTTTTAAAACGCTGCTCTGCTCTGAAAAACGAAAAGAAAAAACCTTCTGCTGCTGCAGCGGACCCGACTGCTGTTCCTCGCGGTCGGGTCCGGAGCTGGGCTCTCCTCGCCACTGCGGCGGCGGCTTGCGAGAGAAAGGCGAGGGAGGGACTGCATTCGCAGCAGCAGCAGAGCGCGTTCGTGCCATCGCTTCCCTTCACTTCCAATGCGTGGGTAGGCGCAGATGCTGAGCGAATCCAGACCGGATTTTGTCTCCACCCCGGAGGCACAGCCAGAGACTCCCGGGCTCCTTGCCTCTAGTGGGGTGTTCAAATCTCAGCGAGGGAAGGAAGATCTAACTGAGGGGCTGCAGGAAGAGTCGGCTGCTGCTAGTTCTTTGTTCTTTTCCCGTTTTGGATGGGGGGTGGGGGCGCTGGCATATGCGGCTGGATTATTTTCACTGTTGCTGGGAGAGGAAATGAAGGGGTCGAGGCACATATAGCTGGGGAGCCCTGTCTGGTCTTGTTGATGCTGCCTCGGGCGGGAGAATTGCTCGGTCGCCTCCGCCACTCTCTGAGCGGAGGTGTTAAAAGGGCGGCGAGGCACTGGATTTTCACCCCCAGCAGAGGCGAAAGGCGATCCGGTGACTTGATCGAGTTTGGAGTTGGGGGGCGGGGAAGGCGCATCCCTTTATTTGCGAGAGCGATTCCTTCATTCGAACCGGGCAGAGTGAAGGTTGTACTGGGCCTATTCTGGTAGGGGCGGGGCGGGCCCGCCGCCGCCGCCGCGAGGGAGCAGCTGCCTGGCGTCTCGACGCAAGGGCAAGTGTGGCAGCGCGGCAGCGGCAGCAGCCAGCAGTCGGCGGCGCGGCTCGGGTTAGTGGGCGCGCGCGCTGCGCGCTGCCGGGCCGGCTGTGGGCCCGTTTGATGGTAGGGGCCTGGAGCTGCAGCTCCAATAGCCCCTATGTTAATCCGGCCCTGGTTTGATGCAGGAGAAGCTTCTGTTGAACAGCGAAGCAAATCACTCACACACGCACATATACATGAATCAAAAGTACGTCTCTCCTTTCATAGATTTCATAGATTTCATAGATCATCATAGAGTTGGAAGGAGCCTACAAGGCCATCGAGTCCAAACCCCTGCTCAATGCAGGAAACTAGAGGAGGGGTCTCCCATCCAAGTAATAACCAGGTCTGACCCTGCTTAGCTTTCCACGCTCAGACAAGCTGAGCCAGCATGAACCACAGGCCTGTACATGTGGCCTCTTTGTCTACATCCTGGACACTAATCACAGCAAAGAGGTATGCAGAAGCCCCTAAAGCAGTGTTCTCCAACCTTGGGTCCCCAGATGTTTTTGGCCTTCAACTCCCAGCATGCCCCAGCCAGCTACGCTGGTTCATGCTGGCTCAGCGTAGCTGGCTGGGGCATGCTGGGAGTTGTAGGCCAAAAACATCTGGGGACCCAAGGTTGGAGATGCCCTAAAGGATGATCTTTAACAGTCCACTGAACAGTGAAGTACCCGAGTCAGCCCACAGGGCACTGTTTAGGGAAGATGCCTGAGCAGGACCGGTGCAGGGCAGTTTGGCGCCCTAGGCGGAATTATATTTAGCGCCCCTCCCTCTCGTGCCATGGAGGGGGCTCCGGAGCAAAGCAGCCCTGCTCTGCAACCCCCCCCCGCGCCGCCACCACCACCTACATACCTACCTTCCCCCCGCCCTGGCTGCTGCTGCCGCCGCCTCCTCCTCCGAGGAGGAAGTGACGCGACTGGACCCCTGCGCTCTGTTTTTTGCCGGGGAAACCAGGGCAACAGGGCTGTTTAAGCCCTGTTGCCCTGGTTCCTCCCACCAAAACAACGTGGGCGGGGCTCCGGAAGCGACGCGGAGAAGGTAGGTGGCGAGGGGAGGGGAGGGGAGGTGCGGCGGCGGCGGCAGCGGGTGGGGAGGCGCGGTGGCGGGTGGGGGAGGTGCGGCAGCCAGGGCGGGGGGGAGGTGCGGCGGTGGCTTCGGTGAGCGGGGCGAGGCGCGGTGGGGGTGGCGCGGCGGCGGCAGCAAAGAGGAGCGCAGCGTTTCTGCACCCTCTTCAGCCACGCGCCCTAGGCAACCGCCTAGTTTGCCTAGCTGTAGCACCGGCCCTGTGCCTGAGGCCTGGGAGCAAAGGAGCTGTGAAATCCCCGAGCTTGTCTGACCAAGCTCCTGTCTGAGCTCAGGCTTAGGCACAATGCCTTTATACACGGCTTGGGACCGCACTACCTGATGGAACGCCTCTCCTGACCTGAATCTACCCAGACACTGCGATCTACATCTGAGTCCTTCCCCTCTGTGCCACTTCCAAATGAGGCTCAGAGGGTGGCAACAAGGGAGAGGACCTTCTCAGTGGTGGCCCCACAATTTTGGAATGATCTCTCCATTGAGGCCTGCCAGGCACCAACACTGTCATCTTTTCAGAGCCAGGTTAAGACTGCCCTCTACTCCTAGGCATTGAATGTCATATGATGGGACATGTCAGCTGTTTTAACAGGTCTAGGTTTTTAAAAAATTGACATTGTTTTAGCTGTTTAAACTGTTTTCAGTTTTGTATATTGAATTTTTATGCTGCATGTTATTGTATCTGCATTTTATTATTGTATCTGTGTTTTGTGAATTGCTGTGAACTGCTCAGAGAGTGTCAGCTATTGGGTGGTATAGAAATGAAATAAATAATAAAACATATATCTAGTGAAAATGCAGGGTGGGAGGATGGGGAGCTGGAGATTGCCTCCGCTGCTCCTCCTGCCCTGCATAGGATGCTCGTAAGCCTCTGAGCTCGGGGGCTCATGAGCAACGAGGGTGCAACTCATAGGATTGTGCACTTATAGTATTTTTATGCTGCTCCTCAGCCAAAAGAATGCTCCCAGAGCAACTTACAATCAATCAGAAAAGTAAGGCAGTCCCTGCCTGCAGACTTACAATGTAAAAAGTCATGACACACAAGGAAAAGGGGATGGGGAGGGGAAAAGAAATAAAAATAAGTAGATTTTTTTTAGTAGCATTTAATATACCACTGAAACTGCTAAGCCCTCAATAAAAACACCATCCAACACAGCCTTGTAAATAAGCCCCCAAAAGCTGCTAGCCTGCAAAAAACATTCTGCTAGCCTGCTGCAACGTCCATAGTGCAATGGGTTTTCTGGGAAAACCCATCCCGTCACAAGCACTACTGATGGTGTGCAAGTACTGGTTTCTGCTAGTTTCTGCTAATTCACCATCAATAGGGCTAGCGCATGGGCACCATTGGATCCTTCCCATAGGATGCTGCCTTATACCAAGTGAGACCATTGGTCCGTTGAACTCAGTATTGGTGCCACTAATTGGCAGTGGCTCTCCAGCATTCCAGGCAGGATTCTTTCCCAGGCCTATCTGGATATGCCGGGGATTGAACCTGGTGGGACCTTCTGTTTTAATTCCACTTCCACCTGATTATGGAAAAGCATGCCTCAGCTGTGCAAAAGGGTCATAGCCTGGGAGCTTTCGTTGCTGAACAGAGAGAGCATTGTTGTTTCATAGTTTTTCACGGATTGCTCATGCAATGCATTTAATTCACAGACAAACTTACTCTCCCTGCCTCTTGCTTGTGTCTCAAGCAGAGCATTTTTCCTTTGACCAAGTTCTACTGGGAACGGTCAGTTCAGTGACAAAGTACAAAATGGATTTGTGGCAATGAGAAAACAGGCTGAACAATTTAGATAGATTGCTATTCTCCCACCGCTCCTGGGTGTCGTGCCAAATTCAAGCTTAGGGTGACTTGCCTTTCCCTTCAGATAATTCTGACAAAAAGGAACCTGATGCTTTAGCTGCTCCAATGGAAACAAAAAAACTAGGCATGGATCCATGAATGAAGAAATATGGGCTTCAAAATGACATGGGGTATTACAAGAAATATTGTATTTCAATTAAAAAATAAGGTGACCTTTCTGAATGCACTGCAGCTTCCACCCCTTATGGGGCTATCACACCCTCTGTAACTTCAGGAACCACAGAATCCCGGTGCTGGCTTAGGAGCTGTCCTTCAAATCAATACCTAACCTAGAACAGTAGCTTTGGGGCAATGCCACTTTCTCCTTGGATGGATCTGCTTCTTCAAGCATTTATTCTGTACTCTATTTGCCCTCTTCAGTCAAGGACATCAGGTACTTATATTCTGCTACCTTCACAGGGCCAAATTAGAGTGAGTTGGACTCTGTCCATTCTTACCTTATGCACCAACATATTTCTTTACTAAATTACATGGCTATGTTTGTGCAAAGTGATGAATTGTGTCAAGGTAGCACAGATGTTATGGGAGGAATATTACAGAGAATCTCAAGACTGCAGTCCTGAGAACACTTACTATGGGAAAAGGGTAATTCCAGAGGAGGCTTTTATTGTGCAATCACCCTGGCTCATTTGTGGAATTTTACATGGGGGTGGTGGAGGATGAAGGTTGGTGCAGATCTCATAATCTTCCATTTGTAACCCTCCTGTGTTTTCCCACCACTTCTTCCATGGGACGGTCTCCTTCCTTCCTTCCTTCCTTCCTTCCTTCCTTCCAGAGGGGCTGTATTAAATACCCCTCCAAAGAAAAGGCAATAATTGGATCAGGCTTGTTAAAAAGATAGCCTTACAGCGTGATGTTCCACACAACTCTATTTTAGAACCTGAACTACCAGTAAAAAATGCTTTTCCAGATTCGGATTTTTATTTTTATTTTTTAACTCCCAAGTAAATGTGCTGAAGAATTGGCATTATGATTTGGAGACACAAGGTGAGGGAGGGGCCATTTCATGAATCCACTCTCCTTGAATTACTGGGTCAATGTTATAAGCATTGGCCATTTTGCTTAAATCATTCTTTCTCCCTGAACCCACTCCAAAACCACCACTATCATCAGCCTCAGTGCCTGAACATACTCACTCACTTCCAGCCGAGGCCAGTGGCTCCAATGTCAGTGGGGCCGTGTATCCAGTCTGGGCTGTAGTCTGAACTTTTAAGGAGCTATCCATGGTGCTGAAGCTAAGTTGGGTTTGAGATTCAGCACCATGGATAGCTCCTTAAAAGTTCAGACTACAGCCCGGAGTGGATACACTGCCCCACTGCCATTAGAGGCACCGCACCAGCCTCCATTGCTCTCTTCCCTTCCTGTCCTCAATTCGCTTCTTCTTAACAGGAACAGCAACAGCAAGGGAGAGAGAAAAGTGAAGGTTTCCCCCTCTCTCTTCCTCTTTCTCTCTCCCCTGCCCCACTCACTTCCATTGCCTCCCAGGATTAGAAAGGCAGCAGGGGAGGCTGGCTGGTGGTGACTCCTATTTTGGTGGGGGTCCTTATCCATTGCAGCTTTATAGGAACTACTATCCACGGTGCTCCATTGTGGCGAACCTATTTTGGGGATGGAGTTCAGAAACATGGACAGCTCCTATAGACCTCCAAATAAAAGCTGCAAAACCTGCAGTAGATAAGGAGCCCCACTGAAATAGGAGTCACCACCACCCTCCCCTGAAAGGCAGGATTCTGAGAAGGAAGTTCATTCATGGGCTTTTGGAATTGCCCTCCAAGCATCCTGGGCACCGGGGCCTGCCCTCCCATCGGGCAAAGTGAGACGCTTGCCTCAGGCAGCAGGCGCTGGGAGGTGGCAGCAAGGGCTTGGGTGAGAGAGCTGTGTGCCATGAGGCCCCTGCCCTGTGCCCCCTAACCATCCTGTTGCCTCCAGGTGCTGTGGGGGATGCTGTCCCATCATCAGCGTTGAAGAAAATTTCAACTGACAGTCCAGCTGGATGATGTACATGGAATGGGAGGGAGGTGCTATCTTAGCTTTCATCTCAGGCAGCAAAATGTCTTGGGCCGGCCCTGCTGGGCATCCTGGCTAACAGTGTGAAGGAGCCTGGTGAGCTGTGGGAAGTGTAGTTGCCACGGGGATGCTGAGGAAATCAGCCTCTCTGTGATGACTGGTCCTTTCCTCTTCTGTGTAAGATTTGGAGGTTCTCACCATATACATCACACTGTGCATCTCCACTTCCCCTGCTCCTGGCCTGCTCCAAGTTCCTGGCAGCTGCAGGAGAGCACGGAGACACATACACATGGACCCAGTCAATAATGGTGACAGCTTTCAAAAGTTAGGATGGGGAGGAGGGATCAGTCACCCCAAGGAGAGGCTGATTTATTTATTTACTTATTTATTTACTGCCCAATAGTCAAAGCTCTCTGGGCAGTTTACAACAGTTCCTAAAACAGGGACCATAATACAATAAAACACCATATATATATATATTCCAAAATACAAAATTAAAAAACAATTTAACAGCTAAAACAATATTTAATACAAAGTAGACCAGTTAAAAACACCTGACATGGGTGCCCCCATCAAGCCATGAAATACCCTTGGATGTCTTTAAATGCCTCAACATAGAGGGCAGTCTCCACCTGGTGCCAAAAAGGATGGCAGAGTTGGTGCCAGCCGGGCCTCAGTGGGGAGATCATTCTACAACCAGGGTGCCACCACTGAGAAGGCCCTCCCTCCCTTGTTGCCACCCTCTGAGCCTCCCTCGCAGGTGGAACTTGGAGGCAGGCCTCAGATGTTGACCGTAGTGTCTGAATAGAGTGTGGTTGGGACAGACAGTCTGTCAAGTATTGTGGTCCCAAGCCGTGAAGGGCTTTATAGGTTGAAACTATTTAAGGTGTCATTCCCATGGCAAATGGAATGGACACTCATCCAGTGACGCTTATCCGGGAAAGCACTCTCTTGTGTAATTTTCACTCCTAAAATGACACGGAAGTGGCATGTTTTAACATGCACCCTCTGGATAGCAGCCATTCTACGACATTTCATAAAAGTGCAAAAAATCACATCAATATTCTTTTTGTTGCTGAGAGGACGTTGGCAAATATGTGATACACCGGAGAGCTTCCATCAACTGTTTATGAGATGTATTCTGTTTATGCAGAAAAGCACTCCATAATCACCACTCCACAGTGATGGCCCAATAGGGTGTTGCTAACTAGATATTGTTTAATAAAAGTTCCTTCTGAGTGCTCAGCAGGCTTTCACCAGAGGGTGATTTTTTGTTTTTATCCCTGTTTTTGTGAACATTAGGAGGTAATCAAGAAGTTGTAAAAGTTGATGATTTATGCTGCTTTGGAAGAAATAGGTTCAGTTTCAGGCTAGAGTTGATGCTTTTGTTGATCAAACAGTCCATAAAAGCATGATAACACTGTTGACTTAAAGCACTATTAAAATGATTTCCCATAGTACGATGTTAAGCAAATAGATACATAACCTGAATTTTTGGTTAATGGTAGCCTCTATCAATATGGAAAACATTGTAAAAGAAAAGAAGAAGCTTCCGACATTTCCAGGTGACATTTTCATAAATGTTTGTCCTAACGCATTGCGGCTGATTGGCTAAGCAAGAAGCATACTTCCCTGCCATGGTTCTCTGACTGGCTTTTCCCTTGCTTGCCATGCCTGGGAAAAGTAGGAGAACTGAGACAGGTCACAAAGGTGTCTCATGAGCCATTGGGCATCAGGGATGTGGAGTCTAGGGATTAAAGGGGCCATGGGGAGAGATGTTCTTATGTTCCTAAGAGATGACGTGGCAACTCCATTTGGTCAGTGAGTATCCCCTCCCGGCTAGATACAACATCCTGTTGTGGAGGATGGATGGCAGGTAGTGTGACACTCCTTGCCCTGAGTTAAAGGCAGGGCCGGTGCAAGGCCATTTGGTGCCCTAGGCAAGATCAGATATTTAACGCGCCCCCTTCCCACTTGAGCCCTCCCTCCAGCCCTATGCCCATTAAAAGTCAATTGGCAAAACCTAAAAAATTTATTATCATAAACATTGACAAATACATAAAATACATGTTGATGTAGTACCAATTTGCTACATTCTCGAAATCTATCAAGATATCCTCAGTTATCCCGTTGGATAAAGTGAAGATCCATTATACAGATTTTCGCTTTCATATGAAGGTACCAAAGGGGACTAGAAGGGGGGGACTTCCCCAAACAGTAGGCATTATCAGTGGCTGCGGGAGTGAATTGTCCATGAAAGGAATCATTTTAATATAAGTATGTGTCTTTTGGCGGGATTTTGAAAATGGGGTGTGGGGGGGAAGACTGGCTTGAAACGAGTGTGGAGAAAACACTTTTATACTGGAAGTCTTTAGAGCGCAGGAACGAAGGAAAGCCCAGCTCCGAGAGCCCCTGAGGAAACTGGAGCCTCGTCTAGGCAGGCGTGTGCGTGTGTGCGCGCGCGTTGCCTCCTTTGCCCAGCCCCCAGCCTGCCTTTACAAAGCGTCTCCTCCTCCTCCGCCACTGCCGCTTCCTCCAGCGTCTCCCAACTCTGGAGCCTTTTGATTGGCTGAGGCGCTGACAGCAGGAGGAGCTCGAAGTAAGCGTGCAGCCCGCCCTCCTCTATAAGCCTCTTTGCAGCTTTCCCTCTCAACCTCTCTCCCTCTCTTGTTTTGCTGCACCTCCCTGTAAAACTGAACAGTGAAAAGGAAAAAGAAAGAAAAAATTGCAGTGGGGATCTGCTAAAACCGGCACAGAGAGATGTCATGTAAACTCCCTCCACCCTCCCCTCTTATTTCTTCTCCCGCTCCGTCTCTTCCTGCTGCTGCCGCCCTGCTCCTCAGTTCAAGTGATCACAAAAGAAATCTTTGGGAGAGTCAGTTTGTGTGTTCCTTGGAAGCGAAGGCAGAGAGAGAGAGAGAGAGAGAGAGAGGCGCAGGGGGGAGAGGAAGAGGAGAGCAGCTAGCGACGGGCAGTTCAAACAACCCAGAAAGACTTTTTTTTTAAAAAGCTTTTCTTCCGTAGATATATGTGAAGTGTTTTCGGGAGGGAGTTGGAGTTCTGGCGCCCCCTTCAGCCCAGCGCCCTAGGTAGCCGCCTAGTTGGCCTAATGGTAGCACCGGCCCTGGTGCCCTGGTTAAAGGTCATCAGTCAGCAGCTGGATCTCTGTGGTAAATTGGTACTCATGCTTTAAGGTCAATTTTCAGGGCCCTCAAGCAAAAAGAGTTCAAGTCACATGATTACAAGCTGGGAGGGAGTTCAGTGTACGACAGCCTGGTTGAGGCCTGTTGTTGTATTAGTTGTATTCCATAAAATAATAGTAATTCCACTGCCGTTCTGTCTCTGTCACCCCTGGTTCCTGAACTAAAGAGGAAATATTATTAATTATCGCCTCCATCTCCTCCCTTTGTGGAGAAATGTGCCTTAAACAGCTTACTAGCAACTTATCCACACATCTCCTTTTCTTGATCACCTGTTTCTCAAAGATGGATATGTAATCCCAGGTGCCCTGTCAGACTCCCATGACTCTCCACAATAGTGTTATCTTGTCTTGATCACTCTGGATAGGCCTATCATCAGGCAACAACTGGGTGGTTGGGGACTTTAACCAAACAATACTGGTCTTGGATAGCTGGCAATCTCTTTCCCCTGACTTTGGAAGGTGACACCCTTCAGCGAGTGGGAAGGCAATGAGACAGTTTTGACTAGAGCTGTGTTCACATGGTCTCTCAAAATTCTCCACCCTCTTTGTGGGCAGAGAAATAGTTGGCGGCGGCGGGGGGGATGACAATTTCACCAAATTTCTCCAGGGGGAGGAGGAATTCTCAACAGTTTCTCACCGTAGGGCTCCCCATTGGCAGGGGTTGTAGCACATGGCAAGGGGTTTTGGTTTTTGTGTGCTGCCACTGCAAGTGGCAACAGCATCAACTGTGTTGGCAGGCTGGCCACCATTTGCATCCACGATCCACCACAATGCAGGTGTGTGGAGGGTGGGCAGTGTTGCGTCTAGCGCCAAGGAAGAGGTGGAGCTAGTGCTGAGCCAAAATCTGTCCTCCAATTTCCTGAAAGTTTTCTTCCCTCATGAAAGAGACTTCCATTCATCTACCTCATTCTTGGGGGTGTTTATAGTTTATTGTTGTGATGTTTTTGAGCAGATCTTCAGTGCGAGGCGGCTGAGGGTGCTGTGTGTGTGTTTTCTTCCTATTACATATCTCTCCATTGCTCTGCAGCCTCCCAGGCTGCCTGCACTGCCCGATCTGAAAAAGCCCTCTGGGAGGAATCACCTCATGATGTCTTCCCCTGGGCTTTAATTGAAGTGTGGGAAGCCAAGGAGGCTATAGGCTGCTGGAGATGATTGCACAATGAAAAACAGG
This sequence comes from Shinisaurus crocodilurus, assembly GCA_021292165.1. Lineage (NCBI taxonomy): Eukaryota > Metazoa > Chordata > Lepidosauria > Squamata > Shinisauridae > Shinisaurus > Shinisaurus crocodilurus. Next base: position 25,700,561 of record CM037877.1, on the reverse strand, counting down.
ACACTTTAGCACACTGTTCGGCTGCTTCTATGTAAGATAAGCACAAGTACCCCAAACTCAAGCCCTGAGAATTTCTCCAAAATTTTCTTCAGCATTGCATTTCTTTTCAAAAGCAATTTCTTCTTTTCTATCAAACTGAAAGAAAAAGGACCAAAAATATGTGAGAGAAATGTTCGGCACAGCAGCACTCGTTTTGATGCTACTTTCGAATTTGGACACCCCAGAGAGAAGGGCAGAGAGCTCAAAGTTTTTAGCTATAAATAAGTTTTGCTGGACTGAAAGCGACTGTGTGTGTGGAGTGGCAAGTGTGTGACTTGCGCCAGGCTTCACAGCTAAGCTGGGATTTGAACCTGACTTTAAACGTGCCAGATATGAGGCTTCCGTACACTGAGCCACACCATTGGTCATCTAGCTCAAGAGTTGTGCCCATTCTGACTGGCAGAAGCTCCCCAGGGCCTCAGGCCAACACCAGTTACCTGACCCTATTAGGTGGAGATGCCAGGGATTGAACTGCTTGCTCACTGCAGTGCTTGGCGACCTCACTGCTGCTAATCTTTTGCCGCCAGCCCCTTTCTTTCACCTGCCTCCTCCTGTGCCTCAGGCCAGCTACTGAGACACTGCCTCTGCTGCTGGCTGCCCTGCTGCGCCCAAGAAAAAGCCGCTGCAGGGTGAAGAGGTGTGTCCCACTCCTGTCTCAGTACCCAGGAGCTGGGTTACCATTGTTTCCTCCCATCACATGTAGAGTCTGGCACACTGCAGGAAAGAAGAGGGTCTCTCCTGCAGTGCACCAGAGTCTGAACGGGAAGAAAAAAAACTTTCAGACACAGTTAAATTTGACTTAAATTCCGTTTCTGTTCAGAGAAATTACTGTACAGTCAAATCAGAAGGGGGAAAAGATTTTAAAGGGATTTATATATGTTAAAATAAATAAAGCAGTGAAGGTGGTCAGAGAGGGTTCAAGTAGCCAGAATCAGGAGGCAGGTTCTGGACTTGCAGGGAGAGAGAAAGAGAAAGAGAAAGGACTTCTTATCCATTGCAGCTTTTATTCTGAGCTTGATAGGAGCTGTCCATGGTGCTCCATGGTGGTGAACCTATTTTGGGGCTGGGAGTACAGCACCATGGATAGCTCCTATCAAGCTCAGAATAAAAGCTGCAATGGATGAGGAGCCCCACGGACATAGGAGTCACCAGTCTCCCCCCGGACAGAGAAAGAGAAACAGGCTGAATTAAAAAGTGGAGTGCGGGAGGCAGCTTTGGAATGGAGAGGTTTTTACTTTAAAGCTGCTGCCAGTATGGCGCACCTGCAATCTGTGGTGGTGGTGGTGATGATGGTGAGTGCGGCTGCTGCTGCTGCTGCCCAGCGTGCATGTGTGCGCATGCATGCATGCGCCTGTGCCACACTGCGAGGTGTGAGAGGCCCGAGATCAGCATCTTCCCAGCCTCCCCTCTCTCCCCTTTTCCTTAAAATGCTATTACAGCACAATCCAATGCATGTCTACTCAGAGGTAAATCCCCCTGAGTTCAATGAGACTTCCTCCCAAGTAAATGTGCATAGGACTGCAGCCCTACTCAATTGTGATCAACCCACGTGCTTGGGGGTGGGGGCAGCAAGGGAGAGAAGGTAGGATCACAGAAAAGCCAAGGAGTGACAGGCACGCTCTCACACATCCCGTGAAAAGTACGTTTCTCATTTGATTACTCTGTGTAAATTTTAGTAGTGTGGCTTGCACGCTGAATTATTTTGACCAAAGTGGCTCCCACCAGAATGATTAGGCCAGTGCCAGTGCCATACAGACACAGAGCCTACAGCTTTTACATATTATTTGTATTTCATTCAGTCCTTCAAAATGCCTCACAAACAGCACCCCATTTATTATTATCGTTGTTGTTGTTGTTGTTGTTGCTTACAGTATTTGTATATCGCTCCACATTAAGCAGATTCTGGAGCAGTGAACAATAAAAAGACAAAAACAGATAAAAGAAAAGAAACATATAAAAGAAACAAAAAAATACACTGAAAACAAACTAAGATTTACCAGCCCCACAGAAGCGAGATCCCCTCCCCCCTGCAAATAGGCAAGCTGGTGCCTCACCATGAGGACTAAGTTCTTTATTACTTCTGGCAGTCACATCGAGATATACCTAAAATTGAGCTCATCGCCAATAGCCCTGGGAGTCTAGGAATGCTTTGGTTTCAGTCGATGCATCTAGATATGTTGAAAGAGAGCAGGTGTTACAGGATTAGCCTGGAGCATATTCAGATTTGCCCAAGTTTCATGATTGTCCGATAACATACACAATTCCGGGCCTGCTCGAAGCATACACCATTCTCATATGCGACAATCTATGTACCGCTCTTTGGGGACATCATTGCCTCTCGGCTAAGCTAGAGGATGGTGTCAACAAACAATAGAATTTGCCAACAAACAATAGAGCCATTGAAGTATAAATGGGCAGGCACAAAGCAGATTCTGTATAGGGGAAAAATGACCCACTTTTTGATTGCAGCATGACCCAATTAAATCTCCTGAAAAATAACGGAGTGACTTTTCAACCTACCTCCCTGCCACCCTCAAAACAGGAAACATACAGAAAAGAGAAGGCTGCCTACTAAGCAGTGGCAACACACATGTCCCCACTTCCATTAGTCATAGATACATTTTTTTTTTAAAAAAAGAACAGAGATTACACATTTGTCCTTCCAATCTTCTCACAGTATTCTTTTGTTTCATGCTGTGATATTGGGGTTGTTCACACTTACTGTGCATTCTCTTACCTGCTTGTGCATGCATACATCATGGAACCACACAACACCACTAAGTGGAGAAATTCATGGCAGATCAATGGCTGTTAGTCACTGTCATGCTCCTGCTGGAGGGATACTCCTCCTCCTCTTCTGAGGAGCTAGACCTCCCTGAGACAGATGAAGCCATGAAGCTACCTCTGTCAGGAGACACAGGGGAGCCCTCAGGGGAGAGGTCTATCAGCCTGCCCCTGCCAGAAGAGGCTGAGCATTCACCCAGGCCCACCTGGGGTCCCAATCTGGCTCTCTGGGGTTTCCCAGATGGCCACACCCCCTTTCCCCTGACAACCAAACATTTGGTGACTTCCCTTTGCCTGCAGTCCTGCCCAGTAATGGAAAGCATCCCCGAGAGCTTCTCCAAAATAGAATTCAGCCCTTGGACTGAAAGAGCCTTAACAGTTCTCTCCTTGAACACCTTGCTGCCACCTCCCAGCATCAGCTGCCTGAGGCAACTGCCTCACCCTGCCTAATGGTAGGGCTGGCCCTGCCCAGCACCTACTGCTTGAGGCAGCTATCTCACTCTGCCTAACACGTAGGGCTGGCCCTGTCTGCCTGCTAGGACTTTGAAGCCCAACTCTCTGAGTCATTCTTAACACTGTGACTACTTTCTCTCAGATGACGACATCTCAGATTTAGCATTTATTCCTGACCTTTCCTTCAAGGAGCTCAATGCAACATATATAGCTCTGACCCATTTTATTCTCACAACCCTGTGTGGTAGATTTAGCTGACAGATAGTGACTGGCCTAAGGTCACCTAGAGAGCTTCATGTCTGAGGGGGGATTTGAGCCCAGGTCTCACCAGTCCTAGTCTGGGGACAGTGGTTCTCATTCATTCATTCATTCATTCATTCATCCATCATTCATCCATTCCTATTCACAGAAAGCGAACACTGTCACCATGGGGTTGTCATGGTTGTGGTGATGGCCTATTCAGAAGCAATGTTCAACTTGAAAAATTGTTGGCTGAAATTTGGTTGACATTTGACTGTGACAAACATTCTTGTGGGAATATGCCATGTGATGCACTTGTCTACTCTATCAGTGCTTATTTCATGGCCATATTACTTATGAGAAACAAGTCACAACTGTCACTTCACTTCAGCTGAGTCACCAGAAGATCCAACAGATGTCAACATTAAAAAAAAAAAAAAAAAAAAAAAAGCCTGCGCTACACCCGTTCTGAATTCATGCTAGGAAACAAAAGATGAAGTATTCCATCTCCTGTTGCGAACATTCCACAAATCGGCCACACCTTTACCATCCCAGTACCTCATATTTGCACTGTGCCATTTCCTTTTGGTCCCCTCATACATGTTGCTCTTTCACATAAGCTGCTCTTTTCTAATAAGATAAATACGACTGATCCCCAACCTTGATTACATGTATGTCTTCATGTACATAAATCAGGTGCATGCATTTAAATATCAGCGTACTGCAAACAGCATCACCTAGTTTACGGGAACTTTGCCAGGCCCCATATGGCCTTCCCACTGCCTTTAAAACCTAATGCAGGGATCTAGTATCAGAAATCGAAGCTAATTGCGTCAAGATAAGAGCAATGCCAGTTGTTATATAATGGAAAATAAATAAGGGAGATTGCTGCCTCAGATTAGAGGGCACCGGGTTGTTTTGGCTCTGAAGGTTTTCCATCATCAGTGCATTTCTTTATGATGAATATCTTTCTTATGATATACATCCAATTCCCAATTCAGTTAGATGGCCTGAAGTCAGACGAACCCCATTTATTTCAATGGGACTAAGTAACCCATAACCTTATGTTTTGGTTTACTTATCCTTTTATTTCTGAGGAGTTATATTACTGGTGTAATATAGAGTGTAAGCTCATTCAAAAATTTCACTGCATCCACAAACTCACTAATCACCTTAGGCAAAACACTCTCTTTCTTATCCAAAGCTTCCCCATCCTCCAGTCTGTGATGAGAGCATTAGAATATTGATGGTTTCAATTTATTATTTCCTAAGTGAAAGTCCTTCAGACTTTTGATCAAATTCTAACCAAGTACAGTTGCCTGTGTTTTTTCTGACTAATACACATAAACACAAATACCCACACAACTAAGGATGTGCGCGGAGCTCGATTGGGGGGGTGGAAGTCCGGCGAACTTGCCAGGCTCAACCCCCCCCCGAGCTCTGCTCGCCCTACCTGTTTCCCCGTCTCAACTCACGTTCTCGAGAGCCGAGCTGGGGAAGTGACTTCCAGGTTCTGGCACTACGTTGTTTATGTAGAAAATGGTGTAAGATACATTAAAAACAGCCGTGATTTGCGCAAGTTACGCAAGTCGTGGCCATCTTTAACGTATCTTACACCATTTTCTACGTAAACAACGTAGTGCCGGGAAGCCTGTAAGCCTGGGGCGAACACCTCAACTGGTGCTTGCTTTTGGCTTGGCTCACACAGCGGCAGCACGCAGCAGCAGCACCACAAGTCGAGTACCACAACCTCAACTACACACCCCTTATATGTGCTATATCACTTGCATTTTAATTATTTAATTAGATAGTGGGCTTCTACATAGGCAGTTTTACTCTCGCTGTTCCACAAGAATAAGAATTATAATCAGTAATGGCACCATTCAATGTGGCTGCCTGAATCCCTCCAAACTCAGAGGATTATGGGCCTCCAGTCGAGCATGGGAGGTACGCAGGGGCAAGGATTCCCCCCACCCTGCAAAAGGCATAGACGCCGGCTGATTTTGGCCATCTATTTCTTTTGCCACTGCTCGCAAGGAGGAGGGGCTGAGGCCCTGAAAGGATATATCGTAACTCGGCAGAGCCTCACTCCTCCCCTCCCTGCCCCCCCCTAGCACTGAGGTCATAGCTGGGACTCCGACCTATCCTATGGCCATCTAACAGCATCTAGTGGCCATAGGATTGTGCTCTAAGTTTCTTTATTTCTTTAGTGTTCTTGCTATATTATTATGTATCTTAATTACTGAGACAGTGTAAGTGAAGAAGTATTCTGTATAGCTTTAAAGAGCTACATGAATGCTAATATATTCTTGTATTCCCATTTTCCCACGTAGTGGCCTTGGTTATCCATGGCATAATTTGAAATGCCACTTGGTCATTCACGATATGGAAGAACTGGCTGTTTTATTTAAAGCGGAGATTAGATGCTCTCATCCATCCACATGAACTATTTGTTAAAGGGCTCACTATGTCCCACATTAGAAAGGGGTCATCTCATCACTCAGGGACAGAGCATGTTTTGATCATGCAGAAGGTCCCAGGTTCAATCACTGGCCTGTCCAGTTAAAAGGGTCAGTTATCAGGTGATGGGAAAGACCTCTGGCTGAGACCCAGGAGAGCTACTTTGGGGCAGAATAGACAGTATCGGGCCAGATGATCCCGGTATAATGCAGCTTTCTATGTTTGTATGAAGCACATCTGTAAGTAGTATAAATCTTTTTGGGAGTCACGTGTTGTCATTTCCTCCATTAAGATATCATCATCATCATCATCATCATCATCATCATCATCATCATCATCGTGCATCAGATTCAGACAAAGCCCAAAACGTGGGCAGAATTGGGCCACTTCGGTTCAGTTCTGTTTCTTCCCAAAATGAAGCGGGCTACCTCCAAAGCCAACAGAACTGACGCCAAAGCTGAATGAGGCTTGGTTACTGACTTGCGTTTCAGAGACACAGAAACTTTATATCTCCTGCAAATAGTGTCTTTTAGTTTCATTTCTCTAAATGCTGAGGGGGGGGGGAGTGTTGTTGAGTGATTGACAGGTCCACCTTCTAATCCTAGGGCATTTTTTTTACCATGGGCTCCAATCACTTTACTGTTTATGGGTGGTTTCTGAACATCTGGGAGGTGGCTCTTGCGAAAAACTAATGCAACTTAACTGATTGATCAGAAGAATAATCAAGCAGGACTCATTCTTAGGAACATGGTTCCCCTTCGTTACATACATTAAAGTAGGGTCTACATTGATGTAGGTCTATAGGATTAGCATCCACTGAGTGCACAACTACAAGTATATGTTCAGGGAGAATGATTCTAAAATGTATATAGAATCTGTAATGAATAACGTAAAACAGGCTGTGTGTGTTGATGTTTTTGTTTTTATATCCTTGTTACCATGCATTTCTAAAATAAAATGCTTATTTCTAATAAAACAAAACAAATAAAATAAAAATAAAAGTGATTTGTCTCTGAAAATAAAATATTTATGAAACCTTTTTTCATTCATGCCTTTTTCATAGAATAATAATAAACATTTATACAGGGGATTAATTAGTAGGTCCTTGTTAATACCAAGGTTATACTTGTTTTCCTTGTACTAACTTTCAATTGTTTTTATTGGTAACTGAATTCCATTTAAAATGTCTTCCATGGAGCCTTTATTTAAGTGGAGCTTTTAAAGGAAGCCTGGGACAAAATGGCATAGTTTGGTCAAAGAGAGTTAGACATATAGCAAGTGTTTCAGGAGCATTTGTGCAGCTTTAACTTGCTTCAGCTCCTGTAGGCCTGTAGAAGGACATACAAAAGAAATTATTTGTGCTGGGACAAAGAGCTTTTTTACATGAGGCATTGTGTGCTTGTCATTCCCTACTTATGGTTGTATATGGATTCTTTAGATGTTTTTAAACAGCACTTTTGGCAAGATTTTTTAGAGCTGGGGAAATGTGGTATTATTTGTGAAAGTGAAAGAAAATGATTTTTCTACTTGTGGTGTATTTGTGCTATTCTGCTGTATGACAGTGCCACCTAGAGGTCATGTAGTGGAAAAGCAGGAAAGGAAATGCTCTTTGTGTAGTGCTTGGATCTCAATTCTGCAACAAAACCAAAAAGTAGACACAGCGGATTAACAATGGCATGTAGAAAAGCTCTTAATAAAGCAATCAGGAATGAAATATATAGGGAACTAAAGAAATGAACAATCCAATTTAGGCTATAATCTATTATACACACTTACCTGAGACTAAGTCCAATTGAACTTTATGCAGCTTATTTCTGAGTAGACACGCCTAGGACTGCACTTAGTCAAAATATCCCCCACGGTCGGTGGTTTGTGGAAAGGGGGTGGGGCCAGGGAAAAGGGGCAAGGCTAGTCTGGGGAACCCTGGAGGGCTGGATTGGGACCCTGGGCAGGCCAAATTTGGCCCCTGGGCCTGAGGTTCTGCATCCCTGCATTAGATTCAAAGACTGAAGACAGTGTCTGTCTTTTTAGCTACTATTACCACTACCAGGGGAGGCTGTGACTTCTATGTCAGTGGGGCTCCCGCTCCTTATCCATTGCAGCTTTTATTCTGAGCTTTATAGGAGCTATCCATGGTGTTCTATGGTGGTGAACTTATTTTGGGGGTGGGAGTATAGCACCATGGATAGCTCATATAAAGCTCAGAATAAAAGCTGCAATGGATAAAGAGTCCCACTGACATAGAAGTCACCATCCTCCCCTTCTTCAAGGGTAGATTTACATAAAATTTTCATACGCTGATTTATATAGAGAGATGCAAATTTAGAGAAAACCAGGTGCCCTCCAGGTATGTTGGACTACAACTATTATAACTCCCAGCCAGCATGGCCAATAGGAATTATGGGAACTGCAGTCCAACCAGGGGATACTGGTGACTCCTATGTCAGTGGGGCTCCTCATCCATTGTAGTTTTTATCCTGAGCTTTATAGGAGCTAACCATGGTGCTGTACTCCAGCCTCAAAATAGGTTCACCACCATGGATAGCTCCTATCAAGCTCAGAATAAAAGCTGCAATGGATAAGGAGCCCCACTGACACAGGAGTCACCAGCCTCCCCTGACCACCGCCCCTACTACTGCTGCTGCTACTACTAGTGTGAGAGGCGAGAGCTCAGTGGGAACTGTCGTTTGAAGTTTGTACTGAGACCACAGATCAGATTAGTTTGTCAGAGCTTAGAAACATTTGCAGATTGGGTGTGTGGATTTCTAAAATGGAACCCCTGCAAAGGGCTCCCCTGCCAGTGTGAATTGGAAAGTTCCCATAATGTGGAGCCAGTGCTGAGTAGTACCATTGCTAGAGTGTTGAACTTACCCTGGAGATAGAGCTATGTGCAAACAGACACTTGAAATTCTCCACCCTATTTGTGGGCAGAGAACTGCTCTTCCTCCTCTAATCTTCCACTCGGTCTTAGTAGGCTTCTTACTCACACAACGCGTTAAAGCAGGGGTCTTCAAACTAAGGCCCGTGGGCCACATCCGGCCCACCTTGCCTTTTTATCCGGCCCGGTGGGCGATCGACGGAAGCAGACTTTTTTTTAACTCTTTCGCTTCAAGTGCCGATTCTTTTGTCGAGTATACTCATTTGTGTGATGGCAAAAACAAAGGTATATTCGTGTTAGGCATGAAACAATTGTGCAACTATATATGTAAATACCACCAGCCCTGCCAGGAGTATTCATTAATATTCCCCCATCTTCCTTCCCCATTCCTTTTTCCTTGTGTGTCGTGTCTTTTTAGATTGTAAGCCTGCGGGCAGGGACTGTCTTGTTAATTGCTGTAAACCGCCCAGAGAGCTTCAGCTATTGGGTGGTATAAAAATGAAATAAATGAAATAAATAAATAAATAAATAAATAAAATAACTTTCAATTTAAGGGGGGGAAAATTCACCCCTATCAAGTAAAAAAAAAAAGGGACCCAGGTCCTTTTTTTTTTACTTAGGAGTTTTACAGTTTGTTTACTTATTTTGCTTGTTTTTCCTTTCACGAGGACTCTCGCCTCCCTTGCCTCCTCTCATGAATTGAAACCAAATTTAAAAGGATAAGCTATATATATATATATATATATATATATATCTAAAATGTTAAAATGTTTAGAAAAAAAGAAAAGTTAAAAGCAAGCACAGAGCCCTTGTAAAACAGCAGCAGCAGCAGCCATCTTGATCCCATTGCAGAGTTTTGAAATTCCTGCTAGAGCATTGAACTTACCCTGGAGATAGAGCTATGTGCAAACAGACACTTGAAATTCTCCACCCTATTTGTGGGCAGAGAAATTGGGGGACCATTTCACCAAATTTCTCCAGGGGGAGGAGAAATTCTCCAAAAGCTCCTCGAGGGTGGGGCTTGCTGTTAGCAGTGGCAGGGCAGGAGCACAGCTTCTTTCTTTTTTCCGAAGGGTGTTTTGTTTTGTAGCTGCTGCAGCAAGAGATAGCTGCACTGCCCCAGACTTAACACTGTGAAGGGGGAAATGGTGGCCAACACACACACACACACACACACACACAGTGAGGAATCTTTGGAGAAAACTCCACAGTGGCATTTTTTTCTTGCGGGGTGTGGGATTTGAGAAAAAATAAACTCAGAAATTCTGGTAGGAAAAGATGTATTCTGAGAAATTTTGACTCAGCTTTAACTAGAGGTCAGACAGTGGGGGCCGGTGGCTCCAATGTGAGCGGGGCTGTGTATCTGCTCCGGATTTCACTCTGAACTTTTAAGGAGCTATCCATGGTTCTGAATCCATTTCAGGTCTATGGTCCAGAACCATGGATAGTTCCTTTAAAGTTCAGACTAAAATCTGTACTGGATACACAGCCCCGCTGACATTGGAGCCAGCAGCCTCCACTGGGTCCAGATTCAAATCACCCTGCTTGACCTTGAGCCAGTCACCCTCTCTTAGCTTAACCTACCTCACAGGTTGTTGTAAGAATAAAAGGGGGCATGTACACCATCCTAAGCTCTTTGAAAGATGGAAAGGATAGAAATGTAATGTGTAATAATAAAGAGAATGTGTGTCTGTCCGTCCATCTGTCTGTTAGTGCCATAGTGCCGAGACTGTGAAACCTAGACACCTGAAGCTTGGCACGCATACTAAAGAGACCCGTGGGATGTGTACCTCATGGTTATTTTGCTTTTTAAAATTAATTAATTTTTAATTAAGTTGAATGTGTTGATGTGGTTGAAGCCTGCAGTAACATCTTCAGTCAGTAGGGGTAGTCTTCCCTAATGAGCACATAGTTCTGCAATCCATACAGTTTGAAGCCAGGGGGGATTTGTAGGCCAAGGGACAGAGTGATATGCCTGCCACTCCCCCCTGCTATGGGGCAGCTCCGCTCAGGGGAACAGTGTGGACAGACCCTCCTTCAGGGGCTATAGGGGTGCCTTTAAGCATGGCTTCACTCAGATGCGGCCGGCACAATGTGTGCAACTCTGACAGCTGTTCAAGTTTGCTTGAAGGCTTTGTGGCATCAAACTAAGGGCTATTCCAGCCTGTGTGAAGTAGGGATGTGTGCATGACTTGATTGGGGGTGGTGGAAGCAGGGTGAACTCACCCCGCAGAACTTACCTTTCCCTGGCTCTGCACATCTCTCCAGAGAGGAGCCAGGGAGAGGTACTTCCAGGCTCCCGGCGCTGCGTTTTTCACGTAAATACCATAGAAAACCACCTTAAAATGGCTGCCATTTGCTATTCACAGCCGTTTTAAGGTGGTTTTCTATAGTATTTACAGTGAAAAACAGCACCGGGGTCCCATCGTGTCACTTCCTGGCACAGCACCGGGACCTGTCAGCATCACTCCCAGGCTCCAGAAAGTCCGCCGGGAGCCTTGCTGCCGCCACGAGAGATATCAAGTGACGGGGGGTGCTCACAGAGCATCCGGCGAGCACAAAAAGAGGTACGTGTACAGAAGCCAGTTCTGTTCGCTAGTAAATTAATATACTAGCAGCTCCACGATTTGGAACCCATTGTTTAGGCCTGTGGTGGGGAACCCATGGCTCTGATGTTGCTGGACTACAAGTCCCATCACCCGACCTATTGGCTATGCTGGCTGGGCTGATGGGATTTGGAGTCCAACATCACTTGGAGGTGAGCAACTGTGAAATCCACAAAGACTTAAACAGAAGTTATTCAGCAGAGATAAAAACAGTTACTGAGATATGTACTCATAGCACCAAGAACAGGATTGCCCAAATTATACATTTTAAGAATATTTTTGTATGGTTGGGGTTGACTTATTCTAGAGTTTTGCTACCCCAAAGAAGAGTTTTGAGGGTCTTGCCTCTCATTGCTCTGCATATTTTTTTTACACCAGTTCCCAGCAAAGTGTGTTCTTGACCACAAAACGTGGCTGTAATGAAATAAACTGAAAAACAGGGGGAAAGGGAAAACATGCAATGAATACAAAAAAAGAAAGAAAGTAAGGGAGTAATACATTTTAAGTGTTTTATCTCTTTCTCACCAAAGTTATATTTATTTGGGCAACAAATAACTTCATTCTTTAGAGGAAAGTTCCAAACTCAATTTATCTCTACAGCTCTCATTCCAAGTAAATACTTCAAGGCTGCCTAATCTAACTTCATAAATTCTAACAACGACCATCATGAACATACATATGCTTTGTTGGGAGGCGGGTGGAGGATGCGACTCTACAGCAGGTCCTTAAGCATAATATTATTATTATGTTTAAGCATGTGAAAGTATAATATATATGAGGAATCAAAACTGGCTTCGCATGGAAGTAGGTAGCCCATATTTTGTTGTGATTGAATTGGGTATCACCATTAAAAATAACGCTCACCCTCTGTAAGGATTTATCACTTTTCTCTTGGCTACGATAGCCATTATTTCCATGAAGAATGTAGGACTGGAAGAAACTGAGTAAGAAGGCAGGAGGACAGCTTTGTGGTTGTTGCTAGAACAAAATAAATAATGACTCACTAAATCCTGGAATTAAGGGAAAATAACCAGACCAGCCAGTTTCCCCACAACTATTTGTTGTTGGTCATCTCCAATCCTCTCATTCTAGATTTTAATCTTCTATCTTGGCATACTGTATTAAACTCACAAGTCCAGTGGTGTAGTGGTCAATTTTGAAGTATCAGAGCAGTATGCCTATGTACACCAGTTGCTGGGGAACATGGGAGGGAGGGTGTTGTTGCACTCCTGTTCTGCTTGTGGGATCCTGTGGGCAGCTGGTTGGCCACTGTGTGAACAGAATGCTGGACTAGATGGACCTTTAGTCTGATCTAGCATGGCTCTTCTTATGTTCTTATGAAGTGTGTGTTCATCATGACAACCTCCATAGACACGCCCCCAAGTACAGTCCAAAAATGCAGGCAGCTGTGTTGATCCATATCTACAAACCTGTTCTAGCAGTGTTCATCTCCACCAGGAGCAGGTCCTGGGTGGGTAGGTGGGTGGGTCTGTCTGTCCATCCTTCCTTTCCCCCCACACTAAGCCTCTGCTCTGCATTTTCAACTCTGTCTCCCCCCCCAACTTGATAAGCTGCTGCTGCTGCTGCTGCATTTCTGCCCAGCCAGCCAGACTGATGAGCTGTCCTGACATGTTTCCTGCATGTGTCACCCCACCCCATTTGGAGCCTTGAAAAGCTGGTGAGTCCTGGTGGTTCCCCACAAATATGCACAAAAATGCTTATGAATTTTCATGCAAACCTAAAAAAAAAGGTTAGGGTGAACCAAATTTAAGATTGGAAAAATGAGAAACTGAAAGAAACCAAAATGGACAATTCATCTAACCCTAGCCCTATCCACTTTGGTCACCACTTGTCAGCAAGTAACTGCCTGCCAAACTATTGCACCAGCCAGTGCTGATATTGGATGACATAAGCCTGTGGCTTATGCTGGCTCAGCTTGTCTGAGCGTGGAAAGCTAAGCAGGGTCAAGCCTGGTTATTACTTGGATGGGAGACCCCTCCTCTAGTTTCCTGCATTGAGCAGGGGGTTGGACTCGATAGCCTTGTAGGCTCCTTCCAACTCTATCTATGAAATCTATGATTGGATTACCACCTCTGAGGTCTCAGAGAGTCTGGGCAAGCTTGATTCAGGCAACTGGATGCTAAAAGATCTGGGGATACTTTAGAATTTAAAAAGTGTTTTGTCAGTGCTGGAGTCCGAGCATGGGTTTGTACCTGGGATTCACTCTAAGGGCCTATCCTTATCTTTGCAGTTCCCATAATTGATCCTTTGGGGCTCCATCCCATGCCACAAGAACACTGAGATCATGTGAACATTGAAGAAGGTTGACACTGTTAGGAGAACTATGTTGTTGGGTTTTTGCATCTGAACTCAATTGTCTTACTTTACCCAAATGATTAGGAATAGATTGATAGGGAAGAGATGGCAACCATGTCCCTCCAATAATATAAAAAGTGGCCTTAAGTCATCAGACTGAAGGGGTGTTCAACTTCTAGCACCTTGGGACTGAAGAGCCCCACCACTGGCTTATCAGGCACCATAAATGACCTCACTTCACTTGTTCTTGGGGCAGTACTCACCCATTGACCTCCAGCTAGAGTTTCTAGCTTTGGTACATGGTGTTCCACCTCCATGTTTCCTGGATCTTGTCCACCCAGTAATAGAAGTTCTATTCGATAGGAACATTTTTCTGTAAAAAATGAATGAAATCTCATATTGGCCAACATTAACAACTTTAATAAGCTGTGTTTGTATTTATGTGAAATATTAGACAACCACCGTCTATTTAAACAGATAGTGCTACCGTATTAAGTTTTTGCATGTATGCAAAGTTAACACACAGTTTCCTCTTGTCCTAATGACACCTGAAAAATCCAAGCCTTTATTAATAAAGCTGACAACTCTCCTAATCAACCATAACCACAGGGTTCACCTTGAGTTGGGAGAAGGTGAGTTTTAAATCACACTGTGGGTTGTAAAAAGACCCTCATTTGTTTAATGTGTTTTTATCTCTGATGATGATCATATCATCCCTGATTCAATTAACCCAATGGCGACTTCAGGGTTTTCTTCAGATTCAGTGGAACGAGTTTCTTCCCCACCCCCTTCCCATGTTTGGTGTATCAGATATGCAGAAGAGTAACCCCTTTTCATTTCACTCTAAGTAAGACGGTAATGCTAATTTCCTCAGGAGCAACTCTTTGCTTTTTGCTTTTTTAAAGTTTATTAATAATATGACTCCAATTTACTGTGCAGGTGTTTTTCTTTTTTCATTTGTGAGCAGAGAATCTGTCTTCATCTGATAAGGTCCTCCCTAATCAGAGGAAATTAGTCCTGTACTCACAGAGAGGCAAAAGTGCCATATGCCTCTACTTTTCACAGAGATCAGTAAAAACCCAATGAGGATATTTAATTCCCAAGAAAACAAAGAGGGTCTTTATAGAGTAGCTACAGTTTTCTGCGAAGCAGCTAATTAGAAAGGTAATAAGGATTCTGTTGACCATAAAAGTAGAGAACTTTCAATGGTAGATAAAATTGCAATCATGGAAGTTTTCTCCCAATGGCATTGATTTTCAATGCGTATCAGATAAATATGCTTTCCAGGACCAGAAAATGAAGTTCCAAACCCAAGGAAAACTGGATCCTGCCCCCCATGTCCCTGCTGATATTTTTCATTTCCATGGATTGAATATGCACTAAGTGATACTGGAGCAGATTGTTTGCCTGTGATCTGAGTTCATAATGAACTGCTCACAAGGTGAGTTCTTCATGTGTGCAAATTCAGTATGGGGCAGATAAAAAGCATTAATTAAAGACATACAGATCTGTCTGTCTCACTTTCTACAAATTTCAAACTTTTTGAAGCACTAGCGTGCTCCATTGCATTTCTGCAACAGTTTGCTTTTTTGGGGGGTAAAAACTATCCTTCATGCACCCACACATTCCTTGGTCTTTCAGGCCCAAATCCAGATGGGAAGGCGGGTGTGCCTGGGACCAGCAAAGTGCCCCATGTTGTCTTGGTCTTGTATTGCCTTATAGTGGAAGACCGACAACCTGGTCTTCTTGCTGCGGGGATTCAATCTAAGGGGGGGTAGCGATTCCTGGGGGCGGGCCCTTCTCCGAGGTCCCCCAGCGACTATCACCCTAGCCAAGAACAAAGGGATAACTTATAGCCCACAAAAGTATCTTTTATAAAAAAACAAGTTTATTTACAGAATACATTACCAACCCAGGACACCGCCAGCAATACAGCTTTATCAGTACGGTACTAAAGTAGCAAGCAAGAGGCTCAAGGACACCGTTGATTTCAGGGCTCTCAGCTAGCCAGTTCAGCTCGGGCTCCAGCAGAGGCCCGGTCCAACCGCATGCTGACTAGCATGGGTTCCCGGCGGAGGTCCGGTCATACCCAAGCGGCTAGCTGGGTTTCCCAGCGGAGGTCCGGTCCTACCCAAGCGGCTTGGGAGTGATTTCGCTTGGTTTCCAACGGGGGTCCGGTCAACCCAAGCGGCCAGTGATTTCAGCTTGGTTTCCCGGGGGTCCGGTCAACCCAAGCGGCCAGTGATTTCAGCTAGCTGGAGCACGCTGGGTGCTGCTACCCGGGGTTGCCGATCCCTTCGTCCCTTACCCCAAGCATGGGGCAAGATTGCTGATCAGGTCCAACAACTCAGTTCCCTTGCGCAGGGTGTTTTATACCTTGGGTTTCAGGTAGCCCCTCCCTCTGCCATCAGGTGGGTGGCCAATCAGGTGGGTTGCCACCCTCCTCAGGTGGGCGGCCAATCAGGTGGGTTGCCACCCTCTTCAGGTGGGCGGCCAATCAGGTGGGTTGCCACCCTCCTCAGGTGGGTGGCCAATCAGGTGGGTTGCCACCTTCCCCCTGTGGGGTGGGGTCCCCTTGAAGCCACTTGCCTAATGGTCCCATCTTGTGGTGTTGAATGGTCCTTTCTTATGGGTGCCGAAGTGTCTGCTCTGGCAAGGCATTCAAGTCTTATGTAGATGGGGCTGATATACGAGAGCATTGACGAACCTGGGGATGCTTCCTGCCTTCCCCCCTGGGGTGATTCTATGCAGATGTTGTTTGTCCCCTTTGGTCTCTGTGGAGACTGGCTGTCTCCCCCCCCTGGGTCTCCTTCCCCCCTCCTTGGTGAGTGTGTGTGTGTCAGAAAGGGGTTTTAGGTTGGCTTTCTCCACACTTATGAACTTTACTGTGTTGCTAGAAGAATCCTCCTGTGAGTTGACCCTTGCCTGTTTGTTGCTGTAAGCAAGCACGATTTTTGACATTGAACAACATCATTCACAGGGCACATCTATTAAGGCATCAGCTGAAGCTTCCAATTTCCTGGCTTTGTGGAGCTTGAGCCAACTGAGATAGCCTTAACCCTGGTCTTAAACCAGCAGGTTTTTGATCACTCAATTTCCCTGGGTTTTAAAAGGGAAATTTATTATTACAGTGTTCTGAAAAAACAAAAACACAAACTAAAAAACAAAATGCAAACAAGTCATTAACTGAATAGATATATCCTGGTAGGTTCAGAATAACTTACTTCTGAGCAGGACTGCAGAGGATTCTAGCATAATAGCTTTTTCCTTTTCTTTCCTCTATTCATCAGTGAGAGTGATTCTCTCAGCCTTCAACATTACCTCACTCATATCTCAGATGACATTTCCCTGCTACCTAGTACCTACCGCTCCCCCACAGTCAGAATGCTGACAAGAACAGTGGAATTCAAAACACTGGAGTACTGGCAGCATTCTAGTTTCAGAGTAAAACTGAGCATGCCCGACATAACTTTGCCAGCAGTTGCTGCCATAGACTTTCATGGGGCAGAAAAACCTTGATATTTTTTAAACTGCTGCTCAGAATCTCACCAAACCAATGAAAGGCACACCTCCTCCACAAGCCTGAATAAATTACATCAGTAGTTCATGCCGAGAACTTGAAAGAAATATATCATATGTCGAGCCACAGTTTGACTAAAAAGTACAAATGTGTCAATTTCCAGCACTTTTAAACTTGATGTATCTGTAGCAATTTGTACCAGATCAGTTTGAAATTTTGAACAATTGCAGACCTCATCGGGTAGATTGTGAATGCCAAGTTTCAAGTTATTAACTCTACAGGTGTCATTTTTATAAGCAGTATAATTTTGAGGCTTATAATGGCGGAACCTTTTTTAGTCTGTTTCTGCGACTCACCTTAACTAAAGGGGCACTCTCGTGCCTATTTAATCTATAGCCCTGTTCAGGCATTTGCCTGAACATGTGAGGGCCTAAAGTGGGTAGAGAATCAGGGATGTGCATACTGACTGTCCCCACCCCTACATCTCCGGGTGTGCTGGCCCCACCCCCCTCAGTTCAGACCTTGCCATGTTGAATCTGCAAGGTCTGAACAGGAGCTCTACTCACATTTGCTTGAACATGAGTAGAACTCTCTGTGTGAGCCTTATCAGGGTTCCTGACTGTGAAGAGAATTCTACTCATGTTCAAGTGAACACAA
The DNA here is from genome assembly GCA_021292165.1 of Shinisaurus crocodilurus. Taxonomy (NCBI): domain Eukaryota; kingdom Metazoa; phylum Chordata; class Lepidosauria; order Squamata; family Shinisauridae; genus Shinisaurus; species Shinisaurus crocodilurus. Next base: position 25,682,608 of record CM037877.1, on the reverse strand, counting down.
GTAGAACTCCCTTTCAGACCTTGTGGATTCAAGATGGCAAGGTCTGAACTGAGTGGGGCGGGCCCAGTGCAGCCAGAAACGTACCCTAACCCAACCCTCTACCCACTTTAAGCCCTCACACATTCAAGAAAATGCCTGAATAGGACTCATATCTATAGTCCACTGACATTGTGGCTCCAATGTCAATCGGGCTGTGTTGTGTATCCATGCCAGATTTTCATCCAGACTCTTAAGGAGCTATCCATGGCACTGAACTTTTTGGGGGCTATGGTTCAGCACCATGGATAGTTCCTTTAAAGCTCAAAGTGAAATTTGGAGTTGATAGATAGCCCCGCTGACATTGGATCCTCCAGCCTATCTATCTATTCACCCCGCACCCCTCTTCATGTGTTCTAAATCCAAGGATAATCCAATACATGAGGATGGGGAGCATGCTCTGTCTATCCGTGGAAGCTCTCCATGTGATTTGGAATCCTGGAAAATTAGCATTCTGAATTGTTGGAAAGCCCCCACTGACAGAAGAGTCTCTGCTCTTCACAGAGTTGTCCTCCACCTGTAGAGGGTGATGACAGTGATGACAGAGGGGGTGGGGCTGGCACGCTCCTCCATGTGTTGATGATCCTTGAATTTAGAACACCTGAAGAGAGCTATACACACAAACACACAGCAAGAATAATTATGTAATCAAAATTCACCGAACAAATCTGAGTTGCACGTAACATACAATGAATCAACATGTGTGGGCTTGGGTAGTGCTAGAGATAGTATCAAGAACCACTGAAACATTCATTAATGACGGGGCGACAGTCTCATAATAATAATAATAATAATAATAATAATAATAATAATAATAATAATAATAGGTAAAATGGGCTACTGAAAAATCTTTGCAGCAACCATTACCTTGGTTCTTTGTAGATTTCAGGAGTGCAGGAGCTGCAAAATGTGCTGTAAAGGCAACATTTGTAAATGTTAAATCCATCCTGCTTAAAGCAGTTACTTGAGCTTTCAGGAGGAGTTAAATGTACTTACTCAGGAAAAGCTAGAAAAGGGCTTATGCACTCGTGGAAACTTTGTAGTAATCCAAAGGTAAATCAGGACATACCTCCTAGATGGCTCATATATTACTTCCCAGGGCAGGAACTCCATTTCTGAGTGTCTGGCTTAAAGACTGTTGAAAAAGAGAATAACACATAATACATCTCTATGGGGGCCTGTGACAAGTTCTCAATATGGGCTGAAATATACATGCAGGTTTTGATATATACATGCAGGCAATGTGCCTCTGTACGCCAGTTGCCTGGGAACATATGGGGGAGGGTGCTGTTGCATGCAGGTCATCCTTATGGGCTTTCCATTAGGGCATCTGGTTGGCCACTGTGCTAACAGAATGCTGGACTAGATAAGCGTTTGGTCTTACCCAGCAGGGCTCTTCTTATGTCCTAATGCTTGTATTAAAGCAGGGTGCAGAACCATAGGCCTAGGGGGCCAAATTTGGCCTTCTAGCAAAGGGAGTGTTAGGGACTGGCCCACTAGGGCTGGAGTCCCAAATCTTTCATGTGGAACCCCTAATCTCTGGGAGGTCACCATCCTTTTGTCCATGGGCACTTGCTGAAATAAAGGTCCAGGGGCCCTGAGGATCTCTATTGTATCTGCTCCCCCTGAATTAGCTGGCTTTTTGCCCACATGTGCTTCACTTCCTGCTGCCCCCCCTTGAATCTTTCTGCCTGAGGTTTTTTCCCAAAATTAAATGCCCTCCTCTCCCCTGTCCATACATCCCCTTTTAAAAATAGGGGTGTCCTTATGAGACAGGGTCCTTTACAGACTTTAGAGTATATGTAAATTAGTATATGCAAATTTGGCATTGTTTTTGTACTGTGGCCCTGAGCCCCGGATCTTTTTGGTACCTAGCACCATTTCCCCCGGTCCCATTCTCCCCAATGACACATAGTTTGCTGCTTTCCCAGCTTGTGTGCAGTTTTTACCCCCATTCTAAAACATTGAAATGCCCCTCAAGGCTTAATTATAGGCAGAATAAGCTTTAAGCTAAAATATGTTGGTATCTTTTGTATTTTGGCCCTGACCTGTTTTGCCTTCCACCCTGCCCACTACCGGAAGAAGCCTTAAGAGATTCTCTGAAATGGAACCTGGCCTTTGGGCTGAAGGAGGTTTTGCTCCCCTGTATTAAAGGAACATCTGTTGTATTCTGAGGTTTGGTAACTTTAATAGGACAGGACTATGGAAGAAGGGATGAAAACTCCATTTCTGACAGCACTTTTCAAGTACCTAAAGGGTTGTCACACAGAAGATAGCTGCAACCTTTTCTCTATCATCCAAGACTGTAGAACATGATATAATGGGCTTAAGTTACACAGGAAGGTAGATTTTGGTTGAACATCAGGAAAAACTTCCTCGAGGTCAAAGCAGTCAGACAGTGGAACCGTCTGCCTAGGGATGGGCGACCCGCCTGGCACTCGACTGGCAGTGTGCGAGCTGAGTGCTCCCACTGTGCGAGCCTAGCCGAGCACCAGCTGAGGCGCTTGCCGGACTTTCAGGTCCCCAGCTCTACGTCATTTACGTAGAAAATAGCATAAAATATGTTTAAAATGGCTGTGATTTGTGCAAATTAGGCCAAGATTTGCACAAATTAGGCCATTTTAAACATATCTTACGCCATTTTCTATGTAAACAACGTAGTGCCAGAACCCGGAAGTCATTTTTCCCGGCTTGAGTTGAGCTGGGGAAAAGGTAGGTTGAGCGGAGCTTGGGGGGCTGAGCCTGGCGAGTTCGCCCGACTTCCACCCAGTTGAGCTCCGCGCACATCCCTAAGGTGGGCTTTCTGTCGCTGGAGGTATTCAAGCAAAAATTGGGCAGCCATCTGGCAGGGATGCTTTCAACTGGATTCCTGTACTGAGCAGGGGCTTGGACTCGATGGCCTAAATGGCCTCTTCCAACGCTATGATTCTATGATTCTGAATGGTGGTTAGGAGATAGCAGGACCCACCGCAAAATGGCCTGCTGCCAACTCTAGTCACCATTCCCTTCCATTCTGCACTACACAAAACAATTGAGTGAGGAGGAACAAGAGAGAGAGAGAGAGACCCTGCTTTCTGATGCTATTGCTTATATACCTGTTCTCTCTCTCAACCAATTTCTAGCAAAGGGAATGGAGACAGATGGGATTTATCTTGACTGTATGTCATTCCTACCTTTTCTTTCCAATCCATTTCTCAGGTGAGCCAGACAAGGGAGTTCATAAAGAAGAATTTTTTCTCCTTTGGCCCTTTGGCCTCTGGGGGTGCTTGAGGAATCCAGTCTTTGTGAATTCCAATGGAAACTGCCCCATTCTTAAAGCAACGAAGTTCTTTTAATGGACAACATGAATGGCAACAGTTCTGGAAGTGGAGGAGCCAAATTGAACTGGTCTCTCCACCAAGCCAATGGAGTGGCCCCTTTTCTCTTCTCTTCCCTGCTGTAGCCAAATGGAATTTCTGCTGTTGAAGGTTGAAGGTGAGGCAAATGGAGCCGATCCCACAGCCGAGATGATGACGTGGGCCCTGTAGCAGCCTGGTGGATATGTTCCATCTCATGTGATTAACGATTGTGTGAGGGGGAGTGTGGAGCTGAGCTGAATGGCCCTGCGCCCACCCCCCATTTCTCATGTATGGGGGGGCGCATCTGTTGAGGGGAGACTGCTGATGTGGAATTAGGATGGCCACTTATGCATCACCAAAAAAAGAGGTGATGCGTAATCGTTAATTCCATGAGGGGAAATGCCCAGATAGAGATTTGTTCTTCAGCAGAAGACATCTGTCAACTTTCAGTTCAAATGCCGCTTAATGGTTTGAAGGGGTGAATCCAGGGTCTGCCTTCCCTGGGAGGAAAGGACTTTCCAGGAGAACTAGGGTTTTGCTTGCAAAAGGTCCCTCTGTACAGTTTTTCAAGATCCTCACACCATAGCTCACCTCATTCAGCAAGGTCCCCAGACTCTCCGTGTAGCATTTTCAGGGGCTGGAAGGATGCCGTGGGAAGGAGGGGCAAGGAAGTCCACTTCCATCAGCCCAGTTGATCCTGCTTAAATTTAGATCCAACGCAAAGTCTATAACTGGAGAATATTTTCCTGACTGGGGGTGGCGTGTAGCAATCAGACATTTTATACTGAAGCAAATGAGGTTGGGTGACTCACTAATAGGCAGTACTATTCTATTCTGTCCATATTGTTCTAGTCAGCAAATAACCAGGAACTCTGAGTCCAACCCAGATATGAAATTACCTGGAGCAGTGGGAGATGTTCAGCCAGCCGTTGTATCTCCCTTCATGGAAGGAAATGTTTTGATGTCTGACAGCACCATACTATTGGATTCCAAAAGTCCCTTAAACTGCAATCCTATGCAGGTTTAGACAGAAAAAAGTCCTACAACAACCAGCATGCCCCAGCCAGCTTTTTTCTTTCCATCTAAACCTGCATAGGATGACACCCTTCATCAAGTGGTAGGAACAGGCATGGCACGGGGCCATCACACAGGGCCCACCATACCTGTGCCACACTCATCCCCGCCATGACACATTGTTGGATGAACTTTTTCTGACTGTGAGCAATTTTTGCACTTTGGAACATTTGGGTATGAGCTTTGGCTTATGTCATTGATTTGTACTTAATCTGCGTGTTGCATCTTTATTGTACTGCCATGATTCATCTGAAAGCAAACATTTTTGAACATGCCTGGCTGGCTTTTATGATAGGGTGGATGGGGGGGAGCGAAAGGAAAATACTTTAAGGAGGCAGGCTTTTTGGCTTCTGTCTGGAAGGGAACGTGGCTAGGGGAAGAAGAAAAAAACCCCTCCCTCTCTTCTATTCAGCATTAGGACTGTTTTAGCCAGCGGGGCTGGATTCATGATCCATTTGCTTCTTCCCAGCCAGCAGCTAGTTGGTGCATTATGTCCCATGTCTCTTTCCATTAGCTGAACCCTCTATGATGTCAATTGAGAAAAACAGGAGCCGTGTATCAGAAAATCCTTCTAGTGGGCTGTAACTGCAGAGCCTTTTACTGAGTTCTGTTGCACGTTTTGACATTATATTTGCCTACACCTGAAAGGCAGGGGAAGAAAGAAACCTAGCAACATCCTAACCAAGGATGTGTGTGTGTGCGTGTGTGTGCGTGTGTGTGCGTGTGTGTGTGCGCGTGTGTGTGCGCTTATGGTGTTTCTATGAACAGTTTGGGAGAGCTAATAGGGAGAAATCCTCATTAAGATCAGGACAAACAAATGATGTTTCACATTTATATAGGACTTTACAGTAGACAATTGCATCACATCTATCAAGGAGTGAGGAACCATTTTTTCTGTCAAGGGCTGCAATCCCTCAGGGGCCATCTTTCAGGGGGCATATGCCAGTGATGGGTGGAGCCATCCTTTTCTCTCTCTCTCTGCCCTCCCCCCTCTTTCTCCAGCTTCCTCCTCACCCAGCAGGTTGCCAGGGGAGGGCAGCAAGATATCTGAACTGATCACTTGCTGAGGGGTTTTGAAATTAAGCCAAGGGCTGCATGTTGCCCACCTCTGATATATATTAATAGCTATAATGGCACCACCCACTCCCAGAAACAGCCGACCAGTGTCCCATGTGGTGAACCATGTAACTGCAGCTTCTCAGGAAAGAACCTTCAAGATCTGGCCCAGCCTTATCCACCCAGGCAGGCCATTGGCCCCTCCTGGACAGGAAGGAGTATAAAGGACTTCCTTTTCCAACTAAGCTTTGCTTGAGCAACAGGGTCTATCTGAGCTATAGTGTGTCTTGCAATCTGGTCTTGGCCTTGCTTCTGATTCCTGGCTCGTTCTCGGGTCCTGCCTTCTGTGTTGCCCTCTGTACCTGATTGCTCTTTGGTGCTGGCTCCCAGTTCCTGGCTACTGATTACTCACAGACCACCCCTGACAATTGGGAAGTATCAGCAGGCGTGGGAAGGCCCAAGGTATGCAGAAGTACAAAAATTCTTTAGAAGCCCCCTCCCCCAAGGGGGAAGCCCAGTGAAGATTGAACATGCTCAGTGGCCAACTTGGCTGTTCAGGGGAAAAACTGAAAATGGAAGGTTGAAGTATAATCGAATGGAGTATCCTGAACAGGAGCACTCTACACCGCAATATCTTGTTGCAGTTACCACTTGTGTGTTCTAATTCTTGAAATGAAAAATGATGATATCAGAGGTACTACAAGCCCCCGGGTTACGAACGTCCCGACTTATGGACAACTCATACTTAAGAACAGACCGCCATATATGTAAAAATCCGAGTTAAATACAATGGTTCTTACTTACAAACGCACAGACTATACTTTGCGACACTTTGCAACACTTTGAAAATATTGCGCGCCTTCTGTTCTGACTTATGTACACATTCGACTTAAAGACACACTCACAAACGGATCTCATTCGTAACCTGGGGACTGCCTGTATTTGGAAGATGGAGAGGGGGTGTCCAGAGGAGGTCTACTGGGGTGGGGGCAGTTGAGGAATTTCTTGCTCTGTAACTGGGGAGCTCAGCCTTGCTGCTGTCTCAAGTATACCCCTTAGCACTTTGTGTCTAGGATGTTTCACTCTGTCTGCAAGTCTGTCTAAGGCAGTGATGGCAAACCTTTTTGAGCCCGAGTGCCCAAACTGCAACACAAAACCAACTTATTTATTTCAAAGAGCCAACACTGCAATTAAACCTGAATACCGAGGTTTTAGTTTTAGAAAAACAACTCATACAGTTGCCCGAACTAATTAATGTCTTTTGTCTTTAAAGAAAAACACAGGGCTTTCAATGATACAAACAGTTTTTTGCTGAAAAAAAAAATCAACTCAAAAAATTATTATAGTACTACATTGTACACATAGCCTGAAGGGAATTTATACAAACTTTTTAAATAATTAGGCACATGTATTTTTGGATAAGGGATTCTCAACTTGTAATATGATTATATGCCAGACTGAAATTGTATGGGGCAAGCTTTACCCCGGGTCCTTTCCCTGCTTCTACAGGTGTCGGATTAGTAAAAGTAAAAGTCAACCTGTACTAGGATGAGCAAGATAAAGAAGAAAACTAAACGTGCTTAACACATTTGAAACACTTTATGTCTTGGACTGCAAACACTGCATTAGGTAAAAGTTTGCATTGGGCATGCTTTTGCACAATTAATGTGATTTTTGCTATTGCATGCATGCTGATAATTTGTCAAACCTTGGCTCATACTCCATTAGTTTGAGAGCAACACATGCAGCACTCAGGTCAACTGTTAGGGCTTTACATCCAAACCATGCTCTTCAAAATCTTTTAAATGTGATAATGTAGAAAAGAATTCTGTAATAGGAATTCTAGAATACAATCATTCTGTTCCACACTGTGAGAAAGAACAAAATAATTAGCGTTTTGCAGAAGGGGACAGTCTTTTCGCGATCTGGTGACCAATGGCTCGAGTGCCCACAGAGAGGTCCCTGTGTGCCAGCGGTGGCACCCGTGCCATAGGTTCGCCATCACTGGTCTAAGGGTTCAATCCTATGGCTCCTAGACAGCATCTGAAGGGCCATAGGATATTTCAGCTTCCCAGAACCGAGGTCCGGAGACAGTGCTCTGACCCGCTCTCCCCCTCTCCCTTGCAGCCGGCATGAAAAGAACTGCACCAGCTGCTCTCCAAGGTCAGGAAAGCAACCTGGGAGAGGGGGAAAAGCAGGTGTTTGGGTGGGTGCGACGGGGAGAAGGGTGCAGAGGCCAGGATACGAGTTATCCTGAAGCCTCCCTGGCCTCCTTCCCTCCCCGTCCGAAATGCCCCAGCTAGACAGGCAAAATTTTTTTTTTTTTTAAAAAAACCCTGTCTAGCGAAAAATGCTGGGTGGGAGGATGGGGAGGCGAAGATCACCTCTGCCGCTTCTCCTGCCTTGCATAGGATGATCGTAAGCCTCCAAGTTACGATCATCGTGATAGGATTGTGCGCTACAGCAAAAGCTTATCCAGGCAGCACAGCGGAAGTGAGCAGTAGTATACACTAGTTATCACATTCTGACACATATACATGAGGACATATGTTATTAGTACCTCTTTGGTAAAAGTTTATATTTTGATGTGAAAATAAATAAATAATGGAAATGGAGGATTTCCTTTTCACTTAGTGTGAAAAAAAGAAGACTTATTATGAAATGTTGGGAAATCCATGCCACCTACTCATACAGTTTTCCTTAGCAGATCACAAAAATAAAGGAAAGGAAAATCAACTGCCAAGAACAACATACTGGTCTGGAGTCACCCTGAAAGATAGGAGGCAGTTCAGATGAACTCCCTTGCATTAAAAGCATGCATGAGAGGGTTGCAGGGCCACACAGGCTATGTCTGTTCCACCACTAATACATCCAATGGCCACAGCCCCATTCAGTGCAAACAGGGCTCATGGGGGTGGGGATGTTGCCTAGTAACCACTTGGAGCTAAATAAGTTTCCTTTTAGCCTAGGTTTCCTGTGCATACAAAGTCTAGCATGTTCACTATGTTCTGTAGTAGTAGTGGTTTCATTCTGTTAGAAACAAAGCCTGATTTGCTCTGCTGTTTCATACTTCTGGCTGCTTAGCCAGGGGACTTTGCCTGTCAACTGTTACTGACAGTTGTCTTATTGTTACCATTTTCTTCAGCCTGTCTCTGTATGACTCATTAAAGTTTGCCAAGCCCTTTACTTTCTGGATTTAGTCTGCTTTATTCAGCCACTTCTGCTAACACACAGGACTGTTTCACATACACTCTAAACATTCAGCTGTTGGACAGCATGGCAAGTGGGTGCAGCAGTGGCAAAGGGGCAGGGCTACTCTGCTTTTAATGCACGGAGAGGTGTTGTCTGAACTCTCATGGTGTCTGCTTTCAATAACTTGTTATTAGTAGTCTGACATAAATGATGCAATTCAATATGTACATCAGTGTATGCCAGGACTGGAAGCTCCTTTCCTATTTATACAGAAAAAGGTTAACAGAAGTTGAGATCATGGATGATGCATGCAGCCTGTCCTAAAAGGGGCCAGCTCATGTGTGATGTTACCCTCACGATGTTCAAAAAAAAAAAAAAATTAAAATTAAAAAATGAAGCAGTAGGGGGAAAAATGTGAAAGTAAGAAAGGCTTTGAGATAGTAAATTGCACATCTGAAGCCATTCTGAATAGTTGGAAGCAATGCCTATTGCCAAGTAAGAAAATGTTCTTTCCTTTAAGCTTCTAAGTGTAGGATTATCTGGTCTTCTGTAGTTTCTGAGACCAGCATGGAACATCTCTCTGTACAAAAAAGGAACAATATTTATTGTGAACTAGTAAATTGCCCACTATTATGACGGTGGTGGCAGAAGCGGGAAGAGGGCCCGGATACTATGGTGGCTCTAAGACACAATGTATCCTTGGTATCTGTGTCAGTGTAAGCTGGACCAAACCAAGGTTACGAGGGTGTGAGGATTTACTCCAAATGCAACAGTGTGCCCCCAGGGCAGTACTTTTATTCTCCCCCCACCCCATAAGAGTAAATAGCAGCCATCCTTAACTATGAGAGAAAGAAAAGAGTTGCACCCATGTTGGGATTGGTGCTCAAGCTGAACCCCCAACTGCAGACAGTTTATTTGCCCCCCCCACCATATAACTTTTTTTTGGTCTTTAATTATTATTATTTTTATTGAATTCTCCAAAACAAAAACAAATCATATTTGGCTTCTGCCTCTTTGTCTGACAAACATTACTAATCCATATCTCCAATCTTAAGTTTTCTCTATTTTCACAGAAAGAATTTCTAATTCTATCACCTTTACTAATATTCAAAAATCAAAACCCAAAATTATGAAGTCACTTTCCCTCCTCCCCAAAAAGTCCGCCAGAGATTTCCAGTCTTTCTTAAATGAAGATATTTTTCTCTCTCTAATTAAACAAGTCAATTTCGCCATCTTTGCTAAATCCAACATTTTCAACAGCCATTGAGTCTGGCAGCCATTGAGAACTGAGCCTGGTCCTTGTCTGCATGGCCTCATCCAGAGTTCCTTTTCATTGTCGCACTAAGCTCTGTGACTAAGCTCTGGATATCACCTTTTGAATTCTATATAGATATTATCTTCTAGAATACAATATTAACTGGAATATATTTAAACGATGAGGATGAAGGAGAAAAACCCTCAGAGACAATGTGACGTAATGCTTTTCATTCAATTTGATTATTTATAGGCTAAAGAAAAAAAGCACTTGCGTAAACTTTGTGTGAACGAGTTAGGGGCATTTTATTCCTGCCCGTTGCAAGCAAACCCTTCTTATAATGGTACAATTTGTAAAACTCATGGCCCAATGAAGATTTAAGAACTGTTGGCTCTCTTGTTACCGTGGCAACAACAGTAATTGACACTGATGGCTGGACGTCGTCGGGCAGCAGCAGAATGTACCATTTCCAAGAATGTAACTCTGGAAAATATAAATTAGCCACCTCCCCAAAACAGATTGTGGTGGGGTTACAACCTACGGCAAGTACAAAAGACATCCGTGAGCAGCACCGGTGTACTAAAAGGTCATTTGTACCTCTTTCACAGGTGATTGATAAACAGTGTTCTTATTATTTCAGAGGTTGAAAATAGGCGACAATTTCACGTGTGCTATATGTGATGAAATGGCCCTCAAAGAAGATAATCTGAGCTGAGCCCTCTTGAAAGGAAATAGGTTTGGACTAGCAGACTCATCATCATCAACCACCACCTCAACATCAACAGCAACATCATCATCTTAGCATTTATCTAGCGCTTTAGATTGTTCAAAGCATTTCACGCACATCATGTCAGCAGTGATCCTCCTTCCAGCAGTCCTGCAAGGGTTGGTACACTGTCACAGTTCAGCAGAGGAAGAGGCTGAGGAGGAGGTGGCTGCCTGCATTTCACCATCCTGGTCCGGGTGAAGAGAGCCCTGCCCACAAGGACATCTGGCCCCAGAGGAGGCCAACCTGGTTTGTACTACCACAACCTGGGAGGGGCAGCTGGGAGGTGTTTGCCTTTCACAGCGGTGTCCTCCTTGGTACATACTAGTGCAGCACCAACATAGACTCAAGGCTGAGGAAGGTGGGGTTGTGATGGTCTATAGGAATTCCTCCTCTTTTTCCAGGCTTCCTGTCCATTTGAGTGCCGCCAGTCAGCAGTGTTTGCATCTTGTGTTGGACAACCGAGGCAGGCTAGGAATTCTGCTGTTGCATGCTCCCTCCCGCTGCCCATCAGCCTGAGATGACAGACAGAGATGGATTGGTGATGAGGACTCCCAGGATGATTGTCCTGGGGGGATCTCGGCATACATTCTAAGGCCATCAGATCCATGGCAGCTCAGGACTTCATGGCAGCCCTGAAAACCATGGGGCTGTCCCACCATGTTATGGACCTAACACATGTAGCAGGACACATTCTAGATTTGATTTTCACAACTGGGCAGGATGATGGTGATCTGAGCATGGGGGATTTAACCTTTGCCATGGTCATATCACTTCCTGGTGAAGTTTAGATCTTCATCTGGCTTCTCCCTCTGCAAAGGTAGGGTACCTATTATTATCAGTACTTTTTACATATAACAGTCAAGACCAGGGACATGAAGTTTTCATCCTAACAGAGACTATCCTTCTAGCACAGAACCAGAGGAATGTTGGAAGAGGAATTCTGTTGGAAGAGGGAGCATTTCCGAACCCCAATAGAAGGAAGTCAGGAAAATAAGTCCATACTTGTAAGATTCAAGCTTAATTACGTACTGCATACATCAGTGGCATGGAACCTCTTTCAGCCCAAGGGCTGAATTCAGTTTTGGAGAAGCTCTTGGTGGCCACATTCCAGTGGTGGTGGGGCCAAAGGCAAAGGGGTGGAAGGCCAAGGGCAAAAGGGTCAGAGTCAAAAATAGCATATTTTAGCTTAAAACTCTTACTGCCACTAACTAAGCCTGAGGAGAGATTCATAGATTCACAGATCATAGAGCTGGAAGGGGCCTACAAGGCCATTGAGTCCAACCCCCTGCTCAATGCAGGAAACTAGAGGAGGGGTCTCCCATCCAAGTAACAAGCAGGCCTGACCATGCTTAGCTTTCCACACTCAGACAATCTGAGCCAGCATGAGCCACAGGCATTTCAACTTTTTAGAATGGGGGAAAAAACTGCAAAAGCCAGGGAACCAACAGATGAATGGTGGTCAGGGGAAGGGGGTGTAGCCTTCTGGGGAACCTCAGGGACTCCAGGTGGGCTGGATTTGGCTAGCAGGACTGAGGTTTGACACCTCTCGCATGCATAAATTAGAGGACCAATAAATATATCTGAACTGCAAGGAACTACTATGTTATTCCCATCGTGTTTTGCAGGGGGGAAATCCACACTCGGAAATAGACACAATTGTAGAATCTTTAAATGTGGTTAGATTTTTAACAGGCTTGACATCCTTTTCTGTACAGACACAAAAAATATTCAGGGTGAAGGGAATATAGTGAATGTTCAAGTTAAGAGATTTCATAACGGAGAAAAAGATAGAATAAGAACAACTGTGCCAAAATGATAACAAGCTATGTAAGGGGGAAAGAATCCAATGACAGGAGAAGTGGAAGGCTTTCTTTATTATTACAGTTATTTTTTATTATCACATTTATAACCCGTCCTTCCCCCTCTTTCATGGAACCCAAGGCAGCATACATAGTCCTCCTCCTCTCCATTTGATCCTCACAACAACCCTGTGAGGTGGGTTAGGCTGAGAGTCAGTGACTGGCCCAAAGTCACCCAGTGAGTTTCATGGCCGAGCGGGGACTAGAACCCAGATCACCCATGTCCCAGTCCAATGCTCTAACCCAGTGTTCTCCAACCTTGGGTCCCCAGATGTTTTTGGCCTACAACTCCCAGCATGCCCCAGCCAGCGTAGCTGTCTGGGGCATGCTGGGAGTTGTAGGCCAAAAACATCTGGGGACCCAAGGTTGGAGAACACTGCTCTAACCGCTATACCACACTGGCTCTCAGAGCAGTAGAATGGAGGATGCAGGGTTGCTGCCATCTCCTCCTTCAACCACTTGAGACTGCAGGTGAAGGCTGGACAGACATCTGTCAGAGATGCTTTGACCTGGATTCCTGCATTGAGCAGGGGGTTGGACTCGATGGCCTTGTAGGCCCCTTCCAACTCTACTTTTCTATGATTCTATGATTCTATGATTGCATGCCTGATTGCTTACACACCCACACACTCTCGTGACATCATATAAAAAAGGCATGTTAGGGAGAAAGTAAGGTTGTCTACTTTTCTCTAACATTTTAGTGTTCAACATAAAGGGGCTTTTTAAAACATGGTATTGTATTGTATATGCTTCTGCTGAATGTATAAACTGTAAGCCCTGCATAGAGCATTGGAACCCATGCTTATTTGGGAAGCCAATATCATGCTTTGAGAACTATAGATATAAGAGACAAGAGGGACTTTCAACAAAATGTCCCAGTGTGGGGTGTTGCCTTGTTCTGGACATTCTCCATCCCCTCTTATTTTCTCACACCCAACAGTCAGTCAACATTCCATGCCCACTGAGGATGCTCGGTCCTCATTTGGTTCTTTGGGGTCCCCGCCTTCTGCTTTCGCTTGTTTTTTTGTTTTAAAACCCACCCAATTTCAGGGGGAGAAGTGCTGAATCAAAACAAATTCTGTGATCCTACTAGATGGTAAATCTGTTGGGACCACTGACGCGTTTGGGGCACAAACAGCTCCTACAACAAAGCATTAGCCACAACCTTTAATTTTATTATATTGCTTTGAGTTTGCTGCAAAAGATGCCTAACAAGAAAGGTCAGGGTATCATCAAGGCATAGGCGGATTTTTGCTGAATGACATAAAACTGTCAGAGCCGCTGAGCTTTGATGTTCCATTAAGTGATCAATGTAGATTACGGACTTTTGGCTAAATGCTGCTCAACTGTATGAGGTCAATATTTGTTAGTTCATTGGGAGAATAATTAATCAATCAATACAGGATGCCTGAAGTTGGGGGTGGGGGTAGAATTATTGCCAGACTTATATTCCACTAAACTTCGGTTAAAATTATTTCAGAATATCTCCGGAGCATGATTAACCCTCTCAATGCAGAATTTATTTGTGGAGGTGACATTCTAGCAGAAGGAGGAAGGGGGAGAGAAGGGGAAAATAGCCCCTGCAAAGTGCACTTACTGTAACCTTGAGCTGCCTGGAAGGAAGGCCTGTAACAAGCAGAGTGCATCGCCATTAGTTCTTCCCATGATCATCACCACCATCACACTCAGCTTCGGAAATAATTACATGCAATTTTTCTATTTTGCTGTTGGGCGGCATGACACAATGTTCTTCCTGCAAAGCGACTCCGCAGACCTCTCCCATTTTTGTCTCTTACTGTAATTTGGAGTACAGTCATAACCAGCTCTGGGTGTGAATAATAATCTTTTTTTTATTATTATTATTGAGCTCCCCAGAAAAAGTACCGACGGCAACTTGTAATCATGTGGAGCTTGATGATTAAAGGTTCATTTTCTTTACCTCGTGCTTTCTGGTTGCAATCAATTATATATATATATATATATATATATATATTCTCAAGATACTGAAAAATGCACATATTTGAGCACATATATTTACATATATTTACTATAGGAATATTTAGAATTGTATGTCTCATGGGAAACCCTTTCTTCGCTGTCCGTTTGCCCTTTTGCATTGTGTCGGTTAAATTGCAAGCCATTATATTTTTATTAACATTTAATGGAAAAGTTTCATTAGTTTTACAACATATAGGACATTCTACCTGCCCCCCCCACGACACACACACACACAATTTCCCAGTCCATGGTACAGGTAATGTAAATTGGTGTTAGATAGTAAAGATTGATACTTTGCAGTATACAATAATGATGATAGTATTGAAATCTACAGGGCACAAATGAGCTGCCTTACCTCCCCCCCCCCTCCACACAAGACCACAAAGAGAAAGAGAGGGGGTAGGGACCAAGATATACACATACGAACTAAGGCAGACTCTGTTATGTCCACAAGAAATTCAAGTGACATATTCCAGGGAAACAATCCATTGGCATACACAGATTGAAGTATGCAGATTGCTATACAGTAAACTAATATTTAAAATGGTGAACCACCTTGAATGCAGAAGGACAGTATATAATAGGGTGCACACCGAATACAATATTTGGTTTGGACCCATCTTTCTTTTTTGGAAAGGACCCTGATTAAGCTCAGGCCAATTTGGAGGCCACCCACATAGACTCGTGTCCAAATCAGAACCTTGCTTTGGAAAAACGGAACCTTCGTATGTCTCCCCATTGCCTATAATTGGGACATCAAGACACAGTACCTTTTTTGCTTTTTGAAATTTCTGGGTGTAGTAGCCCTTTCTAGTTTGACGAATCCTGCCAAATTTCAAACAAATAGGTTCTGGGGTTGTTGTTTTTTGAGCAAGTAGCCTCTAATTTTTTTTTAATGCATTTTTATTTTAGTTAAGGGGAATTGCCTGTAACATATTTATTTCTTGGCAGAACTAGATGAAACTTGCAGGCATCACTGCCCCTTCTAAGGGGACGAGCTTGCCAAATTTCAGACATATAGGTGCAGGCATGTTTGCGCAAGGGGTGTCTAATATGGTTTTGTTTGTTTTTTTAAAAAGGATTCACTTACCCCCAGTTGTTGTTGTTGTTGTTTATGAGGGAAATTTGGACAAAAATGGCATACATCGCACAGGTGTCCCTTAGGAGGATAGGTATAAGGGTTAGGGAATTATGATGAACAGAAAAAAATATATTTTAGAATGTGTTTGTTTTGTTTTTGTTTTGCTCAATTGACAGCACCAATGTCACAAATAAATTTTAAATGCTTCATCCTTGATGGGGTGGATGGATGGCAGTCCATGGAGAAAATATATGAAAGTTTTTCTGGTAGAGCTTTTGCACACTGTATAGATCAAAGGGAGCCTTTATGTTTTGTGTGTGCCCTCCCTTTTGTGGGCAATTTGCTGTGTTCTTTATTGTATGTGTTGGATGACTATGTTATACACACACACACACACACACACACTTGTGCACAGTCTTAGTGCTTGGTGCAAATATAAATCCATGCTTGCTTATAAATCCATCAAAGCATCCCCTCCACCCTACATTCCTTCAGGAAGAGAAAGGGTGACCATCTCACTCTATCTTTCAGAGTGAGAAGCCTAGCTTATCACTAGGCTTATATTATAAGTAGTGGGAGACAACCCCCTGCTTTCCCTGCTTTCTCTGCCCCCCTCTTCTTATCCCACTGCTTTCTTTATATGGGGAGATGGGGGAGAAATGTTTCAATTTTTTCAGTCACACAGTCTGTGTCTCCATTTGCCTACAAACCTCCAATTGCTAACAAAGCTTCAGAAGTTCTGATTCAGTTTGGTCCACTTCAGAGGACTCCTGCTTCAGCTTGGACATCTCCTGAGTTTCTCCAAAGCAGCTCAATTCAGTTCTGGATTTGGGATTTGTCTAAATGCCTGCCCCCAACTGATGTGCCTGGCAGCCATGCCTTTCCACCAACCACAGATTTGTAGTGCATTAGAAAGGGCTCTACATGCATACATTGGTATGTACATAGAATCCTACCCATGCTGGCTGAACTCACTATTATTTTTGTCATTAGACTACCAATAAAACATAAACTTACCCACAGACTACGTCTAGTAATCTGATTGAAAAGCAACAGCGGTATGTGTTCTTTTGGTAAAAGACATGCTAGGAAAACACATGCATACATAGCACTTAAGGGATGGGGGAGAAATTTGTTCAGTTCACATTTTAATGTGAACTTATCTAATTTTGCACTTTCGAACCACTGTGCGAATTGAAACTCAGCTATGCTTCAAAATTTGCACTTTCCCTAAATCTTGCAAGGGAGTTCTCCAATCAAAACCTGTGCATATTAGAGAAAATAATGTTCAGTTATGCATTCTATTAGGGAAAATGCTTGCAAAGGTGTTTACACTGGGCAAAAACGCATACAAAAATACATGTATTTGGAGAAACGTGCACAAAAAATGCTTATGAATTTTAATGGAAACTAAAAAAATAAATAAATCTCAAAGTTCAGGACAATCCAAATTTCAGACTGGAGAAATTCTCAGAGTTTGAGATCAACCAAATTTAAGCTTGGGAAAAAATGAAAAACCAAAATTGACAGATTTTGGCCATCCCTAGATTAAATCCACTTCTGTGGATGTTCACAGCATAGTGCTGGAAGGTAAGGAACACCACCCAATGAGCAATTGGATTATGCACCCTACCTTCCTGTGCGGTTTGAGGCTTGTAGCACAGGCTGTGAAGGCAGAGCACTGTGCATTTGCTCAGGTCATATGCGCATCCTCAGTGGTGTGCCCAGGTCCCAGTAGGGAAGTGGGCACTGGGGATAGTGCTGGTTATCTGGGTCATGTGTTCACTCCCTGGCTCATTGGTGAATATCCAAATTAAAAAAGAAGCCCAAAACATTTGCATGGAATTAATGATGGACAAGAGTTTAATTTCTGTTTATAAATCATGCGAAGATGTCCCGTTTGCCATCTCAAATGTGAATGCAAGCCGGGGTATTTTTTTTTTCAAGAAAAAAAAAAACTTCTGTTTGAACAAGCCAAAAGACAGGTCAGAAATGAAAACAGGAGTGAGTTGAAATGAGCTTCAAAGTAATTTCTGGATAATTTACATGAGCTCGAAAATCACTAGTTCTCCCATGGCTACATGGAATGAGAATAAGACCCCCTGCTCTGAAGAGCGAGGGCTTCACAATGGTGCAAGGAATGTTTAGTATGCTCTGTAACTCTTTAGAGCTGTCTTCTACATTTAGAATAAGTATTTTGTGTTTTGACTGTTGCTTACTCTTCTTCAAAGGAACAACCTAATTTTGCTGTGCCCGGAAGCCAGTTTTTGCAGAGCTTTGTGGTGACCTCTTGATACATACATATCTGTTTTTGAATAATCACTCTGTTTTAGAGTATAACAGATCTGGTGGGGCTTTTGTGGCCACAGCCCCGCCACAGCATGGTGCCACCTCCCCCAAGCCTGAACTCCAAGTTACACATACAGTTACATTTGTGTGATATCTTCATGTCTATATCTCAAAGAGTGCATTTGTTTTTAAAACCAACGTACGTCAGTTCCAGATGTGGATGTGCTCGAGGTTGTCATGTAATCATTCATTTGAGTTGACTCATAATGTCAGATGGTCCTAACTAAACTTTATGAGGAGGGTGGGGGCGGGTGGGGGGGGGGAAGAAGCACTTAAGTGAACTTGCTTAGGCCCATCATGTTCCATGGGGCTGTGTTGTGTTATAATGCTACGGCAAGTCCTGTCACATCCTGTCTAATGCAGCATGGCAGAAATGAGCCAATGAGGAGATGACATGAAATTCCATGGCACTTAGCTCTCGCTAACTTGTACGCAATAGTTCAAGGCGGGGGGAATCTAGAATGGCACTGAAATACTCTTTGTAACTTAACATCTTTTATAGGATTTCTACCAGGGATTTGATAGATTTGTGCGCATATATATATATATATATATATGTTTGAGTTACAGAAAACAAGACCAGATTGACTCTTCAGCAAGAATTTTTTAAAATTATTGTTATTCCTGACAGAATTAAAGCTTCAGGACTTCACTTCAAAGGAAAGATGTCAATAGCACATCTTTTTTTATATATTGTAGTGCCAAGCTGCGACAGTAATGTCACTGCCTTACAGACACAGGAGGCCTGCCCAGTGTGAGCAGCAATTTCTTGAAATGTCAGTGGCCTGAACTATTTTCTCCACCCCCACCCCTAAAAGAGACATCGGAGAGCCAGATTTTTTTCTCTCTCTCTCTCTCTCTCTCTCTCTCTCTCTCTATCTATCTCTATCTCTATCTCTATCTCTATCTCTCTATCTAGTGATACATTTAGACATCCTGTTTACCTGCTGCTAGCTATCCACTATGATATACAAAGAAGTATTTTCTATATAACAATGATAACAATGGTAATAATAATTGAAATGTGTGCAATGCACTTAACATACCTAATAACAACCATCCTCACAAAAAAGATCACAAAAAAAAACCCGGTGTGGCGTAGTGGTGAGAGTACTGGACTGGGACTCGGGAGATCTGGGTTCTAGTCCCCACTCGGCCATGAAACTCACTGGGTGACTTTGGGCCAGTCACTGACTCTCAGCCTAACCTACCTCATAGGGTTTTTGTGAGGATAAAATGGAGAGGAGGAGGAGGATTCTGTAAGCCGCCTTGGATACCTTGCAGGAAAAAAGGTGGGGTATAAATATAATAAATAAATAAATAAATAAATATTATTATCACTAAATCGCAGTGGGTGGGGAGGCGGGGTCATAGAACATCACCAAAAAAGAGGAGAAAGGGCAGATTTGCATAAAAAATTGGCATATGCTAAGCTTTATATCTACATGCCAATTTGGAAATAATTGCTATCGTTTAAAAGAAATGCAGTACATTTCACCGTAGAGGAGAAGACTGTGACCAGGTGACCAGTGAGCCTGCTCTTCTTCTCTCCAGGCGCTAACTGCTGATGGGCAACTTTGAGGGCCCTGCTCCACCTTCTTTATGGTTCTTTATTTTTTTACCCTGACTAGGACTGGTCAGCCCTTCCAAATGAGGACTGTCATCAGTAAAGCAGGACACATGACCACCCTAACGGTGCAATCCTATTCATGCCTATTCAGAGGTAAGTCTCATCAAGTTCAGAGTGGTACTTACTCCCAGGTAAGTGTATATAGGATTGCAGCCTAAGTGAGGCTGAAGGGGGGAAAAGGAAGGGTTGTCTAAAGCAGCCTCCCCCAACCTGGTGCCCTCCAGATGTTTTAGACTACAACCCCCAGCTTTCTGGACAAGGAGCGATGCTGGCTAGGGCTGATGGTAGTTGGTGTCCCAAACATCTGGAAGGCACTAGGTTTTCAGTAGGGAGAGATGGGCGCAATTATAGGGATGGGCACCGAGCCCGGCACTTGACTTGCGGGGCACTCGGTGAGTGCCCCTGCTGCATGAGCCAAGCCTCTGGCGAGCGCCAACTGAGACGCTCGCTGGACTTCTGGGTCCTGGGCTCTATGCCATTTATGCAGAAAGCGGCATAGTATACATTAAAAACGGCCACAATTTGCATAAATTGTGGCTGTTTTTAATGAATACTATGCCGTTTTCTGCATAAATGGCATATATTACGCCGTTTTCTACGTAGAAAACGTAGCACCCGGAACCCAGAAGTAGCTTTCCCTGGCTCTGCTCACATCCCCAGCCACCACCACCCCCAGCTCCATTTTATATGTATTAAATAAATATTTACATTTCTAAGCTGATCGTCTATCTGTTGAGTGCCTTGGATACTTAGCAGGCCTGCATGCTCAGTTAACCTCAGATTCCTATTGTAACAACATCGGTTTTGCCCAGAAGGTCTCACTCTTAGGTCCTGTGGACGTCATCTTCACCTGCCTATCTGGCTCCAGCTCCCTAGGACTAAATGCTGTGGTGTTGTGTGTTTTGAGTTGGTCCTGACCCTGATTATGCCAGCTCAGTGGACGGCAACAGTGCTTTATTGTGAAATGGATGGAAGGATCTCTAACAGAGAGATCCTCTGTGCCTTCTGTGAAATAGGTTTCTATTGACATAGGAAAATGTGGGTTCAAATGATTTGTCTCTAGCATGTTGGGGCTCAGAGCCCACTTCTGCCTCGTTCTCAGACTCTTGGGCAAGTTACTTGTCCTTTGTGACTAGCCATGCCTCCCATGGCAGCCATTTTGTGCTGGTGCCCAGGATAGTTTCTTGAATTTGCCAGATGTGCCCCGGGGCCCAGAAAGGATGCGTCACCCTGATCTATAAGAACTGCCTTGCTGGATCAGAGCAAGCCCCATCTAGTTTAACATTGTGTTTCCAGCAGCGGCTACCCAGTTGCGCCTGGGTGCTCCCAAGCAGGAAGGTAATGAACTTGCCTCATTTCCGGAATCATTTGGTATTCAGAGATATACTGCCTCTGAACTTTGAGGCTCCATTTAGCTCTCATGGCTAACAGCAATTGGCTCTAGTAATCTATCCTCCAGTAAGTTTTAAAAGCTATCCAAGCCAGCAGTGATCATCACAGAAGATAAGTGTACGTTGTGAATGATATTACCATTTGCCAGTCCTGAACTCAGACTGCAGATTGTGTGAGTCTGTGTTCAGTCCGGAAGGTGCAAACTGGGTAAATCCTGATTTTTTAAAAAATGAACTGAAATGGAATTTGCATGCATCCCTATCAGTGTAACATGTGAAGGAATACTGCAGGTGAGAATGTCTCTCTAAATACACAACTTTCCTTTACAGGTTGACTTAGTTGTACGCTATGTATGCCCCCTCTCCCCCACACTCATTTTTGTTTGCTTTTGTGCCTTTGGAACCAAGCAATAACTGTAGCTATTACAATATACCTATTGTTGTCTTTTTCTCTCTCTCCTTTTTGCATTGCAATGTAATCGAACTTCAGCCAGCTGCCCCCCTCCGGTTGTAGTGCCATTCTGAAAGCCGCAGGCTTAGCTGAGTGGTGGTTTTCTAAAGCAGGCATGCATTGTAAAGACGGAAAGTTGCAGCTTAGATTTATGGCTGGTAATGGCTATTCCCGAGATTAGCAGAACACAAAGATGGTGTCACATTTTCCTTCGCCTCCACACTGAGCTCTGATGATGGGCTGAGTCTATACCTGCATAAATGGTAGCTATATTGAGCTATAATTCCATATCGCAGGAGTCTGCCTGATGCAGGAAAAGTGCATATTTGTGACAAGGCATACATTTGCCAATATGTTTTATTTCCAATATGGAAATGCTGTTAAGATGAAGGTTATACACCACCTCTAGATTATGGGTTCAGATAGAGAAGATACTAAACAGATAAGTGTTGCTCTTTTTTCTGCCTAGGGGCTGCCTTAAGTGCCAAGCCTTTGATCATAGTGACAGTTTGAAACCCCTTAAGGAAACTAGAATTGAGCATAAAATAGCTGACAGCTGTGGTTCACCTTTCTCTCTCTCACTCTCTGTCTTTCTTATTATTATCCCAACCCCTTGAGTATCCATGGGGTAAGATAGGATTTATACTGACTATACACAGGATGAAGCAGCCCTGGTCATGAGACTCTCTGAAAGACAATGGATGCCCTGTTTCTAAAAGGCTCAACCTGGGAATATAGCAGCGAGAGAGGTAAGGTGCGACACGGCCTGACAAGGCGAAGAAGAGCCCTTAACGCAATGTAATCAGTTCTTTTTAAAATGGGGAACACAATGCAAAAGGAAGAATACATTCTGTGGAGTGCAGTTCCATATTAGCAAACCCAGATCACATTTTTTCCCCATTTTTTTAAAAAAAGGCAACTGATATTATGGATGAATGGCAGAACAGTGAACCTCCAAATGGTTCCTTTTGAGATTTACAAATAAGGTGCAGTAAAAATGATATGGGGACATCTCTATTATGTCTCCCCTTACTCCACTTTTTTCCAACCTAAACAGTCCCAGACATTGTGATCTTTCCTCATAGGGGAGTTGCTCCAGTCCCTTGATCATTGTAGTCGCCCTTATCTGTACCTTTTCCAACTCTTCTCCTTTTCCTTCTCCTCGTTTCTCTCCTACCGGAGGTTGGACATCATCATGGCTAAACAGTCTTTAGATATGGCTGCTCTAAACTCCACAACTGTACAATATCCTTTTTGAGGTGCGGTAACCAAAACTGTACACAGAGCCCAGGAGATGATGGAAATGAAATTGAAAAAAACAACAACCTTTATATTTTGAAATACTGGCCAGGATCAAAGATATGCTTCTGGTTCACCCAAGGCTTGGACAGTGGGCATTTGGATTTTTGACTTCCTATCTCTGAATAACGGATCCCTGTGGCAAACCAGAACTGCTTTTGAAAGTTCCATTGCTTTTTTTAAAAAAAGTAGGTTTGCCATGTGTCATGTTGGTCTACTGTCCAAGGAACACATGTCCCACAGTCCCATTGTGCATGAAGAACAAATGCTGCAGTTCTTTGTATCTAGGGCCATTGTATTTAAATATTTAAATAGTGAACAATTATTCTTTAAACATGTCCAAATAAGCAAGTCTCATATATGTGCTCTGTGCATCAAGTTGAACAAATTGTTTTAGATGGCGTGAGCAACACATGGTCCGTGAGCTGCACATGACCTCCGCTTGGCCTTTTTTTTTTTTTTGCAGCCCCCCACCTACACCCCTGCTCCTGCCATGCTGCCAAATTTGCCACCAGAATTTGGTGGCACGGCACCAGCACAAAAACAGCACTTCCTTTCTTTTAAGACAAAGCATGCAGGGAGTGTGCACCTTGTTTTAAAGGAAAACCACACTCCCTGGAGGCTTCCGCTCGTTTGATGAACATCACTGCTCTTTTTCCGCTGTTGCACTGCCAAATTTTAGGGTGCAATCCTGTGCGCGTTTAGGCAGAAAAAGTCCCACAACTCCCAGCCTCCTCCAGCCAGCTGGGAGTTGTCGGACTTTTTTCTGTCTAAACATGCGTAGGAATTGCATCTTTAGGGATACAGTGGTGGCAATGTTGGTGGTGGTAGCAGGGAGGGGCCTGCCCCATGTGCCCATGCCCACCCCTGGTTTAGGAAAATGGGTAATGCTTAGGCAGTTCTGCTGAGTATTTTAAAGAATAGCAAAAGCAGTATCTGGGTTATTCCTCCCACCGCAATCGTAACAGGTAGATTGTACAGGAAATCCCAGTGCTGCAGTTGAACCTATATGTGCACACAGTGACTATTAAGTAGTCTAAATGGGCTTTCCTTAAGCGCACAATAATGTTATATCCCGCAAGCTGTCCTGCACAGTGCAATCTCCTTAATTTAGAAACGTATTAATTTCAAAACAGTGTCTTGCAAGATGGCTGGATAGGCCATTTGAGCTGTTGATATTAATCACAGTGTCCTTGGCCAGTGTCCTTACTCATTACTGCTGTTGTTCTCTTTCTAGTGACCCAAATAGATTCTCTGGCAAGTTGGCTGATGATTTGTTTCCCTGTAGAATGACAGACACAGAGCTTGCTGTTTATGTTGTGGTACAGGTATTCCTTTTGACTCACCATTTTGTCTTTCCTTTTGACCCAAACAGAGTTTGGAATAGCATCAATCAGATCCAGTTCAGACATGACGATTCTTCATGAATGTTTTGCATTTGTTCCAGCAACTCATAAGATTCTGTGTTCCTTCCTATGCCCGTGACAGACAGTTTGTTGGAAATTGTAATGTTGCCTGCTTAAATCCTGCCTCCCTGATTGGCAACTGCATCCTCTTAAGTGAAAAGCAATCACTATGGTAAATTATATTTTAAGGCTCTACAGAATTCTAAAGCCATATTCCCGTTTTTTCTAAGGAGTCACACACATGGATGCATGTCTACAAATGCATTAGTAAACTGCCTGGTTCCTTCCCTCCTACCTCCAATCCCTATTACAGAACCCATGGTAAAAATAACATTGAGAAAACAGGTTTATATAATTCAGTTCTTGGCATTCATGATCAGCATATGCCAAAAACTATGCTTAGGTAAAACTAAGTTAAAAGTAGGCTTAGGAAGATGCTTCACATTGCCATGCTTTAAGTCTGAAGTCTAGATTTAAGTCTTTATTGTCCTTCAACATTTGAATTGAGAACTCCTTTGCTTAGCTTGGTGATAAAGGAACCACAGACTTGTAAGTGCCAGTGTGGTGTACTGGGCAGAGTGTTAGACTGGGAAAGCATGGGTTCAAATCCCCCACTGGGATATATTTTGCCAGTCATTTTTCAGTCTACCCTACCTTACAAGGTTGTTGTGAGGATAAAATTAGGGGAAGGGGAAGAACATGTATACTGAACTGAGCTCTATGGATGAAAGATAAGGAACCCATATAATAAAAAGCAGACCATAGATATGAGATATCTAGTTTAACAAATGTCCTTAGCATGTAAAATAGTCTCTCTCTTTTTTGCACTGGCTTTGTTTTTGGAATTGCTGCTGAGAATCTACCTTGAAAAGTATTTACTTTGATTTAGCAAGTTCAGCTCTTGGAAGCTGTACATTAATGCTGAACATGGTTCAGAAAACCTCAAATCAGTTCTAACATTCAGTCCCCACCTCTTTCAGAAATATATAGAGATAGTAATTCTGGCCTAACTTATAGGGCTATTGTAGGAATTATGAAGATAATGCATGTGACTTGCTTTGAGCATTCAAGAGTTCTTCATAAAAGGCTAATAGTTCTATTTACATGGGTAGAATTTGTCAGACTAATAGAATTATGCCCCCCCCCCCCGCCATGATAAACAATTCCCTTCTGGTATTTTATCTGATGCAGCATTGCAAATTGAAAGAAATGTAAATTTGATTAGAATCACCTTCTTGCCAGACCAATTCAAAACTTGACCACAGAATTGAAATTTGGGAAAGGTCATGAAAATGAAATTATTTTCAGATAGAAAGAAGGGATTGGCTCACGTGCTTTAAAAAGCTCCTTTAAAATCTTAACATGAAAAGTGCCTTAAATGTTGGAAAGCTGGCATAATTCTTAATTTTTAAAAAAACTTTTGTTTGTCTATTTGTCATTTATGGAGCATTAACCATAATGCTTGATTAGCTTCAGCCGTGCATTAAAAACGTGGCTTTTCAGGCGGGAATATGGGGTGGGTTAGGATTTTTACGTTTTGTACTGTTTTTAATTGTGTTTTATACTGTGTGTGTGTGTGTGTGTGTCCGTGTGTGTCCCTCTTGTATTTTATTGCATTGTACATCACTCAGAGTGGCCGGATGTCTGGCCAGATGGGCGATTCATAAATATAATAAATAAACAAATAAATAAATAAATAAAATAAACCAATACGGTAGATCCTTCCTTTGTACTAGGTACAGAAATGCCCCAATTTGAGAAGCCTGGTGATTTGAAATGCTGGCAAAGGGCCATAAATGAAAACAAACAAACAAAAGCAAAATAGCATCCATCTAGCCACAAGCAGATATCAAAGAACTGGGGAATCTTGCAGCTTTTTGCTTTCTCTTCAAAATACCAAGTCAATAGCTAAATACAAATAAACACTTACAAAGCTTTTGCAGTATTGCAGCTAATTGTGACATTAAATTCCACCCACGAATGGAATTTTAATGTTCCTGTTGGCATTTTGTCAGCAGTTTTCCTGCTGTTTAAAAGATCACTTTCTAATAGGATTAAGCTGGTTAATCAAATCACAAACTGGTACCTGGATATGTTGCTTTGGATGCCTGGAGAGCACTTCCTTACTGATGCTGAATATGAATGAAACCTAGCTGGTGGCTAAAAGCAGGGGGTGTTGGGGAGACCCACCATAAATTCCTTTGCTTGGTCCTGACATTGAGCAGAGTTGAGAAGGCAGGGAGACTTCTTGGGTACAGAAACAAGACTTAATCTCTAAAGTTCACTGCAGGGCCAAAACAGAAATTACTTTAAAGACTCAGCTAGCAGCTATGGTTCCTCCACCCTCCCATATTTTCCTATAGACAGCAGGGATGTTGAAGAGTCTTGGTTTTGAGTCATGAGTCGAGTCACGAGTCTTTGGACCCGAGTCTCGAGTCCGAGTCCTTGGTCCAAAATGGGTGACTCACGAGTCACTCCCAAAGCTGACTCCACGAGTCCCTATTAAAATCAATGGGGGGTTTTCCCAACAAAATAAGGTTATTTCAGATGTGTGGCTTAAATAAATTCTAGGCACAAGTGTGCCTTTTTATTTCAAAACACTGCAACTGATTTTGGCAAGAACAGACCAGGCAGACAAACCCAAAATAACAAGACAGGCAGAGGAGGCAGGGAACCCCAAAACAGGCAGGCAGAGGCCTTTGTCTTGGACAATTCAAACTGTGGAACTGGTTAAGAAGAGACCCGGCAGGCAGAGGAGGCTGGGAACCCCAAACAGGCAGGCAGAGGCAGCCAAACCCAAAATGTCTGAAAGGTTGCATTTTAGGAAAATGATTTTAAAAAATAAACTTGCTGTACTTCCTAAAACCTATCCATGTTGCATTTGAGGAACACGATTTTGGAACACGAGTCCTTGGTCTCGAGTCCCGAGTCGAGTCTCGAGTCCCATTAAAAATATTGGGACTCGAGTTTGACTCGAGCCAGAGGGGGGACTCAGTCCGACTCACGAGTCGAGTCCTGGAGTCCGAGTTCCCATCCCTGATAGACAGAGGCAGTGTTAGGGGGTGGCCCACTAGGGCTGGAGTCCCAAATCTTTCATTTGGAGCTCTGAATCTGTGGGAAGCCATCTACCCCACCACCCTGCTGTCCATGGGCACTTGCTGAAATAAAGGTACAGGGGCCCTGCCCCTGATGATCTTGGTTGCATCTGATCCCCCTGGATTAGCTGGCTTTTTGTCCACATGTGCTTTACCGCCTGCTGCCCCCACCCCTTGAATCTTTCTGCCTGGGTTTTTTTTTTCTGAAATCAAGTGCCCTCCTCTCCCCTGTCCATACATCCCTTTTTACAAATAGGGGTGTCCTTAGGAGACAGGGTTTTTTTTACAGACAGACTGACAGACAGACATGTGCAAATTTGTGAATTTCTTTTGTCCCATAGACCTGAGCCCCAGATCTTTTTGTTACCGAGCACTAGGGGTGGGCGATCCTCTGTGACCCACACCACCACAAGTTATGCAAATTGTGGCCGCTCTTGTACGTAATCTTACAGCATTTTGTACGCAAACAGCGGCCCGCCAAGAACCTGGAAGTCGCTTGCCTGGCTCAACCTGGGAGAATGCAAGTCGAGCCAGGGAAGAAGGTAATCCAGATGGAGTTTGGGGGGGTTGAGCCTGGCCAGTTTGCTGGATTTCCACTCCCTGAACTAAATCCGTGCACCTCCCTACTGGGCACTGCCCCTGCCTCTAGAGTAAGTGCAGGGGGCTCAGTCTATCTATTACAAAATAACACTCTATATACTAGCATCTACCCTTACATGCTTGCTTATGTGTGCATACAATTGGCTTGGGGCCATTATATGTAAAACACCTAAAAACAAGCTAAGTATGAATTTAAAATACATAACAATTCAACACCATCTCTTACACCATGTATTTATAAGTTAAACTGCCCCAGTTACTATATAGATCAGCTTTCCCCAACCTGGTATTGTTCTGATGTTTTGGATTACAACTTACAACCCCCAGAATTTCTAACCATTGACCATGTTGACTGGGGCTGATGGCAGTTGAAATCCAAAACATCTGGAGGGGAACAGATTGGGGAAGGTTGGTCCAGATGTTCATGTTACCATAATTCACCATAGACTTAGGCAGTTCAAAATCTGATGCAACCAATTTTGCATTTCTTAGAAAGCTTAAGGTTAAGTACACAGTCCACGTCTGCAGGATGATCTTGATGCCCCATATGTCCTGTGCTGGAAGAAACATAAGGAAGAGTCACAGGACAGAAACGGCTTTCAAAAATCAGAAGCAATGTTGCACAATGTTGTCGTCCCTCAAGCAGAGTGTATTGTAATGTGCAGCTGGACACAATTTGTGCAGCAATGGAAAAAATGTGCAGTGGGAACTAAGTGTTTTGTGCAGTTGGGTATATGGAGATTAAGGAGGAGCTGGGTTGTTACTTAAAAAGAAACAGATGAAGAGAAAAAGGAATTGAAACTAAAGATGAATACTGTTTCCTTTCAGTCTTCATAATCTTACAGTATCCATCCTTTCCAAACTAGGTGCCCTTCTGATTTGTTGGACTAGAACTTCCATCATCCCCCAGCCAACATTGCTAACTGGTGATGATGGACTTGTAGTTCAACACATCTGAGGGCACAAGGTTGAGGAAGGCTGACTCATACCAATAGCTTGTAACTTAGAGCCTTCACTTATTCCTCCCTTCTTTTCCAAGCACCTTGATATTCTTTCTTCCTCTCTGTCTTTTTCATTCTTTCATTTCCCCTTCCTTCCTATCCCCCTCCCTCTTTTCATTGTCATTTCACATTCCCTCTTTCCTGTTGCCCTTCTTTCAGTTAGAAAATGTTCTGGGCAGAGGTGTGTGTGTGTGTGTGTGTGTGTGTGTGTGTAGGGATTTAGATCCTCTTAGATTTGAGGGGCTGACCTGGCTTCTGCTGCAGTAGGGGAAAAAATCAGCTTAGAATAAATCCTGAACTGATGCGGGGCATACACTGACATAGCTGTGGTCCCAGGGAGCCGTGCGGAATATGTACATCTGTTCTGCTGTGCCACAGATTTGTGGATTGGTGCAAGTGCACAACATTGGAGTCATCCTTTGAAATATGAAAACTAAAGCCTGAAAATAAAGAATCCATTCCCCCTATCTGACTTATGGACCTGCAGGAAGTAAGCAATATTACAAAGCAATATTACAATATTACCCTTACATGCTTGCTTACATGTGCATAATTGGCTTGGGGACATTATATGTAAAACACCTAAAAACAAGCTAAGTATGAATTTGAAATACATAACAATTCAACACCATCTCTTACATCATGTATTTATAAGTTAAACCGCCTCAGTTATTATATAGATCAGCTTTCCCCAACCTGATATTGTTCTGAATTTTTGGATTACAACAGTGAAGGGTGGATTAAACTTGTAAAGATATAGCCCTGAAATATTGTAACTTACCTGCAAAAGGCTGGAAAAAAATGGGATTTATGTATTTATTTATTCGATTTATATCCCACCTATACACAAATGCCCTAGGTGGCATACAAGATCATAATCAAACAAAGCAAATATACAATAATATACAATTAAAACTAACTAATACAATTAAGCATAAAAACAGCGTTAGAATTCCATAAAAGTGTAATAAAATACTATAAAAGGAAGGCCTGCCAGAATAGTAAGGTCTTCGGTGCCTGCTTAAAAACATTAAAAGGATAGCTCATCCAAAGGGCCACTTCCTATATTACTACAAGGCAGTGGAGGACGGTGGCTCCAATGTCAGCGGGGCTGTGTAGCCGCTCTAGATTTTAGTCTGAACTTTTAAGGACATATCCATGGTGCTGAACCCTATCCCCAATATAGGTTTGGCACCACAGATAGCTACTTTTAAGGAGCTATTCACTGGCCCTGGAGCCACCAGCTTCCTCTGCTGCTACAAGGGCTTGCTTGCGCTTCATTCCTCGAGAGAGATTTGACTTGCACCAATTGTCCTGTCCCACATGTGCTTTCTCTCAGAAGCAGGCTTCCCAGTTTATAGTTTGCAATATTCTTAAGTAGGGATGAGCGAATCTGTCAGTTTCACTTTATCCCATATTGGTGTTGTTGTTGTTTTTTTTTAAATGTTCTTTCCATTGAATCTATGAAGACATTTGCCAATATTGATAAATTCTTATAAAAATGATCAAATGAAATTCTCAACACTCTGCACTGGCCATAATTCAATAGGGTACAGTTATCCCCAATATGGAGAGGATCATGTTGTACCTGCGTGCCATGTTAAAGAGCCTGTGGGGGAAAGAAAAAAAAAAGAGGTGGCAACTCTAATTCCGCACCACAAACATCGTGGAATGCACAGGGATTCAAAGAAAGACTTTGAAGAACTAAGCACTTAAAAGCTCCCTGCCTGGATGAGTGCAGCTGCCAATTTCACTTTCTCCCACATCCACAAAATTTATGAAGAAATCTGCGAATTTTCAAAAGTTCTTATAAAAAACGAACCGAACAACATTCTTACCCATCTCTAGACCAGTGTGTGCAAAAGTCATGTACTGGAATGTTGCTCCATTGTGGGCAAACTCTTACACTGCACTCTTGGCCACAGTTCTCTGATTTTTTGACCTGCTATTCTGTGCACACTTACTTGGGAGTAAAATACTATTTTAACTCAGTGGGTCTTGCTTCTTTTAATTTTAAAAATAAATAAATATAAAAAACACAATATACATTATACACACAAAAACACACACATGAAACCTAACACACACACACATGGACACAAAGAGAGAGAAAAACATAAAGGGCTGGATCCAGATTTAAGCTGGATCAACTGTGCTGGCAGAAGTGGGCTACCCCAGCCCTCCTTCTCACAGCAGCCCCTCGAACCCCCTGAAAATGCTACACAGAGTCAGGAGACCCTGCCGAATGGGGCAAGCTGTGGTATGGGAGGGGGGCTACAAAAATTAGATGGGGGGACCTTCTGTGAGTGGAGCCCTTCATCTTAAGGAAGGTGGATCTTAGATCCAGCCCCAGACCTTTACAGCGCAGTCCCATACATTTTTACTCAGATGCCAGTTTATGTGCTCAATTCCCAGGTCAGTGTGCAATTAGATTGCAGCTTTACATACTCTAATAACTCTACAGATACATCCAGAATATTTAACTACATCATCACAAACAATAAGGAACCTGTAACAAATTTACAGTGCAATCCTATATATGTGTACTAAAAAAGAAGAAGTTCTGTGAAGTTCGGTGGGGATTGCTTATAGAAAGCAGTAGGATTGCAGCCTCCAACTGTATATTCACTTACCTGGGAATAAGTCCCAGTCAGTGGAATTCCCTTCTGAGTAAGTATGTCCACACCATTATTGCAAAATAAGATGAAAGACTGCCAGACTTTCACAGAATTATCAATAGTGTTCAACTTTCCCATTGAAAAAAATGGCATGTATTTCCCCCATATTTATACAACCAGTCTTATAGAGCTGATGTCTATAAATTTCCATTTATATGTACTGTACAATAAGCTGGTAAGATTATACTGGATATTAGTTTGCTATCTGTTTATTAACTAGATGCCTCACATCTGTTAATAAGGCCATCTTTTGTGTGAGTGTCAACATTTCATTTTGTGTGTACAGCATATTTTATTTTGTTGAGTTGCAGCACCATTGATGTCAGGTCCAGGGCATCAGTGGCACAGGTCCTAGGCTGGAATGCTGGGGCCAGGGGTGCATATAGGATTACAGTCTAAAGTGTGCAAATACATAATGATTCTGTGCTAAGTTATCTTCACAATGACTGGATTCAGACAGGATAACACAATAACCCACACTCAAGGGTTGAGTGTGGGTTTCCATTGAACTGTGGGTTGTTGCTTGTGGGTTATTGTGTCTGAACCCAGCTGAGATAACAAACCATGGTGAACAACCCACAGTTCACAACCCAACAACAAACCATGGGTTCTTTCCATGGGTTGTTTGTGGTTAACAAGCCATGGCTTAGTGCAGCTGGGTTCAGACAACACAATAACACATGTTTCAACAACAACCCACAGTTCAACGATAACCCACACTCAACCCATACTCAGCCCTTGAGTGTGGGTTATCTTGTTGTCTGAACTTGTGTAGTGTGCACAATTTTCTTCCTTCACTCCAGGGCTGGACAGCTGCCTCAGGTTACAAAAGCTGGTGGGTGGGAAGTTGTTGGAGAACAAAGTGGTGTGTCTCATGTGGCCTGCCCTGTGTTTCTTAATGTAGCCTGCTTCTTTCAGGTACAATGGTGGACACTGTCCCACCACCAATATTTAAGTTAATTCTAACTGCTGGCGTGGCTGGCTCCTCTACATATATTGGGAGGTGGGGGTGGGTGGGAAGCCATCTTGTCCTTTGCCTCAGGGAGCAAACTATCTTGGGCCAGCCCTGCTTTACTCCCAGTGGTTGAGGACGAGGGGTTGTAACTTGTATCCAATTAGTTTCTCCTGCCGACTGAATGACTTCTGTCAGCATTTGCAGCCCCACCCCAAACACCATGAAAATCAGCTCTGGTGAGCAGGGATGGGGACTCGGACTCGAGGACTCGACTCGTGAGTCAGACTGAGTCCCCCCTCTGACTCGACTCGGACTCGAGTCCCAATATTTTTAATGGGACTCGAGACTCGACTCGGGACTCGAGACCAAGGACTCTTCAACATCCCTGGGCTGTGCCAGAAGGAATGGAGAGGAGCGTGATTGCCGGCGAAGAGCACATGGAAGCAAGGTGTGCCGCTGCTCGGCCACTATGGACGGCTACCAGGAGTGCAGCCCCAACAGTGTGTCAAGATTTACATTGATGTGTTGCGTACTTGGGAGAGGCAGAAGAAGGACCTGAGATTACTCTGTGTGGCTGCTCTGAGTGTGTTTCTGGTTCCAGCAAGTTCATCACCAGTGGCAGCAGGTGTTCAGTGAGGGTGGAATTGTGATGAGATCTCACCTGTTCCAGAATGGGGGCCAAACATTTAGAAAAAATCATGTTCCTCAAATGCAACATGGATAAGTTTTAGGAAGTACAGCAAGTTTATTTTTTAAATCATTTTTCTAAAATGCAACCTTTCAGACATTTTGGGTTTGGCTGCCTCTGCCTGCCTGTCTGTGGTTCCCAGCCTCCTCTGCCTGCCTGGTCTCTTCTAGATCCTGTTCAACAGTTGAATTGTCCAAGACAAACGCCTCTGCCTGCCTGCTTTGGGGTTCCCTGCCTCCTCTGCCTGCCTGGTTATTTTGGGTTTTTCTGCCTGGTTTGTTCTTGCCAAAATCAGTTGCAGAGTTTTGAAATAAAAAGGCACACTTGTGCCTAGAATTTATTTAAGCCACACATCTGAAGTAGCCTTATTTTGTTGGGAAAAAACCCCCATTGATTTTAATAGGGACTCGTGGAGTCAGCTTTGGGAGTGACTTGTGACTCGTGACTCGTGAGTCACCATTTTGGACCAAGGACTCAGACTCGGACTCGAGACTCGGGTCCAAAGACTCGTGACTCGACTCGTGACTCGAGACCAAGGACTCTTCAACATCCCTGCTGGTGAGTTGGGGACAGGTCTTTAATGCTATTTCTCATTTTGTCATAAGCATTCATTTTTCAGAAATGTCAACCATTGCAGTAGTTTGCTGTTTAGGAATGCCTGTGAAAGAGAAATAAGATTTCCCCCACCCTTCCCTTCCAAAATCCTTAGGAATCCTCCAGCTAACCAAAAAGCCTAGGTGCCGAATGTGATTGCAGTTACACTTTTTTTCATCCTAAATTATCTCCCATTGTGTAAGACGGAATTAGGAGAGATTTCCATCATTGTACGAGAGGGTGCTGTGTGTGTGTGTGTGTGTGTGTATTCCATCCAAGGTATTAAATGGTTATGGCTCCATCTCTGTATTTATATTACTAAGCAAGTGCATGGATTATCTGAGACTAAAATAAATTCCTTTTACTTTTATGAACTAATATTGCTAAGTGCAGTGTTTGGCGAATTGTTTACCCTTACCCAATTTGCTGTGATGTCTAGCTATGCTTTGGCCCTTTTCACCTTTGACTGTCAGTGTGAACTGATCCCAGCCACAGGTCTTCTTTGCTACTGGGTTTGGTGGTGGTGAACCATCTCAGTAGGATTTCTCAGGCAGCACAGTTGTATTTACAGACAACTTCTTCTTTATGCTGTTCCCATCTAGGAACCTAGGGGCTGAACAGGGACTGGGAAGACATATCAAATATCTACCCAGCGATGAAGTTCACTGGCTGACTTTGGGCCAGTCAGTAACCATAGCTTTATTCCGGTGTTATATCTAGAACAGGGGTGCAGAACCTCAGGCTGAATCTGGCCCTCTGGGTTTCTCCAGGGGGCCACACCCCTTCCTGTCGCCCCACCCACTTTCCCCTGACCACAGATCATTTTAGTTTAAAACTAAACTAAATCCAGTTTTCTGGATTCTGTGCAGTTCTTTTCCCCATTCTGCATGTCTCTCCTAAGGTTTTATTATTGGCAGTAAGAGTTTTAAACTAAAATATGCTGGTATTTCGGCTCCACCCCTTTTACCTTTGGCCCCAACCACAACTGATATGTGGTCCTCAAGTGCTTATCTGAAATGGAATTCATTTGTCAGGCTGAAATGGGTTCAGCGTCCCTCGTCTAGAAGTAAGTTGAATGTGTGAGCGGGGAGCAGGGCCACCTGGTGTAGTTCCACTCCTGACACTGCAAGCGTTAAGAGCTCCTCCCTCTGACATTTGCATTAATTTGCATTGGGGGTTGGACTCGATGGCCTTGTAGGCCCCTTCCAACTCTACTTTTCTATGATTCTATGATTAATGTCCGCACAGAGTGGGCCTCTATGCATACAGCCGCATATAGAAAAAGGAGGCAATCAAATTGATGACTCCTTCTGTAGGTTGATGCTTAAATATTTATTCCCCTGGCATATCATTGAGAAGTTCCTGCCTTGGGGGGGGGGTGATCCTTCCCCCACCCCCTTCCATGGCCACAAAGGCTTTGACTTCTATGCCATTGTAAATAAAGGGTGTATCTTGGTGAAGCCTAAGCTGGGTTGGGTACAAAGGAGGAAGTTAAGCAGGTGTAAATATATTGGGGTTGTTTTTTAAAAAAATTGTCATATAAGCTGCAATCCTATGCGCACTAACCTCACAGTAAGCCTCTTTGAACACAGTGGGAGTTTGTATAGGCGCTTGTACAGTGGAAGTATATATAGCATTGCCCTGTTGATACTTTAAAAGGTATTTTAAAGGCTTGTTGTTGTTGGGGTCTTTTTGGTTGTTGTTGTTGCTTGCTAGGGGTGGGTGATCCTCCCAGTACCCGACAAACAGTGCGCAAGCTGAGCTGAGTGCAAGCTCCAGCTGAAGCACTCGCTGAACTTCCGGTTTCCGGCGCTACGTTGTTTACGTAGAAAATGGTATAAGATACGTTAATCAAATGGCTGTGATTTGTGCAAGTTACGCAACAGGGCCCCTCCTGTCCAGAGGAAGCTTATGCTGGGTACAAACTAAGAGAACACATTCTCAGTGGTGCCCAAGGGAATCTTCTTTATTTGACCCTGATACATTTCAGTGACAAAAGCTCCTTCCTCAGGGGGCAATCATATAAAATGCAAATGCTGTAAACAGGCAAAACCAGCTTACTAAGCTGATGGCTATTCTTCATATACCATCCATGGATTTTATAAGGTTTATAAAGACGTTTCCGTTTGGCACCTTTGAGAATACCTTCCTTTTTTTTTGCATTTCATTCAGTTTGGGTGCCTCCCTTCTGGTTTTGTTTTCATGCTGGATCCAACCCATTATCTGTGCTAGGTTTTACATCAGTTCTACAGACCTCAAGCTACTTAGCAAATAGCCGCATCAGCAAGCCAATTCTTAAATTCAAAAGCATGTTGATGTATCTCTAGCACTATTCACTGATGTTCTTGTCAAGAACTTTTGACCAGTGCATGTATTTGGCTTTTGATTCATCCTACTCTTTTTATTAGCAGGTGCACATTTCCTTCAAAAACGAAGGCTTCCTTTCTTGCCAACTATACAAACACACACATACTGAAGTGTACTTTGGATGTAGAATGTTATATTTCCCTTAATTGGAACATTGATCTTCTAGTGTCCTTTCATCTTTTTAAAACAGCATTTTCCTTTCCATTCCCTCCCCCCCCTCATCCTGGTCATGAAAGAAAGAGAAGAATGGGCATGGACACTCTTAAGATAAAATGAAGATCTCTTAGAAAGCACACACAAACACACACACACACACACACACACAATGAAAATGTGAAGAAAGAACTCATAAAACTGCAGCAGAGGACTAAGTCCAGAGTTCAAAAGAAATTACCGGTACTTAAAAATGCTTACTTCAGAGAAGTCCTACTATGTCTGTTCAGGCATAAAAGACTCGAGGGGGAAAACATATTAAAAATCTGAATGATATAAATCTTGACTCAAACTTTCACTCCTCATGCCCTGGCTTCCATTTCATCTTGGTATACTGTAAGCTTTTCGCAGATACTTAGTATTTCTTTTAATTTTCACAGGCACACCTACAATACTATCTTTTGCATGTCTATGCAGAAGTAGGGATGCACACTTACCTTGGGGGGTGCTCGCCTTGTTCTCGGTGAGCACCCCCCGCCACTTGATTCCTCGCGGCGGCAGCGAGGAGACCGTCGCATCACTTCTGGCTGCCAGGAAGTGACGCGACGGGACCCCGTGCTGCATTTTTAGTGTAAAAAACCAGGGGAACCCAGCTTAAAACGGCCGTGAATAACAAATTGTGGCCATTTTAAGCTGGGTCGCCCTGGTTTTTACACTAAATACGCAGTTTGCCCTGCTTCCACCCCCTATTGAGATGCGCACAAATCCCTACTTTGGGCCAGTCACTAACTCTCAGCCTAACCTACCTCACAGGGTTGTTGTGAGGATAAAATGGAGAGGAGGAGGAGGATTATGTAAGCCGCCTTGGGTTCCTTCCAGGAAAAAAGGCGGGGTATAAATATAATAAATAAAAATAATAATAAATAAGTAAATCCACTGTTTCCCTTCCAGGTAACTGGGTATAGGATTCTCTTCCCCCAACCACACATAGCTGTGGGCGGGGAGAATCTTGCGTGTGGGGGAAGGAGAGTGAGACCACTATGGGGTGATCTCGTCCTCCAATGAGACTAAAGTAGGGTGGGGCGCCAGGGTCAATATTAGACCTGGTTGCCCCACCCTTGTCTTCTTTCTTTTGCAGCTGCTTAGGAAGAACTCCTTGTGCAGCCTATCATAGTGACACGTGGGCCTCTACTCCCCAGCTTGCCTCCTTCTGTGGCGTCTGTCTTCATCTGAAGCTCCTTCCATCTTGCTTTGGCTGGGTGATGGAGGAGGCCAGATGCGTTTGGCTGTGTAGCTGCACCCGCACACCTCCTAGTGGTGGGGCCGAGCTGGAGTCGGCTGGAGGCTCGCTCCGGGCTCGCCCCCCCCGCGAACGGCGGTGGCCCGATCCCGCTCTTCAGGGCGGCACGGAGCGCTGCTCGCGCCGCTTGTGCTGCCACCAGAGAAACCCCCCGCCCCCCGCCGCTGCCGCCGGAGAGACCCCCTGCCCCCGCCGCTGCCGCCAGGACCCCCCCGCCACCTACCTGGTCCGCCGCTGGAGCCACTGCTCCGGCACGCTGGACCCCCACCCGCGATCTGTTTTGGTGAGAGGAACCAGGGCAACAGGGCTTAAACAGCCCTGTTGCCCTGGTTTCCCCAGCCAAAAACAGAGCGCGGGGGTCCAGCGCGACGGAGCAGGGTCCTGTTTCGTCACTTCCTCCGTGCCGGAAGTGACGCGACGGGACCCGTTGGACAAGGAAGGAAGGTTCTCCACTCGGCGGAGAGCCCAGGTAAAGCCCGTACGCCTGGCCGAGCAGCCCGTCGGACACGAGCAGGCCCAGTTTGGGCCTTGCTCCTGTCTGACGGGCTGCTCAGCTACATCCCTAATTGCCTCCTGAGTCTTCAGACCGGGGCGGCGGCCTTATATCACTGCACGTTTGCAGACAGCTCCGGCGTGCGCAGGGGAGGGGGGTGAGGCTGGAGGATGGCTTTCTCTGCACCCCTGGTGTATTTGACAGCTGAGGCAAGGCCCGATCAGCCCTGGCCATCTCGAGGCTGTCTGCCCTTGAGCGGCTTTCCCCTGCCAGGCAGGGGGAGCCTGCTGGGTGCTGCCTGTCATGTGGCCACACCCCAGCGGCGGCCACCTCAGCTTGGCCTGTTCCGGCATTGGTTGGGCCTAGTTGCAGGCGGGCATGCCTGTGGGCCGCAATCAGCCCCATCGCTGTGCTCCAGCACTTGTTGCTCAGGGCGACCTTCCTTTTCTGACAAGCCTCGTTGCAGGTGGGCTTACCATGTGGGGCAGGGAGTGGCCTTCTCTTTGCGCCCCTGGTGCACTTGGTGGCCAAGCCCGGGCGCAATCGGCCATGTGGTCATCTTCACGCCTGTCCACGCTAGGGCAGCCTTCCCTGCTGCGCCATGTTTGGACAGGCGTGCTGGCTGGGCACAGCCCACCACGTGGCCATGCTCTGGTGCTGGTCTTTTCAGTGCAGCCTATTCCTGCCTTCTCGGGCCTAGTTGCGGGCCGGTGGGCCGCGATTGGCCCCGTTGCTGCACTCCAGTGCTGGCCGCTCATAAGCGGCCTTTTTCTCCACTGGCTGGGCCCTGTTGGGGGTGGGATTGCTGGCTGGACGTGCTTGCCCCACGGTCCTGCTTTGTGCCTGCTGCCCGGGAGTGGCCTTTTCTTCCCAGCCGAGCCCTCCTGGTGTGCCGTTTCTTGGCTCTGGCCGGTCCCCATGGTGGGTGTGGCGATTTGGTTGGGCCATCCATCCTCTCGTCCCATACAGGTATGGGTCAGGCAATCTGCACAAGGCACATCCTAGGGACCATACCTCAGTGCGATGGTGCACCTGCTTTGCATGCAGAAGGTCCCAGGTTTGATCCCTGGCCTCCAAGTAGGGTTTGGAGAGAATCCTGCCTGAAACCCTGGAGAGCCGCTGCCAATCTGTGTCGATCATACTGGGCTAGAGTACCAATGGTCTGACACCTTATAGTGCAGCTTCTATGTTTCACAGGGCCCTGTTCCTTTACGTGATACGATCCCAGTTTGGGGCATGACTTCTTGAGGCTTTGCCTGTTCTACTCTGGTCCAGTTACAGATTTTGTAATCCCCCCATTTGTTTGGTTGGAGAACATTTTTATCTGCGGGGCCCTTGTCCTTGTCCTAACCGCAAGTGTTGGTTTCCCTCCCCCCCTTTAAATTTTTAAAATTATATTATTTATTTACTGTTTTCATTATTATATCAGTACTACTGTTGTTATTAATATTCTTATTGTTGATTGTTATTCCATCAAGGTGCGCTCGTGCTCTGCAGTGACCCAGCACCGGTGCTGGCATCAGTTTCCCCAGTGAGGTGAGTTCAGATCCCAGCTGGACCAGGTGTCCTCCAGGTCCCAATACTCGCACTACTGGGTCAGTTGTCAATCTCACTGCCACTTGTGGTACATTGCCTAGGCTTTATATGGCTGGCAGTGGGGGAACAGCCATCCCGCCATCCTAACTTTATTGCCCCTCTTAACTGGGGGCGTGGCACAGTCACGGGGGTGGGTGGGTTTCCATCTGTGACTGTTGTGGCACCCGCATGGATTCTGTTCGGGAAATTTCAGGCCCAGTTCTTCCTTTTGGTGGTTCTTTGTCCTCAGACTGGATGGGTCCGGGCAACCCTCTTTAGCGGACCTCTTCCTAATGGATGGCAGTCCTCTTTCACACCCATATTTCTGAGTAAGCATGAGCCGAATTGAGCTGCCCCTCTCCCTTCCAGTTTATGTTTGGTGGTTCAATCAGGCCCCATTTTTTGCTTTCAACACAATTGTAGTGAGGTACAGCTGTGGTTTCAGCTGCTGGTGCGCTCTGGGGAGATCTGTATTATTATTAATTTATTATTATTGGTTTCCACCTGCTCCTGTGGTGGCGCTCTCCTTATTTCTGGATGGGCAACTTCACGCCCAGCTTTTCCTTTTAATCATCCTCTACCTTTAAACCAGATGGGACTTCACAGCCCTTCAATTAGTTGACTTCTTCATTAGAGGTCAGTCCTCTTTCACACTCTATGCCTGGGTAAGCATGCTCCGAATTGAGCTTTCCCTCTCCCATCCAAATTAAGCTTGGTTTGTTCATGCCCCAATGTTGCTTTCTCAATACATCTGCAGACCAATACAGCTTGAGTTTTCATCTGACAGGGAGCTCTGACGAGATTACTTTAGGGGTGTACCGCTCGGCCTCCAGGCGGGCATAGCAGGCCGAAATCAGCCCTGCTCACGCCCTCCGGAGGCTCACAGGGCCTTACCGGGTCCCGGCGTGGCTTGCCTCTCTGCGGCGAGCTGCTGCCCGCGCTGGTCCCGTCGCGTCACTTCCGGCTGGCTGGAAGTGACGCGATGGCACCCTGTGCAGGCGCGCTGGGCCCCCGTGCTGCGTATTTTGGCCCAGTGCGCCATGGTGCTGAGGGCTATGCTCTTGAGGATTAGGCCATGCTGCAGCCTGCAATGAGATTGGGCTCATGATTAAATCTTTCTGCATTGGGCCGAAGGTGCATCTCTTCCATGGATGACGGGGATTTGTCATGGTGACCTTAGGAAAGTATTATGTTGTGCTTCTTGACTCCCGGACGCTAAGTGGGGGAGGGGGGCACTATGCTCCCTGAAGCTGGCCCGATGGGCAGGCATTTATACAGCACTTGCAATCTAAATTTTTTGTGTGATGCCTGGTGGGACCTGATGCTGCAGTGCCACAATGGGGTTTTGTCCCGACGCTGTGGCTGTGGCATTGTTAAGGTGCTATTATTACTGGGCCTATTGTCATTCAGCTGACTAATGGTGTTTTCCTTCAGTCGTGTGTGCTGTTCTCTCTGGCTGTTAGGGCATTACATACAGGCCATCTCACTGCGGCTGGATTCAGGCAGATAGCGTTCTCATCTGGGGCAGGAGATGATCCGTAAGGCTGGCTTCACTTTCCTGTTACACCTCCTGACCCGTGCACACTACAAGATGTCGGGGTCCAAAGGGGGTTGCACCCAGGCCCAGCCATTCTTCACAAGTAACATTTCAATTATCCAGCTATATTCTTGGACTGGTTTTACTGTTCCAGCCCCTTTTCCCATTAATTGAAGCTACTGGCTCCTGATTTTGAATTTTGGCCCTCGAAGCAAGTGATTTCTGAGGCTGTAATTCCATTGCCACAGTTATTGGGTTCTTCTAACCCGGCTTGTTCCTGGACCCGATGACATCATTGCTTTCAGCCTCCAGTGTATTTATTGCATTTTAGGCTCCAGTGACTTAC
The DNA here is from genome assembly GCA_021292165.1 of Shinisaurus crocodilurus. NCBI lineage: Eukaryota > Metazoa > Chordata > Lepidosauria > Squamata > Shinisauridae > Shinisaurus > Shinisaurus crocodilurus. The sequence continues at coordinate 25,641,042 of CM037877.1, read as the reverse complement.
ATAACTTTATGGGTCGCTGGCAGTATTATGGGATTTCAGTAAAGAGTAATAAGATGGACATTATTTCAAGTATTTGCCCTTAGCTGCATGCCTCCTACATGCATGCTGATAAGTTCCTACTATTAGGTTACTTGATGCTTCCCATCTGGCTACCCAGACCAGGTAAGTGCCCGCTCACTTTACATCCCTAGTTCTACCTGCATTCTTATGGTGTGGGCAGCCAAAGGGCCCAAGATATAAGTGGCGGGGCTCGTATTTCTGTTTAATGTGGGAAGGGCCCAACTTTGTCTCTACTTTCCCTAGGACTGCTCCTGGGACTAGCGATGGGTATCCCTGTGATGTGGGCGGCAATGTCATGTCTTTACACGACACTTCTTGGGGTCTGTGTTGTCATAAGCACGCTTTCCTCTTCCAGCCTCCTAGGCGGCTATTGGCAGTTTCTTACCCTTTAATTTACCTCTTCAGAGGAAGGTGTTTTGCAAGGGCTTCGACTGTTTTTGACAGTGTGAGACTTGAATAGTTGCATCTGAAAAAGTCCAATCTGACCTATGTGTTGCCCACATTGTTATAGCTGGCCCAGATTGGCACATTGCTTCTATGGTCGCTTTACAGACTCGATAGTCGAGGCTGAGCCTTTGCTTCATCCACACTCTTTTGTCCAGGTGTGGTGTACTTGCAAGTTGCAAACTCCTGTCGGTCAATAGTGAAGTCCAGACCTCGTGCCTAGTGGATTTTATAGTTATCCTTTATGCTGCTCTCTCTGTAATTTCAGTGTGCTCATATTTCAGTTCTCCCATAGATTACTAGAGCGGTGGGCATCTGGCATGCGCGTCCAAAGCATTGGCTTCAGTTGATTTGGAACCATCTGGTGGTGTCCGGGAGTGTGATGCATGTTCTACCCTGTGGCCGTTGTCTGCAGATGGGAGCAACAGCCTGATTCCAGATGGGTATGGCCCTGCTGTGGTGGCGTCAGCCAACTCAACATCATCTGGTGGTGTTCGGAGTGTGCTGGGTGGCCTGCCCTGCAGCTGGGTCGCAAATATGGGTAACGACCTGGTTCAAGGATGGGCATGGCCCTGGTGCTGCAGCCTTGGCTGACTTGGAATCATCTGGCGTGTCCAGAAGTGTGATGCATGGTCGACCCCGCACCTGTGGTACCGCAGACGGGGGCAACGACCTGGTTCATTGGTCATGGACCTGATGTCACAAGCTGGGTTAGTGTGGAATGCAGTGGCAGAGTCTCCTACCCACTTCTTTCAGGTCTGGCCTGGTTCGCCTGCCCCCGCAAGTGCTGGTGCTGCATTTGGGGGGGGGGGAATGACTTTGGTTTGTTCCAGGGGAAGGCATTGATTCTGCAAGTGTTTGCGGAGCTTGCATATATACGGCTGTGTTGGCCGGGCGTTCATATTCTCTGGCCTCTGAATGGTTGCCACTGAAGTTCCCAGGGGACTTGGAGGGATAGGTTTTGCGATTCCTATCCCACAATATCCTTGGCCTGGCAGGAGCTGTAGATTTGGGCTTGCTCATGGGCAACACCCTGATTCTGCAAGTGTCTGCGGACCTTGCATTTATATGGCAGTGTTGGCCGGTAGTCCAGATTCCCTGGTCATATTTTGCCACTTCTGTTCTGTTGGCAGGGTGGTGCAGACCCCAGAGGCTTGAACAGAGCAGGCTGGATGGTCACCAAAGAAATTTGCAGAGGCCTTGGAGGGATAGGTTTTGTGATTCCTCATCCCGCGATATCTTTGGCCTGGAGGGAGCTGTACCAGCTGGACGGGGTACATTTGTCCGATGCCGGGAACGATTTGTTTCTCGTGGATCTGTGAAGGGCCCTGCTGGAATTTATTCCTAGCAGCTGGGGGAGAGGAGACTAAGCAGAGGCTTCTCTCTCTCTCTCTCTCTCTCTCTCTCTCTGGCAGGTAAGTGCGGGAATAGGCAGTGGGGTAGGGTTCGGTGATCATCCGATGGCACCTTTTAGGTGACTGGTGAGACCCATTGCTGGGTTTTGCGGTTCAGTTTGTGGGAGATAAGGATGACCTTGGAGGCCGACTCACCTTGCCTGCATTGGTGATTTGCAGCCCCATGAGGTGGTGACAGTGGGAAAGCCTCCCAGCACCATGGTGGTGTAAAACTGGGGGGTGGCGAGTTGCAGTGCCACCCCTCAGGGTTGGATATTTTCACCTGTGAACATCTCCACTGGCCAATGGCCGGTTTATTTAGTACCCACACTTCTTCCCTTTGCAGATCTTTGATTATTCAATAAATGTGGCCCTAATTTTACACCATATCTTGTGTCTCGACTCTTTATTTTCCCCCTTTACACACTCAATTGCAACTTTAGTTATATTTACTGTGTGTGTGTGTGTGTGTGTGTGTGTACACATACACACACACACATACTGTATATACTAAAAAAACTGAATAATAATGGAAACTTTGAGTTCAGCTCTAGGCTGAAACATTAATGAATTTTGCTGTTCCTTGAACACAATATTTATGCTAATGTTGTCTCATGAGTAATATTCAGCTTTCTTAGGAACATCATTCACAACTGTTTTCTCCCTTTCATGGTCAAGGTGAAGCATCTGCAGGAGCAGCCATCCTGATTAACATAATAAAAGATGGAGGCTCAAAAGCAGGATTGGCAAAATTAGTCTGTATTGGAAAAAAATCTTGAAGAACTGAATAAGCAACCTTTACAACAAATTTACATGCAGCCTATTTCCTGTAAGTGATTCTCTCTCTGCGTGTGTGTGTCTTAAAAAGCCCTGCAGGCACCAACTCCCCCAACCAATCATAAATGTTAAGAGGTTTTTGAAAAAAAAATGTTTCAAAAAAGCTATTTCCACTACAGCTGATGAGATCATACCCACAACTGGGCCACACCCAGGAAGAGACTGGGTCACACACACACCAGCAGTACTTTTACCATTTTCTTTTCTGCAGATCTCCTCTTCCACAGCCATAGACAGAGCGACAACTGTGGAGGAGATCTGGTCATGGCTCTTCTCCCCACCTCACCACCGTGGAAAGCCCTGCAACAGCTGCTCTTCTGAGGTTGCTGTTGTGACCTCAGAAGAAGACAAGGAGTGTGGAAAGGGAGTGTGCTGGTGTAGGGATGTTAGCGGCGTTCGTCGGGGGGGGGGAAGCTCGGCGAAATCACCGAGCTCGAGCCCCCAAGCCCCCACGCGACTTACCTGCCCTCCGCTCGACACACGCTGTGAATTCCTGGAAACTGGAAGTGACGTGACAGGGTCCCATCACATCACTTCCGGGTCCCTGGTGCTGTGCTTTTAACGTAAATACCAGGGCAACCCACCTAAAAACGGCCACAATTTGCTAGTCACGGCTGATTTAACGTAGTTTACCCGGGTATTTACATAAAAAGCGCAGCACCAGGGACCCAGAAGTGATGCAACGGGTCCCCATCATGTCACTTCCAGTTCCCCGGAATTTTTGGCGAGCGCAGACCGAGCGGGCGGGGTGTGCGTTATACATGTGCGCTGAGCTCGACTGGGGTGTGTGGAAGCGGGGCGAACTCACCCTGCTCGACCCCCCGAGCTCCGCGCAACTTACCTTTCCCTGGCTCAGCTCACATCCTCACGAGAAGTTTTCCCTGGTTTCTACGCAAATAACGTAGCACCAGGGACCTGGAGGTCTGGCGAGTGCCTTGGCGAGCGCATCAGCTGGCACTCATGGGGTGCTTGGGGAGGATCACGTGGAGGGGGTGCTCACCGAGCACCCCATGAGCTGAGTGCCAGGGTAAGTGCACAACCCTAGGTGGGTGGATCGTCCACCACTAGTTACTCTAAGGTACTATATAGTTTTCCTGTCAATATACAGGAGTGTGTTACTAAATTCATATATGTATTGCACATTTTATGTTTGTGATATGTATAATAGAAAGGATGAGAAGAATTGGAATTAATTACTGGCAGTCACAGATAGTAACTCCTTCCAGTGCTCAATAGGCCAATGTAGACACCAGCAAAATCAGTGCTACCAAACCAGTAGTGGTGCCTTTGTTTGTATATTTGTATACTATCTATATATATAAAAGAAGGTGTCCTGACTGACTGACTGACTGACTCATCAACGCCCAGCTCAAACCATTTAATCTAGGAACGTGAAATTTTGAATGGACATTACTTTTATGATGTAGACCCCCACTAAGGAAAGATTTTGGGAAATTCCGTCCCTAAGGGGGTGAAAAAAGGAGGCAAAATCTCCCCACTCTCATATCTGCAGTTCTGCAAATAGGCCTCACCTCGTAATTGCTGCAGGAGCCAATAGCAGCAGTTATGCAAATAGCCCATACGACACTTAGAATGTTCGTATGAATTCCTGCAGGGGCCAATAGGGCTGGGTATGCAAATCTCCCCTAGGCCATTTAGAATGTTCTCTGAGGGGGTGAAAAGGGAGGGAAACTTTTTACATGATGGGGTGAAAAGGGAGGGAAACTTTTAAAATGACTGACTGTTGTGTGTGGGGCATTGTCGCATAGGCTCCATCACGTTTAGACGGATCTACCCCAGACTTGGCATGGTCACTCTTCATCACCTATAGAGTCTCAGGATTAACCTGATTTTTCTTTAAGAACAGATATTTCTGTCACAAAAGATTTCTGCTGCCAGCACCCAGCCTAAATGTTTACACTTTCAGTCAGAGACACTGCATCTTTTCCATACATGTTTCTTTTAAAAACAATTATACCAAATCCTAAAATCCACGTGAGCGAAGCCGCGGGCAACAGCTAGTATATATATATATATATATATATAGTAAATTCCCCTTGCATTGACCACCACGAGTCTCAATTTATTTTGTAGCTTTCTTCCTCCGCATGCATGTCTGCATGCAAGAATGTGCACATCGGAGAGAAGCTGAAATGCACAGAGTAGTATATATACATAGCCACTGTTGTCAAGGAAACAGCTTTCTTTCTATATATACTGAATGGCAGTAGAGTGTCAGTCAAGGCATCTCACACTGTGATCTTGCGGGAAAAAAAGTATTAAAGCTGAACAAAGAGAAAAATACTTTTAATAATTATATAGAGGTCAAGTAGAGCTACTGCCAGTAAAAGGAACAGTGAGTGTTGGAGGACACACACTACTTTGAGAAGTTGTCTACATGCACAGCGAAATGTATGTCAATACAGAGGACGAAGTACATTCAATGTGTTGTCTAAATCAAATATAAGACTTGCACCAAATATTATAATAAAGTACAATAGCACTTTGTGCAAAGTCCTTGGATGGAGGTGAAAGTCATTTCAGGGAAGAAATTGGCCTAAAAAGGAACCTTTGTAAGACTGTTGCTCTGCATACACTTCTTTAACATCCACTTTACCTCCATTTTACACTTACCGTATTTTTCAGGGACAATTATTGAGTTTTATGTTATATGTGCACATAAGGGGACCTTTGCTGGGGAAACAAACAAACAGATCATTGAAAGAGAAATGAATGACAAAAGACATGGACTGTTTCCAAAGAAGAAAGTAAAATTATTTTCTTCCTGCAAGAAGCTAGGAACTTCTTATCAGAAATGAAAAAATCAAATTCTCTTTCCCCAAAACAACAACTTACAACTCAGTGGGAAAGGCAACACTTTACGAAGGGTAAAATTCTTAATTATTGTCATACACAAATGCTAATAAGATTAGCATTTCATAATAAGTGGTCATGAGCGGATGAAAACAACCTTCTAGAAAGGGGAGAAATATGCAAAAGCCAGGAAAGCACCAAATGACTGGCAGTCATGATTGGCAGTAACTGATGGAGCGCCTCTCTCCAAGCATGAACCTACCCGTATGCCACGTTCATCATCTAATGCCTTCCTCTAGGCGCCTCCTCTGAGGGAGGCTTGGAAGGCAGCAACAAGGAAGAGGGCCTTCTCGATGGTGCCCCCCCCTAATTGTGGAATGAACTCCCGCACTAGGCCTGCCTGGCGCCAACATTGTTTTCTTTTCAGCGCCAGGTTAAGACTTTCTTCTCTCAGGCATTTGGCAGAATATGATGGGGTTTTTAATCAGGTCTTGAATTTTGTCTTGTTCGTTTAAATTGTTTTTAGATACATGTGCCTCTCTGTGCTGTATGTTTATATGTTCATATGTATATGGTTTTTATAAAGTATTTTTAAGGTTTTAATCTTTGTAAATTGCCCAGAGAGCTTTGGCTATTGGGTGGTATAGAAATCTAATAAATGAAATGAAATGAAACGACATCAGGGGAAGGGGGCAAGGTACCTGGGAACCCTAGAGAGATGGATTTGACCCCCAGGCCATCTGGATTCAGCCCACAGGGCTGAGATTCACCACCACGGATACAGATCTACTGCCAGTGGTGTTTCAGCTGGTGGTAAGCCACAAACCGAGGTGCTCCAAAGGTAGAGGTGGCTTTAGATCAGCTGGTTCCAAAGTCCTTCCATTAACCTGAGAGGTCCTATATCAGGCCTCTCAGCTATCTACTGACTCCTGATTCAATGTGGGGAAATTAAAAAGAAGAAGATCCACCAAGCTAAAAGCTCAGCAAAGCTGCATCCATTTCTCTCCCTGGCCAGCATGAGTTTTCATTTCATTTCTATACTGCCCAACAGCTGAAGCTCTCTGGGCAGTTTACAAAGATTAAACCTTAAAGACACATTATACAAACCATATACAGTCATGCCTTGGATTGAGAGCATAATTCGTTCCAGAAATGTGCTTGTAATCCACTCTTATATCAAAACAAAATCCCCCCCAAAAAAGTTGTACAGAGATTTTTAATTTAAGCTGTACTACAGTACTTGTATTGCAAGACGTCGCTTGTATATCAAGTCAATTTTAAAAATAAATATTTAAAAATTTGCTTGTCTTGCAAAACGCTCTCAAACCAAGTTACTTGCAATCCAAGGTATTACTGTACATACAAACATATAAACAGGGCAGGCTGGTGACTCCTATTTTGCTGGGGCTTCTTATCCATTGCAGCTTTTAATATACGAGCTATCCATGGTGGTGAGCCTCTTTTGGGGATGGAGCTCAGCACTATGGATAGTTCCTATAAAGTTCCAAATAAAAGCTGTAAAACCTGCAACAGATATGGAGCCCCACCGAAATAGGAGTCACCAGCTTCCCCTGCATATAAACATACAATGAACAGAGAGGCACACATATATCTAAAAACAATTTCCCATTTCCATATAGCCTGTTCCCAGTCCTACAACTGTTGCTCTTATTATTAGTATTTTCTTCACGGGGCTCAGTGAAAGCTGCCCATAGGCCTCAGTGGAGAAAACCAAGACTGGGCCTGTGTTTGGGCACAAGGTATCATTCACCACATGCCATCCCCCCCCCCCCAATAAACCCCAGGAGGTAGCAGCCAAGACAGGCATCCAGCTCTTTCCCTGGCATTGCTTGGCATTTGGAAGTAGCAAAGAATCCACCACTTCACTCCCTACCCCCATATTCCACTCGGGTTTTACTCTGCATTGGTAATCTCTTAATTATTTGGATTTAGGCATATGTCAAATACCAGTTCCCATAAACGGTAAATACTGCCAGAATTAAAGAGAGTGGTTGTCCAGTATTATGAACCGCTGCACAAGTGTGTCAAAATACTAAAAATATTACATGTCAGCTATCAAAGAGTGTGAAATACTTTAAGTATAAAATAAAATATTCAAACATATTACTAGATCTTAACTTGTAATATGGAATAGAGAAAATTCTATTCCATATGGAATAGAGAAAATGATTCAACATCTACATTTGCAGAGGCGGGTTTTGAGCAGAATTCTGACATGCATCCTAGCTGAGATGACCCAAGCTGAATCTTCATCTCTTAATACTTTTTCTTTTTAAGGCTTCATATTACATGACATTTATGTACCTTGCCCTGAGAACAATTGGTAACAAACTGATGCTGCTAGAAGATATTGCTGACATAGGAAAATAGGATGCTGACTTATATTGATTCAGACTATTGGTTCATCTAGCTTGGTCTTATCTGTACAGTGACTGGAAGCATCTCTTCAGGGCCTGATCATGCTGCTGTGATTGACTGGTGGTGTTGTGTAGCAGTCCAACACATTTGAAGGGCACTAGGTTGGGGAAGACCGCTCTAGGGTTTCAGACAAAAGTCTTTCACAGTCCTACCTGGAAATGCCATGTATTGAACCTGGGACCTCTTGCATACAATGTGCTCTACCATTCACGGGGCAGTATCCAGCTGTGTCATTCTGTTAGCGCAAATGCTGTTGTGCTAGAGGAAACTAGGTTCCAAACTATGCGCAAGAGGAGAATCCAACTAAGGTTACATTTGCACAAGCGGAGTTGCACAAGTGGTTGTGCATTATGTTTGTGCACCCGGTTGTGCAACCCACATGCTCATTTTGCTTGTGCAACCTGTTGCGCAACTGCAACTGGTTTCGTAAGCATAATGGGCAACCACTTGTACAACAGAACAATTCACCAGAGCTCCACTAGCGCTATTTGAGTTTGCAGAATGACACCATTTGATATTATGGAAATAATGGCAAGCAAATGTTATACACAATCTGCCTGCAAATGTGTCTGTATTCCTTATATTTTAATGGTCAAGGAATGTTTTATACTATAATAGAGTCTATACCTGACAATGCAATCCTATACATGTCTACTCAGACACAAGTCCAATTGAGTTCGATGGGACTTACTCCCTGGTAACTTGATGTAGGACTGCAGCCTTAGTCCTCCAAAAAATAGATACATATATAATTGACAGGGGGTGATGTCTGGGTCTGACTCAGTAGTTGCCAAGAAATGGTTTGCAAGATCAGTTTAGTTTTTGTTTTTTTCTTTACTCAAGACTGATTGATTTTGGAGGGCTTATACTGGGCCAATGTTTCTCTGGGATTCATATTTCTTCTGATTCCTACTACCCACCCATCTACCCCAACAGCAGTTCAATATGTACATTTGTAAATTCAGCAGAGTTATAAATTTCCAATGCTTTCCCCCCTCCTCACAAGGAAACTGGACTTGAATTTTAAGCTGCAGGTCTCTATTAACAAAAGGCTCTTATTGCCTTGTCTGGATTACTGAGGATTGCAATCAAGGTTCAATTGCTAGCACAAGGCAACTGGTCTTAGGGCCTTTAAAAATCTCAAGCAGAGCATTTAGTTACCATACATTTATTGGGCAGAAAGCGCTCCCCAAGTATAACAATAAATAAATTATGGAGCAACTGAAAAACCATCCTCTCTATTTCCAGTGTTCAAACAATGAGTGATGTTTCTTATGTATCTAAAAATCACGCCATCCACACACAAGAGGAGGTATCAGCAGCAGGCTTGGGGGAGAATCCAGAGCAGAGATGGACCAAGTCTGTCACTTTCAGATTCTTTCAGTTTCTCATTTTTGCAGTCTTAAATTCAGTTCATCCGAAGCACGGAGAATTTTTCCGAAGCACGGAGAAGTTTGCAAGTCCAAATTTGCGCAACTCAGAAAAAGCCGGTCTTCTGCAGAATCAGCTGGTTAGATTCATAGAAATCTGAACTCATTTGAATCCATTTCTCTGACGTCCTTAGATAAAAGGCACTCTCCAAGCCACTGAAGCTACATGGGCCTCCAGTGACAATGCTGGATCCAAGAGCACCTCCAAACTTTGAAACTGATCCTTTAGAAGAAGTGCAGCCAGGGCCAGAATCAAGGGTAGGCATGGTTGGGCAACTGCTAAGGACCCGCACATGTGCAGGAGCCCACTGACAAGAGCCCCTTGGAATTGCTTCTCCTCTTCTGCAACCTGCTTATTCACCTGCCTCTCACTCTGGACCAGACAGTGGTAGTGGTGGTGAGAAGGAGGAGCAGTAGATGCCACTGCCTACTTGCTCACTGGCTGTCAAGCAAGCAAGTGGTGGCAATTATGAAAAAGAGGATGAGGAGCAATAGCAGCTGGTGACAATGGTGGTGAGAAGGTAGATTCACCTCAGTGAAGGTAGATTCACTGAAGGAGGGGGGCACTGAAGGAGAGGGAGCAGTGAGGGTCCTCAAAAACCTGGGGCCAGCAATCACTGCAACCCCTCCAGGACATGTTGAACACTACTGCACCCAGGCACTGTTTCAGAACACCCACTGCCTCACCTGGATCCAATGAAAAGGAGAGATAAACCTGGGTGTCATCTGCATATTTGTTGACACATCAGGCCACATATCTCACCCAGTGGTTTCATTTAGATGCTAAATAGCATTGGGGATTAAACAGAGCCCTGTGGAACTATCTGATACCTCAGCCTTGCTCCTTTTATGATACAAAAGTGTAGCTCCATCTACATGTTGGAGTACTATGGAATAGCTTGCATATATAACAGGATAATTTTGTTTACAGGTACGTTAAGAGAGAAGTACTTCAAAAATGGTAATAAAGTATATGGCTGCTTTTTAATGGTACATTTCTTCTTAATAATGCACTATAAATAAGCTGTACTATAAAACATCATTGCTCTTTGAAAAACCCCAAGCACTTAAAAGCACTCTCACATATTCAGATTCAAAAAAATGAAAAAACAAAACAACCCCCCCCCCACTTGCTATTAATATTTATATATTTGCAATGGTGCACAATACATATGAAATAATTGTAAAATTCAGAGCTTAAATGCTTGCTCTTCTACTCAGGTCAAAAGGAACTTTTAGATCTGTCTCGGAGGATTTCTTGCTATTACAAATATGAAACCAGGATGTTTAAAATGAAGAGGGAAAGAAAAAAAAGAGACCAGCAAATTTAATAAAAGTGGTATGGTGGGGGAGGGAACTCGTGAGAGTGAGTGCTCAGTTTGATGGCTCCAGAGAATGGAAGGAGATTATGTTAAGGTCTAAATGGAGCTTTAACATTTTTAAATCCAGAAGGTCTAATCTAATCTAATCCTTTTCAATCCAATTTTTAAAATGCAGCCTAGACATCATGTTAAAGGAGCTAGGCCTTGCTCCTTCTCTTTCTCTCTCTCTCTCTCTCTTTTTAATGCTCATTTCGGGCAGAGTCAGCATCTGTGCAGCCTTCTCCTCTTATTCAACATTTGAAAAAGGGCTTTTTTTCTTTTCTTTTTTTTAACAACAAAAGAAAAATATAATCACAATTGTACCAGAAAAAACAAACTGGTACCAATGTGGTCCTCACTAGATCACATTTGCCTACGGATGCACAAATCAGCAAAACTAGAACTCCTCGAAGTTCTCTGACTTCCATCTCGAAGCTCATTCCAGTTTAAGTCCGTATCAGATTGAGAACTTAGTTTTTTTTTTCTGTTCACGTGAAAATCTGTGCATATTTCTGTGCATATTTCCCCTAAATGTACACATCAATCGTGTGAATTTTTGAAATGTACTCATTTTAAATCGATGCATTTTTTTAAAAAAATGTATACATTCTGAAATCTATGGATTTTTGAAATGTACTCATTTTTAAATCTATGCTGACAAACATTTATTTATTTATTTTGGGTCTGCGAATCACACTGCAAGTTTGGAAATGTATGGACCTCGACCACAGATTGCATATGAGACTGTGTTCGGTCCAGAAGGTGTGAAGTGGGTAAAATCCTGATCAAAAATGAATTGTAAAGGATTTCTCGTACATCCCTACCAGTTTGGCTCTTAAAACACATCCCTTCCAACATTTGCTGATAAAAATGGGGACATGCGTTTTAAAACACCAAACCTCATATTGAGGATCATTGCCTATCCCCAGCCCCCTCCTATTACACATTGCTGACTCCCGGTTTTGGGGGGGGGCTCAGGACAAAGTGCCTTCCATTGGGCCCCTTCTTATGTTGTTTCCCCCCAGGCTCACCTGGCAGTTGTGGCAACAGCAGCATTCCAAGCATGGCTGGGAGCTGCCATTTTACTTGTGCACAATGCCCCAGAGTTCAGGGTAGCAGGGTACCCTGCACTCTGCAATGAGTGCAGGGGCAATGTCTGCAATGATTCTAAGCACATGGCATTGTATCCCTTATCTCGCCTCACCCTATCCACATGGCCATGATAAAAGTAGCAGGCAGATTATTATTTTGATACACAGGTGTATTATTACCCTGTTGCTCCCACCTCCACCACCCACACTGGCTTTACAACAAACTTTCTCTGGGGTTTGCAATTTTGGATTAAGAAGTGACAAAGTACAATCTGCGCAATGCAGAATTAATGTATGGAATTTGGTGCCACGAGACATGGTACTGGCTATTAGCTCAGTTGGATTTAAAAGGAGTTTAGGGATCGTCCATGAATTTTGTTGAATCTCCTTTTGAAGTCAACTAAGCTAGTAGACAGTCACCACTTCTTGGTTAACATTGATAATCAGTTGCTACTAGTCATGATGCCTATATGGAACTTCCAGTTTCAGTGGCAGAATCCCACTGAATACTGGTTGCTGTTGCCCTCATGACCTGCTTGTGGGCTTCCCAGGGTCATCTGGTTCATCACTGTGGGAAGCAGGATGCTGAACTACCTGGATGAACTTTTGTCTGATCCAGCTTGGCTCTTTTTCTATTCCTATTGCAATCTCCAGGGAGCAGGGACTTAATTCCCCTCCTGCTCATGTGGTATCTCTTGGATGGTTTGACAGCTTCCACTCTCTGCTCTTCCTTCCATACATTAACACCTGTCTATTCCATTGCCCCATTCTGTTGAGAACTGTTTAATAGAGTGGTCTATAAATACTGTAAGTTGGGGTGGGCAGAAAGTAGATCACCAGATGTTTCATACTTCAACTTCCAGCATTCCTGACCATTGGCCATGCTGGCAGAGGTGTCTAGGAGTTGAAGCCCCAAACATCTGGAGATCTAACTTCTGCCCACCCCTGCTGTAAGTAAAGAAAGAATGGATGGTTTCATAAAGGTAGATTTCTGATGCTACAGTTCTCAAGAACTCCAAACCTACCTGAGCCATCCACCTGTGATTAAGTTGTGGCATCAAAGGGCTAGTTCTGATGCCACATTAGCTACTGTTTTCTCTGTATCACACATATATTTTTCATATGATTGCATGGCATTGCTTCCTTCCAAATGGAAGCCTGATACAGCCTTCTGGTTCTACCACATAAGGGATGACTGAACGTCAGAGTATTATAAAGACTATAAACAAAACAAACAATGATTTCTTAAAGGTAGATTTCTGATGGTGCTGTCCCAAGAACTTCAAACCTACTTCAACTATCCACATGTGATTATGATGACGTGAAGGTATTCTATACAAAAGCAACATTTCTAGTCCATACAGCAAGGATGCATTTCTGAACCAGTGACAGCTGAAACTAGAAAAAGGTCACATCCCCAAAGGGTATGGTTTCTGATTTTATAAGCCCCATCACGCTGAGCCAAGAGTGACTTCCATATCCACCTCTTAAGCCTGTTCATAACTCCAAGCAAAATGGCTCCCTTATGCATTTTCTCAAGAAATGTCAGCATGCCCTCTGTAACAGCTTTTGTGCAACTGTAAAGGAAAGCAAAGACAGCTCAGGATATTCAATATTATGATTGATTTTTCTCAGGTTGGCAGCCTGAACTGGCACTAGGCTGTTCTTCTTAAAGGTGTTGTTTTGATAGATGGCAGCAGCGGACACCAGAGAAATAGAGAGCTCACAGTGATGAAAATCAGTGAGAAGAATCAAGTCCTAAGAGAGCCCAATGTTTATGTGCAGCTTTTGGGATGAGGTCATTATGGGTTTAATTTGATGTGCTCATTATGTGCCACTTTGAGACTGATGGGTGCATGCAACAAAAAATGTGTAAGAGCTTGGAAAAACAAGGTTAAATTGACAAAGGGGTACTTCTGAGTGTGGGATTAAAGGTTACAGTTGTTGAAGCAATGCAGGGTGTAGACATGCACAGTATTTATGTCCTGTATTCATATATATAAACCTAAGGATGAAGAGATAATCTCATTCCAGGACAGTAGTATTGTTAGGGCCTGTTTTTATATTATCCGGAGCAGTGAGATTGTTGCCATCCCACAGTTGCCCCACCAACGCTCTTGGTAATGGGAGATACCTGTTAAGTCTGCTTGCACAATGGCACTTCCCTTCCCTCTCCTGCTCTCTTGCATCCTGCCCTCATCTGCTCTGGAGGGTCCCCCATCTTTCTGGAGAAGGGGGCACATAGCACAGGATGCTGCAGTGGAGGAGGAATCCATCCCACCAGTGGTGTCTGTTCTGCTGCACACCAATGGAGACAACCATTTACCACACATTCCACATACCTTCCTCTGATGTGTGTATATTCCTCTTTATCGCTTGGTAGGATGAGACAGATGCCCAAGCTGCCTCAATGTGAGAGAACTCAGCTGAGGACAGTATGGTCATCTATGAGTTCATAATTAGGGTGGCTTGAGTGACTACATACCATCCTAATGATGTTTCACCTAGTGGGGTGCACATTGGCGGCATGGTACATAAAATTGAACCTAACCACATAAACAGAACTTGCATCCATTACTGTGTGCACTGGGAACAATAGTGACCATGTTTTTCTTGATAAGATATAAACTGGGCCTGATTCTGTGGAAACCAGAAAACTAAAAGGGCAAGGGGCACTGACCCTTCACTGCGGCAAAAACTTTCACGGCCATACCCTGCCATGTGAACTAAACTGGAAAAGGGAACAGAGCTCATATGGAAACGGACAAGTTACATACTTAGAAGAAACTTGTATTCAATAGGGAGATCTGCAAAGTATGGGGAAAGAAAGCACAGAATTTATCTCACTATGTCTGTTTACTTCATACTGCTAGAGCCATGCTGTGCTTCAGAGATGTAACTGGAAGAATTGCCCATGAGAACTACGTAACCACCTTTTCTTTGTTAAAAAGAAGAAGAAAAGAAAACTAAGGTTCTGCATTGCAGTGCAGTGCTTTGCGCTTGATTGCTTGTGAATGGAGTTTTGATATTAAAATATAAGAAAAAAGTTTGCCCCTGATAACTTTAGGAAAATACTAATACTACTACATACTACTACTACTACTACTATAGCATTTTTCCTAAGTGCTGAAGAAATAGTACTTCAGTAATCCTTAAACAACCTTATCAGGCCTGCCAAACCAGTAAGTATTATCTTCCCTATCACATGAGGGTTTTCCTAGTTCATAGCTATACACTTTACCACAACAATTGACCAGCACTGTTAATCTGTTAAAGATATCTGTAAGTGTATATATGTAATGTTAAGTGGACATTGCCAAAAAAGTCTAATACAGTTTAAGTTGCAACCCTATGCGTGTTTAGACAGAAAAAACATCCCTACAGCTCCAGCAACCCTATGCATGTTTAGACAGAAAAAAAACTCCTACAGCTCCCAGTACTCCCCAGTCAGCACTGCTGGCTAGGAAATGTTGGTAGTTGTAGGACCCCCCCCCCATCTAAGTATGCATAGGATTGTGCCATTAATTTGTCTTCAAAAGAGGATTCCAAATTATTTATTAAAAATATTATTAAATCATCTTTGTGGTGATGCTCCCTCAAGGTGGTTTACAAGATAAAAGTATAAAACAAGAAAATATAGAATACAATTAACTCAAACAGCAGCATAAAACATTTTGAATAACAACAGTAAAACCTCCAGTTTTATATATTAAAAAGATCAGCATCCACTCATTTAAAAGTGAACTGGAACATGTAGGCCATTAAGGGTGATTTAAAAACAGTCAGGGAGGAGCCAGGTGGGGGACCGGAATTTATTTTTATGTTATTGGAAGAACAGGATTTCATGGGATAATGCTAGAGCCCAAATATTGGCTACGGTATATCGTAAGGATAGTAAGATTGTAAATGGGATTTTTCTGTATAGAAATGTAGTTTCAGATATGAATGATGAATGTTCTGATTTCTCTTTTTTTCTTTTCTGTTTTGACTTCTAAAAATGAGTGAATGAGTTAAAAAGGAAACTGAAAGGGAGTAAAGTGGGTCGAATCTCTCCAAAATGCTTGGAGATTATTAAAAAACCATATAATAGAAGCTTAACTAGAATGTATACCACAGATTAGGAAAGGTATAATCAAGTCCAAGAGAACGAAAGCATGTTTAATGAGCAAAGGGAGAATTACAATGCAAAGCAGATTCCTTCAGAAAGGGAAAAGGGAAGCAATCCATCCTTCACTGTTCACATTCTTAGAGGATTTACAACAAGCATGTGGAAATGGGCATCTGATAGACATTGGCCTAGTTCCTATGGGTTGTCCCAGCTGTGGGGAGCGAGCACACTGCCTCTCACCCACCCTCACTTCCAATTTGCATCTGGTTTAGAAAACAACCCAGGAACATCCCAGGAATGCCCATGGTTAAACTGGCACTATCCCAAATTTTTCAATCTATTTATTTTCAACCATTTGTTGGTGGGAGGAGGGGTGAAAAGAAACCGCACCTGAAAAATAGTGAGAAGTGGTGAGAATTTGGGAGAAATTTCTCAGGGCACAGGGCTTCAGTGCTGCCTTCCTGAGGAGTTGGCTGAGGGGTGGGTGGGTGCTCTTCCTTTTACCATCCCCCCCAGGTTCTGTCCTTGCAGCCTCTCCAGCTGCTTGAACTTCTTGGAACACCCCCTAGAGCAGTGGTTCCCAACCTTGGGTCCCAGATGTTGCTGGCCTACAGCTCCCAGCATACCCAGCCAGCATGGCTAATGGCAAGGGATGCTGGGAGCTGTAATCCGCAACATATGGGGACCCAAGGTTGGGAACCACTGCTCTAGGACTTAGCCAGGACTTCCTCCCATGGGGCTTCCCAGTGCTGCTGCCTGCTGAGTGCCTGAAACCTGAGAGAGGAGTTGTTGTTATTCTTTTTCTTCCTGTTGTTGTTGTGTTGTTGTTGTTAGAAGGACTTGTCATCATCATCAGGCGATCACTCGTGACCGAGTAAGATTGTCTTCCGGGATAAAAGGAGGAAATTCTAAAGAAGATTGTGTAGACTCTAGCGATGGTCCGTAAGTGACTGTGGAGGCCAATTCTAGATCCACACAGCTTCCCACAGTGAGGACACAGGTTACCAGATAGAAGATGGTCCTGTAAAGGATTCATTTGACGTGCTTTTCGCTTAGCACGTTTCTCCCTTTCACCTTGCACTCGGGCTTCTTCAAAGTCCATGGAACCTTTGTGAAAGGCCAACCTCCATTTAGATCGTTCATGGGCCAGAGCTTCCCAGTTTTCGATGTTTATATTGCATTTTTTTAGATTAGCCTTATGAACATCTTTAAACCTCTTATATTGACCACCGATATTCCGCTTTCCATCCTTGAGTTGGGAGTAAAGTAACTGCTTTGGGAGACGGCAGTCAGGCATTCGAACAACATGACCGGTCCACTGAAGTTGGCGTTGAAGGATCATTTTTCAATGCTAGTAGTCTTTGCTTCTTCCAGTACACTGACATTTGTTCGCCTATCTTCCCAAGTAATTTGCAGGATTTTCCGGAGGCAACGTTGATGAAACCTTTCAAGGAGGTGGAAGTGACGTTTATAGATAGTCCATGTTTCGCAGGCATACAATAAAGTTGGTAATACAATGGCTTCATAAACCAGTGTTTTGGTCTTCTTACAAATATCCCGATCCTCGAACACTCTATGTTTCATTGCAGAAAATGCGGCACTTGCGGAGCTCAGACGATGCTGGATTTCACTGTCGATGTTAGCTGTAACAGAAAGATAGCTGCCAAGATAGAGAAAATGATCGACATTTTCCAGTATTGTCCCGCCAAGCTGGATAGATGGCATCACCAAAGGATTGGCTTGCACTTGCTGATGAAGCACTTTGGTTTTTTTGATGTTAAGTGAGAGACCAAGTTTTTCGTATGCTTCTGCAAAAGCATTTAGGATAGTTTGGAGATCATCCTCTGAATGTGCGGAGACCACATTATCATCAGCATACTGAAGTTCCACAACGGAGGTTGTAATTACCTTACTTTTTGCTTTCAGCCTGCTGAGATTAAAAAGCTTTCCATCTGTTCGATATATAATTCCCACACCGGTGGGAAGTTTCCCCTTGACAAGATGTAAAACCATGGCGATGAAAATGGCAAATAATGTTGGGGCGATAACACATCCCTGTTTAACACCTGATCCCACTTTAAATGGAGCACCATGAGAGCCGTTGTTGTCCAAAACCGTTGCCGTCATGTTGTCATGGAGAAGTCGCAAGATATTCACAAATTTATTGGGGCATCCAATTTTCATAAGGATAGTCCAGAGAGCTGTACGGTCTACAGTATCAAAGGCCTTAGCCAAATCGATAAATGCCATATAAAGGGGTTGATTTTGCTCCCGGCATTTTTCTTGGAGCTGACGTGCAGTAAAAATCATGTCTACTGTCCCTCTAGAGGGGCGGAAACCATATTGAGTTTCAGGGAGGATCTCTTCTGAAATAGATAGAAGACGGTTTGCGAGAATCCTAGCAAATATTTTACCTGCGGTTGCTAAGAGAGAAATGCCCCGATAGTTTCCACAGTCTGTTCTATCACCCTTCTTAAAGAGGGTGATAATTATGGCATCCCTGAAGTCTTCTGGGATCTCTTCTCTTATCCAGATTTTTTCGATGAGTTTATGAAGATGTTGTACAAGTTCGGGGCCCCCTTCTTTAAAGATTTCAGCAGGAATCCCATCTGGTCCACTAGCTTTGTTGTTCTTCATTTGATTAATGGCTTTTTTTACTTCATCCAAAGTGGGGAGTATTGCAAGTTCCTCTTTAATTTGTTTTTGCGGGATTTGCGAAAAAATCTCATTATCCACCTTAGATTTACGATTTAAAAGGTCATAATAATGCTCTTTCCAACGCAGTGCAATAGACTCTTTGTCTTTTAAGAGTTTGGTGCCATCTTTTGATTGTAAAGGGTTTGTACCATAGGTTTTTGGTCCATAAATGGCCCTTGTGGCCTTAAAAAAGCCCCGTGCATCATGAGATTCTGCAAGTTGTTGAATTTCTTCAGCTTTCTTTTTCCACCAAGCGTTCTTAAGTTCTCTTGTTCTTCTTTGGACCTCAGCCTTTGCGCTAGCGTAGGTTTTTTTCTTGGCAGCGCAGTTAATATCATTTTGCCATATTTGGAAGGCTTTCCTTTTTTGGTCAATTATATATTTAATCTCATTGTCATTTTCATCAAACCAATCCTGATGTTTCTTAGTTTCATATCCAATAGTTTGTTCACAAGCTGCAGTAATGGAGGTTTTCAGCTTAGACCAATGGTCCTCAATGTTGTCAGGAGGTTCCGTAGGTAGATGTTCCTTAAGAAGTGATTGAAGACGAGTTTGCTTAATAGGATCTTGAAGGACTTGGATGTTCATTTTACGCCTTGGTTTCCTTCCTTGAAGCCTACGTTGGGGAGCAATGTTGATAACCATTTGGACCGGATTAGTCGGTGGTCTGTCCAGCAGTCGTCGGCACTCACCATGGCCCTAGTAAGAAGTACATCGCGGCGATCTCTAACACGGACAATTACATAATCCAGAAGATGCCAGTGCTTTGACCGTGGGTGCTGCCATGATGTTTTAAACTTATTCTTTTGTCGAAAGAGCGTGTTTGTGATAGTGAGATTATGCTCTGCACATATAGACAAAAGTAAGAGTCCGTTCGGGTTGCTATTACCAACTCCGTCTTTTCCAATAGTTTCTGGCCATAAATCAAAGTCACGCCCGACTCTTGCGTTAAAATCGCCCAGGAGGATAATTTTATCCTCCTTAGGTATCTCTGACAGGAGAGTGTCCAACTGGCTGTAAAACTTTCCTTGATGTCATCATCAGCATCTAATGTTGGTGCATAAGCGCTCAAAATAGTTACCTGTTGGTTATTGGCGAGCTTTAATCGAAGAGTTATCAGGCGTTCGTTAATGCCAGTAGGAACTTCTGACAAAGAGTTCACTAGTTCATTTTTGATGGCAAAGCCTACACCATGTATTCGTCGGTCCTGCTCAGGTAGTCCTTTCCAGAAGAAGGTATAACCTCCTTTTTCTTCTTTCAGCTGTCCCTCTCCTGCCCTTCGAGTTTCTTGAAGTGCTGCTATGTCAATTTTAAACCGTCTCAGCTCCCTTGCAATAATAGCAGTCCTACGCTCAGGGCGTTCACTATCTATGTTATCCAGCAATGTCCGTATATTCCATGTTCCAAAATTCAAATGTCTTTTTCGACCGCTAAAATGGTGACCCCACTGGACGCGGTAATCCAGTCAGGGGTGTTTAGGGCACCTTTTCTAGCCCCCTCCCCATACGGGGTGAGCAGAGTGGATCCTAAATAGGGCTGCTCAGTCATGGATACAGCTGCCGAGCTGCTCGACTACCTCGTTCCTTGAACAGGGCGACTGAGTCTGCATCCACCGCCCATGTGCTGGTCCATGACTAGGGGCTTCCAGATTCACAGTCCTGCCCCCGTTGCCATTCGCCAGTCGCCATGGGACTTTTTTTTTGTTTGTTGGTTGGGTTGGGTTGGGTTGGGTTGGATGGGTTGGGTTGGAAGACGCCTGTGCGTGAAACTGTTTTATGTGGGGAGATCGGTGCACAACGAATCACCACACAAACTTGACAGAGTACGGCAGAGATCCAATGGCACGGTTACCCTGACGATTGGAAAACCATTCTCTGCTGCAGCCTTCATCCGCCTTCACAGCCGTTGTAATTTAGCCTTGTAACAACAACAAAGCAATACCAAAAATGCCTCTCTCAGCTTTCAGGCACTCCTCAGGCAGCAGCACTGGAAAGACCCGAAGGAGGAAGTGCTGGCTAAGTCTTCTAGAGGGCTTTCCAAGAAGCTCAAGCAGTTGGAAAGGGGGCAAGGTCAGAACAGTGTGGGTGTGTGTGGAATGGTAAAAGGAAGAGCACACACACACACAACTCATCCATTTCCCTAAAGTAAGGTAAGCACTGAAGCCCTGCACCCTGAGAAATTTCTCCGAAATTCTCAACATCCCGATGAAAAGGCAGAAAAATGACTGCTCCTTTTGCAGGGAAATGAAGAGGTTGTGAAAGAGCAGGAAGGGTTTTGGCACAGCATTGGTTAAAATAACAACAATCTTTATTATAGTCAATAGACCATTCCAACTCACAAAATCAATACATACATAAACAGCGTTACATATCTTCAGAAAAGCAGTTGATCATATGAGATCTAATAAAGATAGCCAAATTCAAAAATCTGGCCACTTGTTCAGTAGTTGACTTATCCGAGCTCCGATGGCGGAAAACCGGACTTATATCCGACAAGACACGACATACAGAACATCTTTTTTCCTATGGGGTGGCAATACATGCAGCGAAGAAAGTTTTCTTCTCTGCATGCATTGCGTCTGCGAACCTGCGCGTCCAGCAGAACAGTTCAGGGTGGTACGGGGTCTAACGCAGACAACTTCCACCCTGAACCCGACTTTAGAGCCTATGGTAGTTCGCTGTGATGCCTTGAACAATCATTTTACAGATAAAATCTCTCGGATAAGAGCCAACTTAGATGCACTCATTATAGCAGAAGCTGACAATGGAGTGTCCAGTAACTCCACGAGTAGGATTATACTGGATCAGTTTCAGTTGGTGAGTACCGAGGACGTGGACAAGCTGCTTGGACGAGTGAGGAGAACAACTTGCCCCCTGGATCTCTGCCCTTCTTGGTTGGTCGCCCAGGGAGGAGATGCAGTTAGATTACAATTACAATGTATTATTAATGCATCTCTCAAGGAGGGGAGTTTAAAGAAGTGGTGGTACGGCGCTTCTAAAAAAGCCCTCCCTGGACCCCCTGGACCTTAACATCTATAGACCAATATAAAATCTTCCATTTTGGGCAAGGTGTGAGAGGGCAGTTGCCTTCCAACTCCAAGCAGTCTTGGATGACACCGATTTCTGGACCCATTCCAAACTGGCTTCAGAGCAGGATACGGAGTTGAGACTGCTATGGTCGCCTTAGCGGATGATCTACACCTGAGTACTGACAGGGTGTGTATGTCCCTCCCTGTTGGTGCTTCTGGACCTCTCAGCAGATTTGATACCATCGACCATGGTATCCTTCTGGAACGCCTGAAGGGATTGGGAATCGGGGGCACTGTGCTTCAGTGGCTCGGTCCTACCTCTCAGGCAGGTTCCAGATGGTGATGCTTGGGGATAGCTGCTCCTCAAAAAGGAACTGCTATGTGGCATACCACAATGTGCCTTTCTTTCCCCAATGCTATTTAATATTTACATGAAACCTCTGGGAGAGATCATCCAGAGGCATGGGGTGGGGTGCTATCAGTATGCTGATGACACCCAAATATGTCATCATATTTGTTTGATGTTGCCTTCGGCAACAGCATCAGCTAAGGATAGTGTGTCTCCTCTGAATGAATGCCTGGAGGCAGTAATGGGCTGGATGAGAAAAAAATAAACTGAAACTGAATCCAGACAAGACGGAAGTTCTGCTGTCAAAGGTTTGGAGCATAACCTGGGTTTGGAGGTGTGTCAACCAGTTCTGGATGGGGTTACACTCCCCCTGAAAGACTGTGTTCACAGCTTGGCAGTGCTCCTGGATCCGTTGCTCCAAATGACAGCCCAGATAGATGTGACGGCTAGGAGTGCCTATTATCAGCTTTGGCTGATACGCCAGCTGCTGCGCCTCTTCCCAAAGTTGGAAGACCTGAAGACGGTAGTGCATGCACTGGTAACTTCGAGGCTCGACTTCTGCAATGCGCTGTACATAGGGCTACCTTTGTACCTAGTCCGGAAACTTCAACTAGTGCAAAATATGGCAGCCAGATTGGTCACCGGTACACCTAAGAGTGCTCATATTACACCAGTTTTAAAAGTGCTCCACTGGCTGCCAATCAGTTTCCAGGCGAAGTATGAAGTGTTGGTTATTACCTTTAAAGCCCTACATGGTTTGGGTCCAGGCTACCTATGGGATCGCCTTCTCCCATACAATCCGCCCCGCACACTCAGGTCCTCTGGGAAGAATCTACTTCAGTCAGCCAAAACCAGGCTGACAGGTATTACCCAGAGAACCTTCTCTTCTGCTGCCCCCAGATTGTGGAATGGCCTACTGGAGGAGATTCATCAACTTAGTAGCGTTGTGGAATTCAAGAAAGCCATAAAAACTGATCTTTTCCGGGAGGCCTATCCGGTGGAATTTTAGGATGCTTTTAAGAAGTTTTTAAGATGTTTTAATAATGTATGTTATGCTTTTTAATCAGCTTTTATATTTTATGTTTACTGTTGTTCCCACCTCGATCCAAACAGAGAGGCAGGTAAGAAAAAATCTATTATTATTATTATTATTATTATTATTATTATTTCATTAAAAAATTCAGTGGAATAACTGGGAAAGACTGTAAAATGGGATTTAGGAGATCATTTATGTCCCCTTGTAGAACCTGCAAAACATAAAACATGCTGTATTCCACCTTGGTATTGTTACATGGACAGCACCTGTTAGGTAGAGGGATTCTGTTATATCTACCATCTAAAAGTTTAAAAGGGAGGGCATTGAACCTAACTAGCGAAAATGCTCTCCTGTATTTAGGGATCATCAGCCAGTGTAGATAAGGCATCCCTTC
Organism: Shinisaurus crocodilurus; assembly: GCA_021292165.1. Lineage (NCBI taxonomy): Eukaryota > Metazoa > Chordata > Lepidosauria > Squamata > Shinisauridae > Shinisaurus > Shinisaurus crocodilurus. The sequence goes on along the minus strand of CM037877.1, from coordinate 25,617,560 downwards.
TTTACTAAAGGAGACTGGTAAGCCTATGGACTGAGGCAAGCATGGACCCCTGGCACAGTGGCAGCACCTCGGAGGTCCTGTAAGTCTATATCCAAGAGCCGTTGTAGTTAAAACTCTAGGTTGTTTCCCCCTCAACAACCAAAAGTTCAGGGTTCACACATCATGCCGAATGACTCAGGTATGTGTGATTCCTGGGCTGTTTTCTAAACCAGATGCAAAGCAGAAGCAATAAGTGGGTGGGAGGTAGTGGCTTGCTCGCTCCCATGTGGCTCTGACAATCTGTGGGTTAAACAGCCCATGGTTGATCGTTACGTGCGAACTGGGTCATTATATACTTGGACTTCCAAAAAGCTTTTTGACAAAGTCCTTCACCAAAGGCTCCTGATTAAAGATAGCAGTCATGGGATAAGAGGACAGGTCCTCTTCTGAACTGGCCACTGGTTAAAGAGCAGGAAGCAGAGAGGAGGAATAGATGAGCAATTCCTACAATGGAAGGCAATAAGAAGTGGTGTCTCCCATGGATCTGCATTTGGCACTAGTGCTTTCAAACTTGTTAATAAATGTTCCAGTGCTAGGGTGCTTACTCTAGAGTAAAAAAAGGGGGGAAGTAGCTGCTAGCTATGCCTTTAAAGTACTGTGTGCTTTGGGTCATAGATGGCTTTAAAATGGAATTGGACAAATTAATGGAAGACAAGCATACACAAGTGACGAGTAGTCCTGATGGTTACATGGTACCTCTGTACCAATTTCTGGGGAGCTACCCCAGAGGCATCTCATTGGCCACTGCATGGGAAACAGGCCTGATCCAGCAGGGCTGTTCTTGTTAGCTTGAGTGACTGAATAACCGAGTCCACAGAGTGAAGGTTTGGCAAAGCAAACTTGGTTATTAGAGGCACACAAAATGTGAAATAGAATGGAACTTTTATAAACAAGAAGCCAGTGGAGGCTGGTGGCTCCATTGTCAGTGGAGCTGTGTATCCGCTCCGGATTGTACTCCAAACTTTTAAGGAGCTATCCATGGTGCTGAACCATATCACCCAAATAGGTTTGGCACCATGGAAAGCTTCTTAAAAGTTCGGAGTACAATCTGGAGCGGATACACAGCCCTGCTGACACTGGAGCCACCAGTTTCTACTGCAAGAAGGCCAAGTTAAGAAGCAAATGTCTTTGGCTCTACCTTGCTGTTAAGCAACATTTCCCATCCTCATGACCCCTCTTTGCACCCACAGCTCCAGGGATGTTAATTAGCTCTGCATCCGCCCCCCTCCTGCTATTACGTCTTTAAAACTCAAACAATATTAACCCTCAGGTGCACCTCTTTTTTGGTGTGATCTCCTGCCATTAGGATTCCATCATTTCTTAAGTTCTTAAGGAAATTTGTTTTCAGCCTGAATATTTGTGCTAGCAAACCCTAGGTAGTAGATTTTGAAGTGCTGTGCACCCTACAAGAGAATTCTAATTTTTGCCAGCAATATCAATCCACCTCCCAACAAGTGATCAGTGGTATCAAAGATGAAAACACTGTTCATATGTTCTGCAATGTCTGCAGTGCAGAAACACTGCACACACCGTAATACTGGAATCCATGTTTTCCCTGTCCAGAACACTAATTTTGCCTGCAGGGTCTGATTCAGAAAAGTAATCACTTTGCTTGCTCCTTCAACCCCATATTGGGAGTAGTTTCACATTGTCAATGGGGATCTTTTATTTTAAAGGCTGAAAATGCCAATTGTACACATCAAACACAAAGGGATGACAAAGAGTTAAGGGACTATGCCATTAATGGTACTTCCTATAATGACATGGGAAATGAATTTTGTGTCCAGTGAGTATTGGTAATGCTACACGCTAACAGCACATCAATTCAATTATGCTTCTTCTTGCTGCTTTTCTGAATAATCCTGATGAAGGAAGCAAGAATCTACTTACTGCATGTAGGTCTTCTCTCCTGACAAGCGGATATTTAGAAGTTGCTTCCTTTGCTTTCAAAATCTGTTTGCTCTTTGGCTTGTAGAGAAAGAAATTCTAATGTACAGGCAATTATTCCTTCTGTAGTAGTTCCACTGAAATTAAGTAGCACAACTCTGAATTAAGGGGTGTGATGTTTGCATCATATGAAGGATAGAGAAAGGTAAACATTTCTCTTCCTTTCTCTTATACTGAGTAGCAGCTATTCAAGTAGAACAAACTGTCAAATCAAGACATTTACATTTGGAGTAAGCCCCATTGAACTCAATTGGGTTTACTTTGGAGTAGACATGTATAGGATCACTGTAAATCTAAACATAATTGCTAGTGAGTCAGCCCAATTGAACATCATGGGACTTATTTTTGAGTAAACATTTATTTATCATTATTTATTTA